>JALIZF010001462.1:0-335271 GCA_029948255.1 Telmatactis stephensoni
ATTAATATGCTAATTTAATGCAAAACCCCAAAAATCGGACCATGCATCCAGACAAATCGCTGATCATCGCATGTTACGTATAGGATGGAGATTTCGGCCCCTTCCGCGCTATCCGGTAGAACGCAGCGAGCTTCGAAGTCAAAGAGGGAGGAAACAGTCGGATCCTAGGCCATAGATGACTGAACCTTACCACTAGGCTAACTGGTCTACTGAGTGATTTGGAGAACAAAATCTCTTTTATATCTTGTGAATTGACTGTCTATTGTTGTGCAAATTACGCGATCCCGTGGCGTAGTTGGAAAACCCTTGAACTGTGAAGCAAATGATCAGATTAAAGAGCGGGTTCGAAACCGGCTAGGACCTTTTTGACTTTTCTTTTTTTTTTTTCTCTTTTTTTTTTTCTTTCCTTCTTTTCTCTTTTTTTCTTTTTCCTGTCTCAAAATGAAAATTAGTTGTCAATTAAAAGAGAGAGAGAGAAAAGACAAAAAGAAAAAGATTATGAAACAATAAATAGAAATGGCGAAAAAATACTTCAGTTGTTAATACTAAGAAATCGATAAAATAGATAGCTGAAGGTCGGAGTTTTGATAAAACCATAATTATCCAGCATTCATCAAGGTTTATAAGAGAGAAATGAATATGGACTGTAGTTTCTTAGGGGAAATTTACTAGTAGCCTAAGCTTAGCGGCTATTTTTTGTGGGAAGGGAGGGGGTTCGTTCGAACCTTCGAACCACCCCAAGCGACGGGCCTGAAGTTCCTTTCCATTTAACATCAAACTCGAAAGAAATCGTCACAAGAATGTACCTGACTAATGACATCTATATTATCACAGTTATTACTGCTTCCAGATGACTGGGGGGTTCTATTGTAGGAGACTTGTATCTTTATCTTGGTGGTGCGTAACTGCATGCTTGATTGAGAGGGAAGCTTCGAACACGTCCAAACTGCTCTACAGTCTTTAATCTTGTGGCCAATCCTGTCGCATTGGAAGCATCGGATGCCGTCCAGTCTACGTTCTAAAAAAGCCTAAAGAAAAACGAATAGTACTGTATTGCACGCACCCCAGCAATATGCAATCCAACCAACAATGGTCTTACGTAACTTATAAGAACTGAACACTTAATTGCAAAACAGCTTGCGATACTCTACATAACAATGGAAAATACATGTGCTATAGCCTTTGCATTTCTCAAATTTGGGCCATTTTTGACGATTTAGCATGTGCTATAGCCTTTGCATTGTCGATTTTGGGCCATTTTTGAGGATTTGTCATAGGCTATAGCCTTTGCATTTTGTTGATTTTGGGCCATTTTTGACGATTTTGCATGTGGTATAGCTTTTGCATTTTGTTGATTTTGGGCCATTTTTGAGGATTTTGCATGTGGTATAGCTTTTGCATTTTGTTGATTTTGGGCCATTTTTGAGGATTTTGCATAGGCTATAGCCTTTGCATTTTGTCGAATTTGGGCCATTTTTGAGGATTTGTCATAGGCTATAGCCTTAGTGTGCATTTTGTTGATTTTGGGCCATTTTTGACGATTTTGCATGTGCTATAGCCTTTGCATTTTGTTGATTTTGGGCCATTTTTGACTATTTTTGATGTGCTATAGCCTTTGCATATTTTGTTGACTTTGGGCCATTTTTGAGGATTTTGCATGTGCTATAGCCTTTGCATTTTGTTGATTTTGGGCCATTTTTGAGGATTTTGCATAGGCTATAGCCTTTGCATTTTGTTGATTTTGGGCCATTTTTGAGGTTTTGTCATAGGCTATAGCCTTTGCATATTTTGTTGACTTTGGGCCATTTTTGACGATTTTGCATGTGCTATAGCCTTTGCATTTTGTTGATTTTGGGACATTTTTGAGGATTTTGCATGTGCTATAGCCTTTCTATTTTGTTGATTTTGGGCCATTTTTTTGACGATTTTGCAGGTGCTATAGCCTTTGGATTCTGTTGATTTTGGGCCATCAAAAGCAACACGTAAACACTGAAATCATAGATGTGACTTTGTATGAGAAACTTGTTTAACTTTGTTGTCGTCAATTCTAATATCTAATGTTTTATTCGGCCCAATGCAGTAAGTGTATAAGTATCCGAGGTCCATCTGACTCTCGGAAAGTGGAATAGATTTTTTAAAGATAAATCTTATTTCAGATAATTTATTTTTCTCAATTATGCAAAATTTAAGCTAATGTAGAGAGTTTATGTAGTTTTCTTCATTGAAGACCAGAATTTTAAGCCAAGAAAAATTAGAAAAGACAAATAGAATCCATTAAAAAAAGAAAAAAAAAAGAAAAAAAAGAAAAAAAAGTTGTTGGCGCAGGCAGGATTTGAACGCATTCCCCCAAAGAAATTAATATGCTAATTTAATGCAAAACCCCAAAAATCGGACCATGCATCCAGACAAATCGCTGAATCATCGCATGTTACGTATAGGATGGAGATTTCGGCCCCTTCCGCGCTATCCGGTAGAACGCAGCGAGCTTCGAAGTCAAAGAGGGAGGAAACAGTCGGATCCTAGGCCATAGATGACTGAACCTTACCACTAGGCTAACTGGTCTACTGAGTGATTTGGAGAACAAAATCATCTTTTATATCTTGTGAATTGACTGTCTATTGTTGTGCAAATTACGCGATCCCGTGGCGTAGTTGGAAAACCCTTGAACTGTGAAGCAAATGATCAGATTAAAGAGCCGGGTTCGAAACCGGCTAGGACCTTTTTGACTTTTCTTTTTTTTTTTTCTTTTTCTTTTTTTTTTCTTTCCTTCTTTTTCTCTTTTTTCTTTTTCCTGTCTCAAAATGAAAATTAGTTGTCAATTAAAAGAGAGAGAGAGAAAAGACAAAAAGAAAAAGATTATGAAACAATAAATAGAAATGGCGAAAAAATACTTCAGTTGTTAATACTAAGAAATCGATAAAATAGATAGCTGAAGGTCGGAGTTTTGATAAAACCATAATTATCCAGCATTCATCAAAGGTTTATAAGAGAGAAATGAATATGACTGTAGTTTCTTAGGGGAAAGTACTAGTAGCCTAAGCTTAGCGGCTATTTTTTGTGGGAAGGGAGGGGGTTCGTTCGAACCTTCGAACCACCCCAAGCGACGGGCCTGAAGTTCCTTTCCATTTAACATCAAACTCGAAAGAAATCGTCACAAGAATGTACCTGACTAATGACATCTATATTATCACAGTTATTACTGCTTCCAGATGACTGGGGGGTTCTATTGTAGGAGACTTGTATCTTTATCTTGGTGGTGCGTAACTGCATGCTTGATTGAGAGGGAAGCTTCGAACACGTCCAAACTGCTCTACAGTCTTTAATCTTGTGGCCAATCCTGTCGCATTGGAAGCATCGGATGCCGTCCAGTCTACGTTCTAAAAAAGCCTAAAGAAAAACGAATAGTACTGTATTGCACGCACCCCAGCAATATGCAATCCAACCAACAATGGTCTTACGTAACTTATAAGAACTGAACACTTAATTGCAAAACAGCTTGCGATACTCTACATAACAATGGAAAATACATGTGCTATAGCCTTTGCATTTCTCAAATTTGGGCCATTTTTGACGATTTAGCATGTGCTATAGCCTTTGCATTGTCGATTTTGGGCCATTTTTGAGGATTTGTCATAGGCTATAGCCTTTGCATTTTGTTGATTTTGGGCCATTTTTGACGATTTTGCATGTGGTATAGCCTTTGCATTTTGTTGATTTTGGGCCATTTTTGAGGATTTTGCATGTTCTATAGCCTTTGCATTTTGTTGATTTTGGGCCATTTTTGAGGATTTTGCATAGGCTATAGCCTTTGCATTTTGTCGAATTTGGGCCATTTTTTTGACGATTTTGCAGGTGCTATAGCCTTTGGATTCTGTTGATTTTGGGCCATCAAAAGCAACACGTAAACACTGAAATCATAGAAGTGACTTTGTATGAGAAACTTGTTTAACTTTGTTGTCGTCAATTCTAATATCTAATGTTTTATTCGGCCCAATGCAGTAAGTGTATAAGTATCCGAGGTCCATCTGACTCTCGGAAAGTGGAATAGATTTTTAAAGATAAATCTTATTTCAGATAATTTATTTTTCTCAATTATGCAAAATTTAAGCTAATGTAGAGAGTTTATGTAGTTTTCTTCATTGAAGACCAGAATTTTAAGCCAAGAAAAATTAGAAAAGACAAATAGAATCCATTAAAAAAAGAAAAAAAAAGAAAAAAAAGAAAAAAAAAGTTGTTGGCGCAGGCAGGATTTGAACGCATTCCCCCAAAGAAATTAATATGCTAATTTAATGCAAAACCCCAAAAATCGGACCATGCATCCAGACAAATCGCTGAATCATCGCATGTTACGTATAGGATGGAGATTTCGGCCCCTTCCGCGCTATCCGGTAGAACGCAGCGAGCTTCGAAGTCAAAGAGGGAGGAAACAGTCGGATCCTAGGCCATAGATGACTGAACCTTACCACTAGGCTAACTGGTCTACTGAGTGATTTGGAGAACAAAATCATCTTTTATATCTTGTGAATTGACTGTCTATTGTTGTGCAAATTACGCGATCCCGTGGCGTAGTTGGAAAACCCTTGAACTGTGAAGCAAATGATCAGATTAAAGAGCCGGGTTCGAAACCGGCTAGGACCTTTTTGACTTTTCTTTTTTTTTTTTTTCTTTTTCTTTTTTTTTTCTTTCCTTCTTTTTCTCTTTTTTCTTTTTCCTGTCTCAAAATGAAAATTAGTTGTCAATTAAAAGAGAGAGAGAGAAAAGACAAAAAGAAAAAGATTATGAAACAATAAATAGAAATGGCGAAAAAATACTTCAGTTGTTAATACTAAGAAATCGATAAAATAGATAGCTGAAGGTCGGAGTTTTGATAAAACCATAATTATCCAGCATTCATCAAAGGTTTATAAGAGAGAAATGAATATGACTGTAGTTTCTTAGGGGAAAGTACTAGTAGCCTAAGCTTAGCGGCTATTTTTTGTGGGAAGGGAGGGGGTTCGTTCGAACCTTCGAACCACCCCAAGCGACGGGCCTGAAGTTCCTTTCCATTTAACATCAAACTCGAAAGAAATCGTCACAAGAATGTACCTGACTAATGACATCTATATTATCACAGTTATTACTGCTTCCAGATGACTGGGGGGTTCTATTGTAGGAGACTTGTATCTTTATCTTGGTGGTGCGTAACTGCATGCTTGATTGAGAGGGAAGCTTCGAACACGTCCAAACTGCTCTACAGTCTTTAATCTTGTGGCCAATCCTGTCGCATTGGAAGCATCGGATGCCGTCCAGTCTACGTTCTAAAAAAGCCTAAAGAAAAACGAATAGTACTGTATTGCACGCACCCCAGCAATATGCAATCCAACCAACAATGGTCTTACGTAACTTATAAGAACTGAACACTTAATTGCAAAACAGCTTGCGATACTCTACATAACAATGGAAAATACATGTGCTATAGCCTTTGCATTTCTCAAAATTTGGGCCATTTTTGACGATTTAGCATGTGCTATAGCCTTTGCATTGTCGATTTTGGGCCATTTTTGAGGATTTGTCATAGGCTATAGCCTTTGCATTTTGTTGATTTTGGGCCATTTTTGACGATTTTGCATGTGGTATAGCTTTTGCATTTTGTTGATTTTGGGCCATTTTTGAGGATTTTGCATGTGGTATAGCTTTTGCATTTTGTTGATTTTGGGCCATTTTTGACGGATTTTGCATAGGCTATAGCCTTTGCATTTTGTCGAATTTGGGCCATTTTTGAGGATTTGTCATAGGCTATAGCCTTAGTGTGCATTTTGTTGATTTTGGGCCATTTTTGACGATTTTGCATGTGCTATAGCCTTTGCATTTTGTTGATTTTGGGCCATTTTTGACTATTTTTGATGTGCTATAGCCTTTGCATATTTTGTTGACTTTGGGCCATTTTTGAGGATTTTGCATGTGCTATAGCCTTTGCATTTTGTTGATTTTGGGCCATTTTTGAGGATTTTGCATAGGCTATAGCCTTTGCATTTTGTTGATTTTGGGCCATTTTTGAGGTTTTGTCATAGGCTATAGCCTTTGCATATTTTGTTGACTTTGGGCCATTTTTGACGATTTTGCATGTGCTATAGCCTTTGCATTTTGTTGATTTTGGGACATTTTTGAGGATTTTGCATGTGCTATAGCCTTTGTATTTTGTTGATTTTGGGCCATTTTTTTGACGATTTTGCAGGTGCTATAGCCTTTGGATTCTGTTGATTTTGGGCCATCAAAAGCAACACGTAAACACTGAAATCATAGATGTGACTTTGTATGAGAAACTTGTTTAACTTTGTTGTCGTCAATTCTAATATCTAATGTTTTATTCGGCCCAATGCAGTAAGTGTATAAGTATCCGAGGTCCATCTGACTCTCGGAAAGTGGAATAGATTTTTGAAAGATAAATCTTATTTCAGATAATTTATTTTTCTCAATTATGCAAAATTTAAGCTAATGTAGAGAGTCTATGTAGTTTTCTTCATTGAAGACCAGAATTTTAAGCCAAGAAAAATTAGAAAAGACAAATAGAAGCCATTAAAAAAAGAAAAAAAAAAAAAAGAAAAAAAAGAAAAAAAAAGTTGTTGGCGCAGGCAGGATTTGAACGTATTCCCTCAAAGAAATTAATATGCTAATTTAATGCAAAACCCCAAAAATCGGACCATGCATCCAGACAAATCGCTGAATCATCGCATGTTACGTATAGGATGGAGATTTCGGCCCCTTCCGCGCTATCCGGTAGAACGCAGCGAGCTTCGAAGTCAAAGAGGGAGGAAACAGTCGGATCCTAGGCCATAGATGACTGAACCTTACCACTAGGCTAACTGGTCTACTGAGTGATTTGGAGAACAAAATCATCTTTTATATCTTGTGAATTGACTGTCTATTGTTGTGCAAATTACGCGATCCCGTGGCGTAGTTGGAAAACCCTTGAACTGTGAAGCAAATGATCAGATTAAAGAGCCGGGTTCGAAACCGGCTAGGGACCTTTTTGACTTTTCTTTTTTTTTTTTCTTTTTCTTTTTTTTTTCTTTCCTTCTTTTTCTCTTTTTTCTTTTTCCTGTCTCAAAATGAAAATTAGTTGTCAATTAAAAGAGAGAGAGAGAAAAGACAAAAAGAAAAAGATTATGAAACAATAAATAGAAATGGCGAAAAAATACTTCAGTTGTTAATACTAAGAAATCGATAAAATAGATAGCTGAAGGTCGGAGTTTTGATAAAACCATAATTATCCAGCATTCATCAAAGGTTTATAAGAGAGAAATGAATATGACTGGAGTTTCTTAGGGGAAAGTACTAGTAGCCTAAGCTTAGCGGCTATTTTTTGTGGGAAGGGAGGGGGTTCGTTCGAACCTTCGAACCACCCCAAGCGACGGGCCTGAAGTTCCTTTCCATTTCACATCAAACTCGAAAGAAATCGTCACAAGAATGTACCTGACTAATGACATCTATATTATCACAGTTATTACTGCTTCCAGATGACTGGGGGGTTCTATTGTAGGAGACTTGTATCTTTATCTTGGTGGTGCGTAACTGCATGCTTGATTGAGAGGGAAGCTTCGAACACGTCCAAACTGCTCTACAGTCTTTAATCTTGTGGCCAATCCTGTCGCATTGGAAGCATCGGATGCCGTCCAGTCTACGTTCTAAACAAGCCTAAAGAAAAACGAATAGTACTTATTGCACGCACCCCAGCAACATGCAATCCAACCAACAATGGTCTTACGTAACTTATAAGAACTGAACACTTAATTGCAAAACAGCTTGCGATACTCTACATAACAATGAAAAATACATGTGCTATAGCCTTTGCATTTCAAAAATTTGATCCAGTTTTGACGATTTAGCATGTGCTATAGCCTTTGCATTGTCGATTTTGGGCCATTTTTGAGGATTTGTCATAGGCTATAGCCTTTGCATTTTGTTGATTTTGGGCCATTTTTGACGATTTTGCATGTGCTATAGCCTTTGCATTTTGTTGATTTTGGGCCATTTTTTTGACGATTTTGCAGGTGCTATAGCCTTTGGATTCTGTTGATTTTGGGCCATCAAAAGCAACACGTAAACACTGAAATCATAGAAGTGACTTTGTTTGAGAAACTTGTTTAACTTTGTTGTCGTCAATTCTAATATCCAATGTTTTATTCGGCCCAATGCAGTAAGTGTATAAGTATCCGAGGTCCATCTGACTCTCGGAAAGTGGAATAGATTTTTGAAAGATAAATCTTATTTCAGATAATTTATTTTTCTCAATTATGCAAAATTTAAGCTAATGTAGAGAGTCTATGTAGTTTTCTTCATTGAAGACCAGAATTTTAAGCCAAGAAAAATTAGAAAAGACAAATAGAAGCCATTAAAAAAAGAAAAAAAAAAGAAAAAAAGAAAAAAAAAGTTGTTGGCGCAGGCAGGATTTGAACGCATTCCCTCAAAGAAATTAATATGCTAATTTAATGCAAAACCCCAAAAATCGGACCATGCATCCAGACAAATCGCTGAATCATCGCATGTTACGTATAGGATGGAGATTTCGGCCCCTTCCGCGCTATCCGGTAGAACGCAGCGAGCTTCGAAGTCAAAGAGGGAGGAAAACAGTCGGATCCTAGGCCATAGATGACTGAACCTTACCACTAGGCTAACTGGTCTACTGAGTGATTTGGAGAACAAAATCATCTTTTATATCTTGTGAATTGACTGTCTATTGTTGTGCAAATTACGCGATCCCGTGGCGTAGTTGGAAAACCCTTGAACTGTGAAGCAAATGATCAGATTAAAGAGCCGGGTTCGAAACCGGCTAGGGCCTTTTTGACTTTTCTTTTTTTTTCTTCTTCTTCTTCTTTTTTTTTCTTTCCTTCTTTTTCTCTTTTTTCTTTTTCTGTCTCAAAATGAAAATTAGTTGTCAATTAAAAGAGAGAGAGAGAAAAGACAAAAAGAAAAAGATTATGAAACAATAAATAGAAATGGCGAAAAAATACTTCAGTTGTTAATACTAAGAAATCGATAAAATAGATAGCTGAAGGTCGGAGTTTTGATAAAACCATAATTATCCAGCATTCATCAAAGGTTTATAAGAGAGAAATGAATATGACTGGAGTTTCTTAGGGGAAAGTACTAGTAGCCTAAGCTTAGCGGCTATTTTTTGTGGGAAGGGAGGGGGTTCGTTCGAACCTTCGAACCACCCCAAGCGACGGGCCTGAAGTTCCTTTCCATTTCACATCAAACTCGAAAGAAATCGTCACAAGAATGTACCTGACTAATGACATCTATATTATCACAGTTATTACTGCTTCCAGATGACTGGGGGGTTCTATTGTAGGAGACTTGTATCTTTATCTTGGTGGTGCGTAACTGCATGCTTGATTGAGAGGGAAGCTTCGAACACGTCCAAACTGCTCTACAGTCTTTAATCTTGTGGCCAATCCTGTCGCATTGGAAGCATCGGATGCCGTCCAGTCTACGTTTTAAACAAGCCTAAAGAAAAACGAATAGTACTTATTGCACGCACCCCAGCAACATGCAATCCAACCAACAATGGTCTTACGTAACTTATAAGAACTGAACACTTAATTGCAAAACAGCTTGCGATACTCTACATAACAATGAAAAATACATGTGCTATAGCCTTTGCACTTCTCAAATTTGATCCGGTTTTGACGATTTAGCATGTGCTATAGCCTTTGCATTGTCGATTTTGGGCCATTTTTGAGGATTTTGCATGTGCTATAGCCTTTGCATTTTGTTGATTTTGGGCCATTTTTGACGATTTTGCATGTGCTATAGCCTTTGCATTTTGTTGATTTTGGGCCATTTTTGACGATTTTGCATAGGCTATAGCCTTTGCATTTTGTTGATTTTGGGCCATTTTTTTGACGATTTTGCAGGTGCTATAGCCTTTGGATTCTGTTGATTTTGGGCCATCAAAAGCAACACGTAAACACTGAAATCATAGAAGTGACTTTGTTTGAGAAACTTGTTTAACTTTGTTGTCGTCAATTCTAATATCCAATGTTTTATTCGGCCCAATGCAGTAAGTGTATAAGTATCCGAGGTCCATCTGACTCTCGGAAAGTGGAATAGATTTTTGAAAGATAAATCTTATTTCAGATAATTTATTTTTCTCAATTATGCAAAATTTAAGCTAATGTAGAGAGTCTATGTAGTTTTCTTCATTGAAGACCAGAATTTTAAGCCAAGAAAAATTAGAAAAGACAAATAGAAGCCATTAAAAAAAGAAAAAAAAAAGAAAAAAAAGAAAAAAAAAGTTGTTGGCGCAGGCAGGATTTGAACGCATTCCCTCAAAGAAATTAATATGCTAATTTAATGCAAAACCCCAAAAATCGGACCATGCATCCAGACAAATCGCTGAATCATCGCATGTTACGTATAGGATGGAGATTTCGGCCCCTTCCGCGCTATCCGGTAGAACGCAGCGAGCTTCGAAGTCAAAGAGGGAAAAAACAGTCGGATCCTAGGCCATAGATGACTGAACCTTACCACTAGGCTAACTGGTCTACTGAGTGATTTGGAGAACAAAATCATCTTTTATATCTTGTGAATTGACTGTCTATTGTTGTGCAAATTACGCGATCCCGTGGCGTAGTTGGAAAACCCTTGAACTGTGAAGCAAATGATCAGATTAAAGAGCCGGGTTCGAAACCGGCTAGGGCCTTTTTGACTTTTCTTTTTTTTTTCTTCTTCTTCTTCTTTTTTTTTCTTTCCTTCTTTTTCTCTTTTTTCTTTTTCTGTCTCAAAATGAAAATTAGTTGTCAATTAAAAGAGAGAGAGAGAAAAGACAAAAAGAAAAAGATTATGAAACAATAAATAGAAATGGCGAAAAAATACTTCAGTTGTTAATACTAAGAAATCGATAAAATAGATAGCTGAAGGTCGGAGTTTTGATAAAACCATAATTATCCAGCATTCATCAAAGGTTTATAAGAGAGAAATGAATATGACTGGAGTTTCTTAGGGGAAAGTACTAGTAGCCTAAGCTTAGCGGCTATTTTTTGTGGGAAGGGAGGGGGTTCGTTCGAACCTTCGAACCACCCCAAGCGACGGGCCTGAAGTTCCTTTCCATTTCACATCAAACTCGAAAGAAATCGTCACAAGAATGTACCTGACTAATGACATCTATATTATCACAGTTATTACTGCTTCCAGATGACTGGGGGGTTCTATTGTAGGAGACTTGTATCTTTATCTTGATGGTGCGTAACTGCATGCTTGATTGAGAGGGAAGCTTCGAACACGTCCAAACTGCTCTACAGTCTTTAATCTTGTGGCCAATCCTGTCGCATTGGAAGCATCGGATGCCGTCCAGTCTACGTTCTAAAAAAGCCTAAAGAAAAACGAATAGTACTTATTGCACGCACCCCAGCAACATGCAATCCAACCAACAATGGTCTTACGTAACTTATAAGAACTGAACACTTAATTGCAAAACAGCTTGCGATACTCTACATAACAATGAAAAATACATGTGCTATAGCCTTTGCATTTCTCAAATTTGATCCGGTTTTGACGATTTAGCATGTGCTATAGCCTTTGCATTGTCGATTTTGGGCCATTTTTGAGGATTTTGCATGTGCTATAGCCTTTGCATTTTGTTGATTTTGGGCCATTTTTGACGATTTTGCATGTGCTATAGCCTTTGCATTTTGTTGATTTTGGGCCATTTTTGACGATTTTGCATAGGCTATAGCCTTTGCATTTTGTTGATTTTGGGCCATTTTTTGACGATTTTGCAGGTGCTATAGCCTTTGGATTCTGTTGATTTTGGGCCATCAAAAGCAACACGTAAACACTGAAATCATAGAAGTGACTTTGTATGAGAAACTTGTTTAACTTTGTTGTCGTCAATTCTAATATCCAATGTTTTATTCGGCCCAATGCAGTAAGTGTATAAGTATCCGAGGTCCATCTGACTCTCGGAAAGTGGAATAGATTTTTGAAAGATAAATCTTATTTCAGATAATTTATTTTTCTCAATTATGCAAAATTTAAGCTAATGTAGAGAGTTTATGTAGTTTTCTTCATTGAAGACCAGAATTTTAAGCCAAGAAAAATTAGAAAAGACAAATAGAATCCATTAAAAACAGAAAAAAGAAAAAAAAAAGAAAAAAAAGAAAAAAAAAAGTTGTTGGCGCAGGCAGGATTTGAACGTATTCCCCCAAATAAATTAGTATGCTAATTTAATGCAAAACCCCAAAAATCGGACCATGCATCCAGACAAATCGCTGAATCATCGCATGTTACGTATAGGATGGAGATTTCGGCCCCTTCCGCGCTATCCGGTAGAACGCAGCGAGCTTCGAAGTCAAAGAGGGAGGAAACAGTCGGATCCTAGGCCATAGATGACTGAACCTTACCACTAGGCTAACTGGTCTACTGAGTGATTTGGAGAACAAAATCATCTTTTATATCTTGTGAATTGACTGTCTATTGTTGTGCAAATTACGCGATCCCGTGGCGTAGTTGGAAAACCCTTGAACTGTGAAGCAAATGATCAGATTAAAGAGCCGGGTTCGAAACCGGCTAGGACCTTTTTGACTTTTCTTTTTTTTTTTTTTCTTTTTCTTTTTTTTTTTTCTTTCCTTCTTTTTCTCTTTTTTCTTTTTCCTGTCTCAAAATGAAAATTAGTTGTCAATTAAAAGAGAGAGAGAGAAAAGACAAAAAGAAAAAGATTATGAAACAATAAATAGAAATGGCGAAAAAATACTTCAGTTGTTAATACTAAGAAATCGATAAAATAGATAGCTGAAGGTCGGAGTTTTGATAAAACCATAATTATCCAGCATTCATCAAAGGTTTATAAGAGAGAAATGAATATGACTGTAGTTTCTTAGGGGAAAGTACTAGTAGCCTAAGCTTAGCGGCTATTTTTTGTGGGAAGGGAGGGGGTTCGTTCGAACCTTCGAACCACCCCAAGCGACGGGCCTGAAGTTCCTTTCCATTTAACATCAAACTCGAAAGAAATCGTCACAAGAATGTACCTGACTAATGACATCTATATTATCACAGTTATTACTGCTTCCAGATGACTGGGGGGTTCTATTGTAGGAGACTTGTATCTTTATCTTGGTGGTGCGTAACTGCATGCTTGATTGAGAGGGAAGCTTCGAACACGTCCAAACTGCTCTACAGTCTTTAATCTTGTGGCCAATCCTGTCGCATTGGAAGCATCGGATGCCGTCCAGTCTACGTTCTAAAAAAGCCTAAAGAAAAACGAATAGTACTGTATTGCACGCACCCCAGCAATATGCAATCCAACCAACAATGGTCTTACGTAACTTATAAGATCTGAACACTTAATTGCAAAACAGCTTGCGATACTCTACATAACAATGGAAAATACATGTGCTATAGCCTTTGCATTTCTCAAATTTGGGCCATTTTTGACGATTTTGCATGTGCTATATAGCCTTTGGATTTTGTTGATTTTGGGCCATTTTTGACGATTTTTCATGCATTTTGTTGATGCAAAATGCGAGGATTTTGCATGAGGTATATAGTCTTTGCATTTTATTGATTTTGGGCCTCCTTTGACTATTTTGCATGGGCTATAGCCTTTGCATTTTGTCAATTTTCCAACATTTTTGACCATTTTCTATGGGCTATATAGCCTTTCCATTTTTGCATTTGTTGATTGTGGGACATGTTGACCATTTTGCATTGGCATTTTGTTGAATTTGGGACATTTTACCATTTTACATGGGTTATAGTCTTTGCATATTGACGACTTTCCTTTATGTTTGACTATTTTGAACAGCGCACAGCCATTGTGAGTTTCTTTGGAACATTTTGCATTGGAACGAGGCGTTTATGTTGAGTTGATGTTTGGGTCTTGTTAAGAAGCAAATTCACAATCGTATATTTGACTAACGTCTTTATTTAATTGCATATGGCATGAGCTACAATTTCAGCAGTTTTGATATTTGAATTGCATTCTAGTTAAGCTTTTCTCTTAAACGAGAAAAAAATGCTAGATGAACCTCTATACAGAGGTGAATTACAAGTCATTGACTTATTTTATAATATTCAATCTTTCTTTAGATTAAACTACTAATTCTACAATGCACTACTATGCAAGCGATTAGGATTGATTATATAATTTGAATAAATATTTTTTGTCATGTTCAAGAGATTCCTTTCTGTCTATTTATCCTTGAACCTAAAATTAGAGAAAAAATCATGAGTAAAAGTAGTCGTTATTGGAGTAAAGAAATGTTTGATCATCATTACAAATATGGATAGCAGATCCAAGATTGAGTAGGGCTGCAGCATTACAGAAATGGGAAAAAGTCTAGAGAACACATATGATATTTTGAAAAGTATCTAGAAGAAAAAGGGCCAAAGACCGTTTCTTGGGTGTATCTCTTACAAACCTTGTAAAGCTCAGTTTGAGTCTGATGCTGTGTCTTTGTTCTGATCATCTTTCTTGGGAATATTGACTCCTGTACAATAATAGTAGTATATTAGTAAACCAGAAGATAAGCAAAGGATTGCAGCACACCCAGTTGTCTTTTTTGGGGAACCTTTATGGTTTCCCTACTGAGGCATGTCCCTTAGTTACAAAGACTATAAGGAATATAACTACCACTGGCGCAAGCTACTGGTCACCGCGACAGCACGGGGCGTTAGTAGCAGCAGGAGTTATTAGCATTTCACCAAAAACATCAGTTATCGTCCGTAATCCCATATCCACATATTTCTTACCTGATTTCATGACATCAATAATCTGTTGATCAGTCAAGACGTTCTCCCACAATGCAACATCATCAACTTCCATTGCAAGCCTGTATTTATTAGTGTTCGAGTTGTTAGGTCTTCCCATAGTCAAGGTAGTGAAGGAATCCTTAGCACGCGCAACCGCGGTGGACTGGCTACTAGATACCAGTTTTCCATTGACAAACAACTTAAGATCTCCATCCTTCTGCCATGTGAAGGCGAGCTTAAACCAATCAGATGGTAATGTTGGGGTCTTAGTCATCCATTGTTTGGTCTTAGTTCCCATTATCAACACGAATTGGTTGCTGATGTGAACCAGGGCAAATCCGCGTGCTTTGGTGGTTTGACCTCCAGACGAAAGGATGTACGAGCTAGAGTTCTTGGATAGTGTTGATTGATCAAGTTTAATGGAAGTCATGACGGTTAGTCCTTCGCCTTTGCACGTATCTGGGTCGCTGAAACATTGGCCTGTATGATGGAAATAAACAGTCAGTCGTAACGCAACGTAATGTAACGCAACGCAACGTACCGTAATTTATTTAATCAACTTCCACTGAGTACATAAGATATAAATAATAGATAAATAAATAAATATAAATGAAATAATGAACTTAATAATGGTAAGGGGAAAACTCAGTAAGGGACAGTCACGTCAGAGCATGTTCCAGTGAAAGCCCAATAAAATAATGTAACGTCACGCAACGTAACGTAATAAAACGCAACGTAACATGGATTTTATTTATTTTGTAAAAACGTGCGGGAACAATCCGACATCACGGAGCGCCATGTACCGCATATGTATGATACAAGTACTTAAAGAAAGGGAAAGGTTATTTATTTTACTTTGAAAGCATAGGGAGTGGTTGTGGAATTCTACTGAGTCAGGGGCTAGTCTACAAAGCGTTCGTAGAGTGTGCTCTATACAGCTAAGTAAAGCCATACGCAAAGGAAAAAAGTTAAATCAAGGATGCTCCTTTGTCACTGACTAAACGGTCGCAAGCGACAGTACTCACATTCTAGATCTTGAATTAGAATTGGTAACATAATTAAAAGTGTGCCAAAGCAAGCAAGTAATCAAAAAATAAAGTATCACGTACCTTTGAAATCACCGAGAGATATAGAAGCATTCTCAGCCGACTTGGTATCAACAACAGAGCCTTTCTCGTGACTAACTACCACTCTGGCACCATTTTGGAGATCTGCTAGTTTGTTACCAATCAGATCAGAGGTAGGTTCAGCCTGTTTGATGTCGAACGTCCAGTAGTAGATAGGTGAAGGGGTGGTGTTTGGAGCTGGAAAATCAAAATAATAGAAATTCAACTTTATAGACAAACATTATCCCGAAGCATTGTAGATAAAAGATAGAACCTTTAAGATGGCGATGTTGCAAATAGTAGGAAGTCTAAAACTGGTGATAAATAATGATCGTGCCAAGGCTACTCGTCACTCATTGGTTTGACCTAGATAACGAATCAACAACAGTGCTACCACTATATGCTTTTTTCCTAGACCGTCTATGTAGTTGCGATTACATTCTCTACCTGCGTGTGCAGGGAGTGTTAACCGACAGTATGTATTTTTTATATTTTTCAAACTTTGACGGCGCGCGAAGGGAAAAGGGCCTGGGAACGAGGTTGACGGCGCATATCTCCATAACGGTATGGGTGGGTGCTACTTGAATCCCAAACAATACTAAATAGGAGCCAAAAGTCTAACAAACAACAACGCAATCAACGAGTACGCCAGCCCAGTATTTACCTTTAACTTTCTTGTTTACATTTTTCCTCTTTTCTAATTGCTCCGTGACGTCGGCAAGGTCACTTGGCATGGGGTCTACGGCCTTTTCTTGCGTTTTGCTGTCAGATGTTGTTGTTGGATCGACGGGATCAATGGAATCTGTGTCGTGAGAGGCTGCTTCGTCAGCCATGTGGCCGCTGGATTCTTGGCCACTGTAATCTAGAAAAACAAGTTGCGTAATGGTTTTACACTTACGAACATGCAGCGAGAAGAGAAGTAGCTGGTATGGAGTAGCACTACATTTCTTGGGATCCACTATTCAGTGTAAGACAACAAGGATTAAAGTGCCGGTCTGTCACCGCTGTGGTCCCGGGTTCGATTCCCGGACAGGGCAACACATAGGACTTGAGTTTGTTAGTTCATATTCCTCCTTGCTTCAAAGGTTTACTGGGTCCTCCGGTTTTCCTCCCTCAGTAAAAACAAACTAGTGAGCTGAGATTTGTAAGTATAGTTCCTACCCTGCATCATTTTAGATAAAGGTTCAAACGCTAGGGCGAGGGTTTGCATTGAAATTCAAGACCGAGGGCCGCAGGCCCGAGGTCTTGAATTTCAATGCAAACCCGAGCCCGTGCGTTTGAAGTGGTTTAAAAACTAACCAAACCCTATTTTTATTGTTTCAATGCAAAAATTCTGGAAATAAGAACTCAAATCATCGGATTTGAGTTATAGTATCAAATCCGAGTTATATCGAGTGATTTATACTTGCATTAAATTAATGTCGAACAATAGCTAAAATACAATACAATACAATACGTTTATTAGTAGTTCCCAGAGGGGATTTTGAATACTAATTTACAAAATGTGTGTTGAGATAAAGCTTCTTAAAATTCCATCATGGTCAACGATTTACCGGATAGCATAGTGGTAAGTGAATGGACTAAGATTCAACGGGTTGAGGGTTCGAGGCTCGGTAGGGTCGATGCGTAAGATATCATTTGCGATTTTTTAAAGATCAGAATAGTCAATTCCTTAAATTTTAAGATTTTCTGACTTCTAGTGTGTGTCTAAAATCTCAAATGCAGTGCATTGAAGGTAAAACTTCTCAAATGTGTGTAATGTGTGTATGGCATGACTAGTAACTTGGTAAAAAGCTTGATGCAGGTCTTGAATTCAAAATTCCAAACCTGTCCCGGGTCTTCCCCCGAAATTCAAAACCTACATTAAACAATGGAAATAGGGTGTGGTTAGTTTTTAATGTGAATTAAATTTATAGCTAAGCGACCGGGCATTGTTATAGAGCGAGTCGCTAGAGGGAAGTACGTTAGTGACGAATTCATTTGTATTGATTCATTACAAGTATTTTACCCGGCACAAAACAAAGAGTTTTCTACAGCTATGTTACACAATGGTTCGTGCAACGCCTCTCTGAGACGAGCTGCAAACAAAAAGGTGCGACGTGTAACAACGCCTCAAAGGTGACAGTAAACAATTTGTGATAATTACCATGCTCTTGGTCAATGGAACTGGGAACACGTTCAATGGCACCTCGTTTTTTGCCTGTAAAAACAATAAAAAATAGCTAAAGAAAGATTTTTGAAAAAATTATAGCTTAATTAAACTTGGAATTCAGCATTCAAACTTGAAATAATTTCAATTTAGAAAATCCTTTTGTGCTCTTAGAAATTGTTTCTAGCATGTGGTGAAACGTTCAAACGAGATGCAGTTAACATAATTTACATAATAAAGGGAGGAAGGAAGGAAGTAAAAAAGGAAGGGAGGGAGGGAGGGAGGGAGGGAGGGAGGGAGGAAGAGAGGAAGAGAGGGAGGGAGGAAGAGAGGAAGAGAGGGAGGGAGGGAGGGAGGGAGGGAGGGAGGGAGGGAGGGAGGGAGGAAAGCCACAGGCCTTTACGAAATCCTAGCATAGTAGATTTCTTATGACTGAAAACGGCACCACACAGTCACGGCACGGTTAAGACAGGAATTTCAATTATTTTTATAGACAACACAGCGCTGTCACGACCACGATCCGTTTCACTGTCCGTTTCACATACACCTACTCAAGTACCATTATTGTGCTTTTGTATTGACTTGGCATTCAGAAATCTGTAACGTTTACAGTCGTTTCTAGCCACTATAAAAAAAAATTACCTCTTCTGCGGCGACGGCGACGACGGCGTCTTCTTCGGCGCCGGCGTCTTCTTCTTGCCTTTTCACGACGTCTCTTTTCTCTAAGTCTCCTAAGTCTTCGTTGTCGTGCCAACTTCTTTTGACGTCTAAGTCTTCGTAGTCGTGCCATCCGCCTTAGATGTCTAAGTCTTCGTTGTCGTGCCAACTTCCTTTGACGTCTAAGTCTTCGTAGTCGTGCCATCCGCCTTAGATGTCTAAGTCTTCGTTGTCGTGCCAACTTCCTTTGACGTCTAAGTCTTCGTAGTCGTGCCATCCGCCTTAGATGTCTAAGTCTTCGTTGTCGTGCCAACTGCCGTTGACGTCTAAGTCTTCGTAGTCGTGCCATCCGCCTTAGATGTCTAAGTCTTCGTTGTCGTGCCAACTGCCGTTGACGTCTAAGTCTTCGTTGTCGTTTCAGCTGCCGTTGACGTTTAAGCCATCTCTGCCGTTTCAACCAACGCTGACGTTTAAGCCATCTCTGCTTTTTCAACCAACGCTGACGTTTAAGCCGTCTCTGCTTTTTCAACCAACGCTGACGTTTAAGCCATCTCTGCCGTTTCAACCAACGCTGACGTTTAAGCCATTTCTGTCGTTTCAACCAACGCTGACGTTTAAGCCATCTCTGCCGTTTCAACCAACGCTGACGTTTAAGCCATTTCTGTCGTTTCAACCAACGCTGACGTTTAAGCCATTTCTGTCGTTTCAACCAGCGCTGACGTTTAAGCCATTTCTGTCGTTTCAACCAACGTAGATGTTTAAGCCGTTTCTGTCGTTTCAACCAGCGTTGACGTTTGAGCCACTTCCGTCGTTTCAACCACTTTTGACGTTTGAGCCGTTTCTGTCTTCTTAGCCACATTCGATGTCTGCGAAGCCATTGACGACGACGATAATTCCAGTGACGTCCAGAACGACCTTTGGGTCAATCATTACAATCAATATCATGCATAAATTAGTTACCACTTTGTATATAAAAGGTGACTTACCGTTCTTTATGACGAACACGGAGTTATAACGAGATGTACCGCGCACGGATCCACATCCGTGGATTCTTCGGTGCCGTGGGTAAGACAAGTGTGCACGAGGTCCAGAATAGCAGATTCCATTATTCCTCATAGCAAACACCTTATAGCCTCGTTTTCGGGCTAATTTGGCGCATTTTCTGACAGGATGTGGGACACGTCTGAAGTCGGCAAGTTTGTAGCCAGCTGCACGGTTTTTATAGCAACCTATGAATCTAAAGTGCCACTTCTTTCGCTTTGGTCGTCGTCGTCGACGTCCTAATCGATAAACATCATTAGCATATGATCCTCCTAGTCCACGTCGGCACTTGTTGGTGGGTCCATAGCGGCCGTATCCTCGATGGGCATTGCGTCCTGAGAAGCACTGACCACCATACTGAACACCAAACACCTTGAATCCTCTTCGCTTGGCTAATCGAGCACATTTAGCAACTGCGTTGCGTTGGCCACGGAAGTTTCCTATCATATGTCGAATTGCGCGTCGACGTTTGTCTTTGTAACAGCCTATCCAGTGGTAAGGACCAGCTCTTATTGGCCTAATTGGACGAGGTCTTATTGGCCTTTTTCCTGGAACACAAACCATGGGTTTTAAGAACGGTATAAGTAAGTACAAAATGACATTCCGTCTTTATCGAAAATCTAAATTGAACAGCATACAGACAGGAATTTTTTAGGTAACATCGTCTGAGTGTAGAAAAAAAAGTAGTAAAGACAGTGTCATGCTTTAGTAGAAATTAAGAGAAAAAAAATGTGTGAAAAAAATCTCTTGGGTGCACGATTGATAGCGCGACGACTGCCTGATATAGCATGCAATTTTACAGAGAATCTCGCTTTTAATCAACAACAAATTTGTTGTACTACTTACCTGATGTTCCACATGCTTTCTTTTTGATAACTCTCACCACTGAATTCATATTTCTGAATCCTGCAGTGAATACATTACGGCGACTGGATGCAATTTGCCTGAGCTGCCGAACATTATACTTGCGTCCGATGCCGAAAGCGATACAGTCTACACCAGCAACACGTAAAGCATTGGCACCACCTCGAACGCTGTCTCCCGATTTGCCATCAGTCATTACAATAAGGACATTTCTACGGCCTTTGGTGTTCTTGAAGAGATAGCGTTTTGTATAATAAAGGGCTCGTCCAGTACGTGTTCCACGGCGTGGGTATTTTATGCGTCCAATTGCGTTCAAGACGTCGTTCTTTCGGTGGTAATCTATTGAAGCCAAATATCTTGTATGGCCTGCTGGAGAATAGCACGACACCAACCCTTGTGTAGCGTGGTCCAATATTAAACGCCCGTACCATATTTTGTACAAATTGCAAACATCGACGGAAGTTTCCACGGCCATAGTGTTCGATGCTTCCAGAACCATCAATCAGGAATCCAAGGTTTAATTTTTTTCGACATACTGCGAAGAAAGCAATTCAGATCAATCAAAAGAAGTATGATTTTCAAAGAAGCGGTTTTCAAATGGAGTTGACACGATATCAGGATTAAGTAAAGAAATATTCTCACCTCTTCCACCAGGACGGGGACGGATAGGCCTTTGCGGTCCTAAAAAGAAATGATATTAATAAAAATCATCATAAGTGCCGTTTTTTGGTACAGACAATCTCAAAGAACGCATAATTACTGGAACCTCTATTTAAAAGCACGGTTTATATTTCTTCCAAAGGGAATATCTCCATTAGAGGGGAAACTAGCTTTGGTTGATCTCAAAAATGTCCCCTTGATCGAAGTTAGACTAAATAGGGGAATAAAGCTCTCACCTCTACATGCTTTCTGTTTCACTGCTCTCACAAGTGAGCCCAGGTTTCTAAAGTCTGCCGTAAACACGAAGCGTCGGTGAGTAGCCATTTGGAAGAGCTGACGACGGTTATATCGCTTGCCAACTCCAATGGGGAAGATCCTTACACCGATGCGTTTGAGAACGGTGGCAGGGCGAGTGACTCTGTCGTAAGACCTTCCGTCTGTCATGACAAGCAGGATTCGGTTTTTGCGGCTTGAGGCAAAGAGGTACTTCTTGGTGTAATACAAAGCACGACCAGTTTTGGTGCCACCACGTGGATATCTGAATCGTTAAATTACACATTTGTAACAACAACAACAACGACGACGACGAAAACATTATTAAGCGTAACGTTGACCAAGTCCCAAAAGCAGCTATTCGGACACTTTTTAATTCTCCAAAGGTGGCAGCTTAATATATGTTCTTTATATATGAGCGGTGCAAAAGAACCTATATATTTATTTTGCAAAACATATTGAGTTTGTTGAGCGTTAAAACTACTTACCTTATTCTTCCAATAGCCCTTAGCAAACTGTGCTTGTTTCTGTATTGCCCAAATCTAAACTGAGGTATTGGTCTGCTAGAGTAGACTACAATACCAACACGTGTATAGTAAGGCGATATAGTGAACGAACTAACAAGATTCTTGACGAATTTCAAGCATCGAGCAAAGTTGCGCACTCCAACGCTTCCAGAACCATCGATCAGCAAACCAAGATCAAGTTTCGCGCGACAAACTGAATCAAAACAAAAAGAAAAATGTTTGTGAACATCTTCTGGACAAGTTTTGATGTTAATTTACAATTTTAACACTTTAACAAACCTGGGTAGGCTGGTCTTGGTCCAGGGTGTGGTCGAACAGGTGGTCTTATATGTTCTGGAAAACAAATGCGCAGGAAAGTGTCAGTAGCTTCCGAGTCTCACTACTCGAAGAGTAATGTGCAATATGAGTAGACACGAGCGAATACTACATGGATTTGAACAAATCTCCTTGGTGTATACCAGCAACTTGTGGGGAAGGAGCCACACACAGAAGATAGGTTCCTTCAAAATGTTCTCTAGTGAGTGCCAAGCAATAAACTAAAGACTATGGGGATAGACTATAGACTTACTTCTCATGAAGCATCGTCTTGCACGTGCTGCAATCTGCCTGGAAGTGAGCGCTTTGTTGTAGATCTGAACACAAGAGATTTTTCCCTTAAAGTAGCGACCATCTCCTCGCTTGACTCCAATACGTATAGGATAGTTAGTAGCAAGGCGTATTTTTCCGATACGTTGTTTTGCAACCACTCTACCATTGAGATACAACTTGGCGATTCCAGTTCTGTAGTTATACGTAGTACCAACATATTGCCAACGATTAGGTCGCACGCAACGACTCACCAGTGCACGCGTGGCGCCACGATTTCTTCTCTTTGTAAAGTGTGCGTACAACTTCCTACGGCCGATCATCCAGAGGTGAACTCCCCACTGACTAGTGTGATAATGCACAATCGGTCCGCTTCGTCCAGTATGGAATATTTGAGCTAAAATGGTTATGGATCTTCTGGTGTCTAATTTACCACGGTTTGGTAGCTCAATATAACTGTTAGGTCGACCAAGCAGTTGATATGAGGTGCCTCGATATCCATCTGGTCCTGGGGCAGGTCTGACGTGGATCAATCGACCGGGAGGATTTCTACTGACACTGATGTCCCGTCCTTTGACTAACGCGTTCAGAGGGTACAATCCAACTGCACGCAAAGTACCTGAAGAGAAAGGAGGTTTGTAAAGCTAAGTTTGAGTGATTTTCAAAATTATGCGAACTTAATTTAGACAGTCAGTAATGGGATTCATTTTTCGCTCTATTCTTCAGTCGATCACATGTTAAACTAAAAGAAAAAAAATTAAATATCCCGAACTCATTAACAGGACCTTCAGGATTATGGGTCACTCATAATTTACGGGGGCCTCGTATATTCGTAGAGGGAAGCAAGAGTGGCCGAGCGGTGAGAGCGCAGGTCTGTCACCTCTGTGGTCCCGAGTTCGATTCCCAGACAGGGCATCACATGTGGCTTGAGTTTCTTGTTCATTGTTCATTGCTTCGAGGATATTTCTCCGGGTACTCCGGTTTTTCCTTCCTCAGTAAAAAACGAACTAGTTTCGGTCCGTAAATTTGTATGTAAATGTACAAATGTGTAACTGACTTGTAATGAAAGCGCCCTTGTACGCCTTATGAACTATTTTTACTCGCAACAAGCACAGGCTCAATTTTAACCAATCCCAAATTGTGTAGATATCACATGACCAATAGCACTTATCAAGATGTTGGTCTGAACTAAAGAGCATTTACTATTCAAGATGTGAAACGTGGAGCTGATTGAACAGTGAGTGAAAAATTACTCACTAGCTTGCTGGGAGTGCTTTCAGCAGTGAGCCAGTGTACTTATACTAGTTCTCGTATTTTTACTTTTTTAATTTTGATTGACAAGAGCCAAACCAAATTTGATCGGACTGTTGGAGTGACTAATATAGAAAATCGCTAGTATACGTAGTCAGGCTTACCAGATGGTCTTGGAGGAACTGGTCTTATACCTAAAAATAAAACATATATAGCTTAATTTCCATCACGGTTCATTACTAGAGCTTTAGATAAAGATAACCTTACCTTTGCAGGCTCTACTCTTAATTCCACGAATTATAGATCCCAAATTTCTGAATGAAGCAGTAAACACGTGCGCTCTGTCAGTAGCTATTTGTATCAACTGAGACATGCTGTATTTTCTACCGATACCAACGGCAAAGATTTCCACACCCTTTCTACGCAGGTTCCTGGCCGGTACAAGTGGTTTGTCATAAGATCTTCCATCAGTCATCACAATCAATATCTTCTTACGTCGACTTCTACTGAAAACATATCGCCCGACATAGTTCAGAGCACGACCAATTTTGGTGCCACCTCGTGGGTAACGAATACGGTTTATAGCGTTCAACACTTGTCTCTTGGTGCGATAGCTACCAAATGAGAACAATCGTCGAGCTCTCGTTGAAAATATGGTAGCAGAGACTCGAGTGTGTCTTGGTGAAATCTTGAAGGCTTGAACCATGTTTTTCACAAAGTTTAGACAGCGTCGGAAGTTGCCTCGTCCATATGCTTCAATACTGCCAGATCCATCGATCAGGAAGCCCAAGTCAATCTTAGCACGACACACTAAAAATTATAAGAAATAATAAATTTTCATTATTTCGTAACCAAACCGCAACCGAATTACTTCAGTACAGCACTTTAGCAATATGTAATATGTAAGTCATTACCTTTTCCACCAGGAGAAGGCCTTGGTCGTGGACGTGGACGTGGAGGTGCTAAAAAAGAAATGTCTTCGGTAAGTCCATTCCTTCGGCATTCGTTATAAAATAATATTCAAGTGCCGGAAAACACAAGAAACATGTACTAACCTCTTCTAAAGCAACGTCTCTTCTTTTTCAATATCATTCTTCGTGTCAAATAGCGTCCATACACTTGCATACAAGAGATGCTACCACGGAAGTAGCGTCTGTCTCCTATTTTGGCTCCCATCCTAACAGGATAGTTGGTGGCCAGTTGGAAACGTCCAATGTATTTATTTGCTACGAATCGGTTGTTGACAAAGAGTTTGGCTCTGCCAGTTCTTTTGTTGTAAGTGGCGCCAACAAACACCCAACGACCACGTGGTATGCGATTGTACACTACAGGTGCGGGTTGACGACGATTACGTCTTGTGAAGCGAATGAACAACTGCCTTGGTGATGTCATCCAGAAATGGACTCCCCAGCCTCTTGGATTGTAGTTGAAGATAGGTCCACTTCTTCCAGTGTGTTTGATCCAAGCCAAAAGGGTGATGGAATTTCTTGCATCCAGTTTGCCACGATTGTTGAACTGAGCGTAACTATTGAATCGGCCAAGGAATCGGTAGGCACCACCACGTGTTCTATCAGGACCACGATCAGGTTTGACGTTGACTAGTCTTCCTGCAGGATTTCGGCTTAAACTGACGTCACGTCCACGGACTCTGGTGTTCAGTGGATATACGGCAAGAGCTGTAGAGATATCAAAGGGAAAAACAAATATATTAAGACCACTGATTAACACGACAATTCATCATTACTCAAATGTCGGAATCGAACGTGCAACGTGTGCTATTACCATAACCCAAATCAAAACCATATGTAATGTAATTTAGGTATTAAGAGAAATTTGTATTTCTTTTCATTCGGGCTATCTGTGGTAGACCGAGTCTATAGCTGTGTTGCAGTTGTCAAACGAGCACTGTCAAAACTATATCCTTTAAAAGCAAGCCTTGTTACTCGGGCTTCTTCGTAGCCTGAGTGAGGGCTATTATTCTCTTACCTCTTCGATTTGGTCGCGGTCTTGGTGGTTTCACACCTAAAAGAAAAAGAAAAACATCATTGGAAATAGGTCTTGAAGAGACAACTCTCCTCAAGGAGGCAAAGAAATTTATTTAAAACGCGCAGAAAAAAACTCGGAAATCATCAAAGTACAATAAAGTACGGATTTCAATTTATCATGAGTTAGGAAATATCACGTGATTATTTATGTTTTTCAATACCTTGACAAGCCTTTCGTTTGATAGCGCGGACGACCCTGCTCATGGTCCTGAAGGATGCCGTGAAAACGTGTTGACGGCTTGTCGCTATGGAGACCAACTGTCTGTAGTTGTATTTGCGGCCAATACCAAAACCGAAGATCTTGACTCCCATTCTCTTCAGAACAGCTGCTGGACCTCCCACTCGGTCGTACGATTTGCCGTCTGTCATTACAATCAGTACTTTACGGCGTCTGCTCCTGCCATTAAACATGTATCTTCGAGCGTAGTTCAGAGCGCGGCCGATCTTGGTACCTCCTCGTGGATAGCGGATACGGCCTATAGCCCTCAAGACCTGGCTCTTAGTGCGGTAACTGCTAAAGCTAAAGATTCGGCGAGCAGAAGAAGAAAATACACTTGCTGCAACTCGCGTGTGCCTTGGAGAGATCTTGAATGATCGAACCATGTTTTGGACGAAGTTCAGGCAGCGTCGGAAGTTCCCTCGACCGTAATGCTCTATGCTTCCAGAACCGTCGATCAGGAAACCCAAGTCGATTCTCGCCCGACAAACTACAGCACAGAAATGCGAATCAATGAGTGCACTAAACTAAATAAAAAGGCAACTTCAACTTCAATACCGCCAAAGCCAAGCAGCTCCCCTTTCCCCCCCTCTTCCCTCAACCCTCCCTCCCCTTCCTTCCTTTCCAATACAAAAATCTTTTACTTAGTGTTTGAAAGCACAGAAAAGTCTATAGCTACCTGGTCCTCCGGGTCCTGGACTAGGTTTGACCACTGCAAGAAAGACAAAACATACCATTACCCCCTATTCGTCGACTGCTAAGTGTTACCGCTAGCGTCACAAGAAACACCCGTTTACATCGACTCTTCCATTTGATTGATGATTAGCACTAACCTTTGCGGAAGCAACGTTTCTTCTTGCTCAGAATTTGTCTTCTTGTTAGTGCAACACCGTAAACCTGCATGCAGGAGATACTTCCTCGGAAGAAGCGTCTGTCGCCAATCTTGGCACCCATTCTGACGTTGTAATTTGTGGCCAATTGCTGTCCGCGACCGATGTAGCGACGAGCCACGAAACGGTTGTTGATGAAAAGCCTAGCAACGCCTGTCCTCTTGTCGTAGCTGGCACCCACAAACTGCCACTGTCTCGGCCGCACGCGATGTGAAACCACAGGTGCTGGCTGTCGACGGTTGCGCCTCGTGAATCGAGCGAAGAGTGTCCTGGGCGATATCATCCAGAAGTGCACTCCCCAACCTCTTGGGTTGTAATTGAAGATGGGTCCAGATCGGCCCTCGTGCTTAATCCATGCCAATAAGGTGATGGAATTCCGGGCGTCGAGTTTGCCTTGTTTGCGAAATTGAATGTAGCTATTAGCTCGACCTAGGAATTGATATGATCCATCACGAGTGCCATCTGGGCCACGTGCTGTTTTAACATTTCGAGTGATTCCTGTGGGATTTCGGCTTAAGCTGATATCACGTCCCCGAACACTGGTGTTCAATGGATATATTGCCAAGGCACGACCTTAGAAAGATACACCATAATTCATTAGGGTATTAAGAAGAACACTGTTATTGATGTACCGTAATCGTTTTACTATATTTTACCCAATAACAAAATTACTTTTAAAACATAACGAAAGACAGGAAAATTATTGTAAATCTGAGTTTTTATATATATTTACCTTTTCCACCGGGACCTGGACGACGGCCTATATAAAAAATTGCAAAATTAAAAAGGAAAAGTTCAGCTTTGGCTTGAAAGCTACTCTGGGTACCAGAAATTTGCCTCGTGTTCCGTTTCGTTAATAATTTTGGGAAGAATCGCTCAGCATTCTGCCCAAATAGTTATCAACGAATTGTAACACGGGCACCCTGTGTACTTTAAAGTCCCACCATAATCTACACAGAATCTACGAGGAATTACCAAATCACGGGCAACCTGTGTACTTGAAAGTCCTACCACAATCAACACAGAATCTACCAGGAATAGAAGGATTTCACGGCAGCCATGTTTGTGGTCAAAACAAGAGATTTTCTCCAAAGAGAAAGGAAATCTTTTCTAATTCAAAAACTTTCTATTGTACTTGCCCACAAACATGGCTGCCATGAAATCCTTCTATTACAAATACCCTCGAGTGCAATAAAATAAGACACACCCACACAAAAGGAAAAAGGGCAAATAAGAAGCAAAGTAAAAGGACGCAGAAACGAAACCAAATAAAGATGATGAGGTAGTAAACGAGAAAAACCATTCTAAACAAAAATCCAAGTCTTTTTTTTCTCGCTTGAAGAAAGAAAATGAAATAAAACACGTAACAATGGTCGTTCTCATCTCCATTGATTTTCTTTCGGTGCGAGAAATAGAGGTGATATAAACTGATGTCATCCAATTGATATCCTTACATTTTCCTCGATGACGGATTTTGATATATTTCCTTCCAACACACATGGCAACTCTCAAGAGACATGAATTGGCATAAGTCCTGCCGTTATTTCCACAAACTGGTCGGTAAATTCTTGGACAAGCTCTGTTACACACGCATTTGGCTCTGTTGTTCCTGACTCTACACTTAGCGCCAAAACCACACCTGACACGGCTGCAAGGATCTAATCAATAAAACAAGAAGAAATAGAGTGAAATCTTTACAAAGAAATGAGTGCATCCTCGTTAGCAGTTTTACAACACATGATCTAAAATGGAGAAGGATTGTGCATGGGCAAAAATGTTCAAACTAAAGTAATTGACTATCTAAGGGAAGAATAACGTGGCAGCCACTTTTATTTTATTTTACAAAATTATTTATTATCATTATTATCTATTTGTAATTTTTTACCTTAAATTTTTAATTTTTTAAAGTTTTTTTTTATTTTAATGTTATCGTGATATGTACTTACTTTGACAAGCCCTTCCTTTGATGGAACGAACGACTCTGTTCATTGATCTGAACCCTGCTGTGAAAAAGTGTCTGCGACTTGATGCCATGTAAAGAAGTTGACGGCTGTTGTACTTGCGACCAATGCCTAAGGAGAAGATCGTCACGCCCATTCTCTTCAATGCGGCTGCAGGACCACGAACCCTGTCGTAAGACTTGCCGTCGGTCAACACAATCAACACCTTCTTACGTCTGCTGCCAGCAAATATGTATCGTCTGGCATAGTTCAGAGCACGTCCAGTCTTGGTGCCACCTCGTGGATAACGAATACGACCAATGGCTCTCAACACTTGTCTCTTGTTACGGTAAGAAGTGAACGAGAACAGACGTCTAGCACTAGAAGAGAATATAGCGGCAGCGACTCGTGTGTATCGTGGAGAAATCTTAAAAGATCGGACCATGTTTTTCACAAAGTTTAGACAGCGTCGGAAGTTGCCTTTTCCATACGCTTCAATACTGCCAGATCCATCCACCAAGAAGGCCAAATCAATACTTGCCGTACAAACTAAACGAGAAGGAAATAGAAAGAAATTATCAAGTGTGACCTGTAATATGCAACAATTAAGTAATACTTCCAGTAAGAACTAGACAAACTAAATGTCAAGCCAATGCGGAAAGGTGCTAATTTTTTGTACAGTTCACCTCACTGGTTGAAACATGACAATCTACCATAAATCCATACGGTAGGCTGTTTCTTTTAATCATTATCTGATTCTCATTCATTAAAAACTTTCGTGGTCTTTTTGTTTAAGGAATATGAAACGCGCGCGCATGTCTCTGTACTGTGATATAAACACGATGGAAGATGTAGAGCAAGAGAAAAGCAAACTTAGGAACACGAGGCGTAGCCGAGTGTTTCTCTTGCTTTTCGAGTGCTCTACATCTTCCAGAGTGTTTATATCACAGTACAGAGACATTAGCAATCGTTTTATATTGCTTTTATAAAATATTTTCGACGTTTTTTGAGCGAGCCATGTCTCTGTCCTCTGATATAAACATGGTAGCCAGCCAATCAGCGCGCGCGTTATATCTCAAATATTTTATAATTTAATATAATATATTCTTGTAAACTAATGTCTTCCATGTGCAAATAATAAACTTTTTGTCATTTAAGTTTTCGTTATTAAAATGAGTGTTTCTTCTGCGCATTTTAACATGTTTATGTCCGAACTTTCGGGCCTTTGGCCCATTGTCAGGGACTAAAACAGTTACAATTGTTTAGTTAGATGATGAATCAAAATACGTAGAATTGACGCTCATTTTCACATCATGACACCAACGTTCAGTAGTTTAGATCAGACTTAAAGTTGCTGTTGTTTAAGAATGGAGGTGTTTGGAATCCCTGATAAAACACAAAGCACGAGTGTTTGATATAGCTTCTCAAACGAATCAATAATGATGTCCCAGAAGAATATCTTAAACAGTTACTTTTCAATTCTATTCACTGCAATGTTAAAGTCCTTATGACACATAATTTTTTATTTTCAAACTTAGTTATTTTTAGAGAGCATAGTGAAGATCTTTTTACCCAGGTTTTCCTTACCTCGTATTTTCTGAGATATGAAGGTTTCAAATGTCAAAATGCAAATTTGATGGCGTAAGAGGAGGCAACACTGCAAACTTGTCATGGGTTTTACAAAAAGAGGACTTCAATTCGACAGCCAGATTTTTTACTAAACAACAGGCTTTGCCAATGGAAATGAGTTACAAATGGAAAAATACAAGTAATTTAAATTCTCTTGTTTTTGTATAATAAATGATTACTCCTCTTACGTCATCACATTTGCATTTTGAAATTTGAAACCTTTATATCTCAGAAAATATGGAGTGAGGAAAAACAAGATTAAAAGATCTTTACTATGCTTTCTATCAAGAACTGAGTTTGAAAATAAAATATTATCCGTCATAGGGACTTTAATGAACTTTATCATAACAGCCTAAACATTTTTTGGTTGAAAAATCTCCATCAATTGACGCAGTAGTAGACCCCTTGCAGCACGTTGGAAGTCAGCTCAACTGGGAGACAAAACAATGGATTCTAATTCTCAAGAGAGCAAAAGTCTTTTGTTTTGTCCCCCAGCTGGAGCTGCTCTGACGTCACGTGGAAGGGGTCTATAAAGGTTAGAAGCGGGTATAGGAGTGCGGAGGGCTTGGGTTTGAATCTCACAGTGATTTATCAAAACTGACTGGATAAGTTTTTCATCAAAATTTCGCCACTTAGTACATAATTTCAGTGCTAGGGAGAAAATTTCTAAGTCTGATGTTCAAATAAAAGTGATCCGCTAAGTAATATATTAAACACAGCGGCGAGTGTTTCATCAATCAGATGGATGAATCTGGATATCCAATGAAATTCTAAAGGAACATCACCAGTGATTCGGATCTCATGTCCATATCACTAGTGATCTTCCAACAGAGTTTCATTGGGTATCTAGATTGACTTACCTGACTGAATCCACCAAGCTTATTGGGCGAAAAACTCATGAATTATTAATGATTGAGAATTGCTAAGCAACATCGTTAAGCAATTGATAGCAACAAATCTTAGACTGTGTATCATGGTATGTCGAATTTTTAAACAAGTTTTTCAACATGGTGAACGATGTTGCAGAATCTAGGGACAAGTTGCCGCTTGTTGAAAAGTGTAAACCAAGCCATGGCACAAGATTGAACAAATGTTGAAGTCTGTTAAACCGTGTATCATAAGACATTCTATTGAGACGAAAATGAAATGCAGCAGAAAATAGAAAGTGAGATATTCTAGTGACGTCACTATGGCAAGGCCGCTCTGATCAATTCAATGTTAGGTCGGTAATCAAAAACTAAGACAAGCGTCCTTAAGTAACAATGTGTGTAAGAAATAGACAACTATGCGTTTTCTCCGTTTCAAGACGACCGCTCAAAACGAACTGGCGTACACAACAGTTTGGATCAATTTCCATTAAACCAAATTCAAAGAAAATTCATTAAAAGAACAGTCACCTCAAGAAAAAGCTGGCCGCACAAAGTTCTCTGACGAGAGGAACAATTATTTATAGTTTGTTAGTTAAGTATTTACAAACCCAGACGAGCATATATAATTACTATCATTTAGAGGATTATTGACGGTCCTTTAACATGAAACCATTTTACAAGAATTTACCTTTTCCACCAGGAGAAGGTCTTGGAGGTCGTATTGGAGGAGCTACAAGAGAAAAAAGTCGCGTTCGAAAAAGAAAATATCAGTCAAGTGGAACTAATCGAAAACTACCAACCTTTTCTAAAGCAACGTCTCTTCTTCTTCAATATCATTCTTCGTGTCAAATAGCGTCCATACACTTGCATACAAGAGATGCTACCACGGAAGTAACGTCTGTCTCCTATTTTGGCTCCCATCCTAACAGGATAGTTGGTGGCCAGTTGGAAACGTCCAATGTATCTATTTGCTACGAATCGGTTGTTGACGAAAAGTTTGGCACGTCCAGTTCTTATGTTGTAAGTGGCACCCACAAACGTCCAACGACGATATGGTACGCGATTGTATACTACAGGCGCGGGTTGACGACGATTTCGTCTTGTGAAGCGAATGAACAACTGCCTTGGTCCTGTCATCCAGAAGTGGACTCCCCAGCCATTTGGCTTGTAGTTGAAGATAGGTCCACTACTTCCAGTGTGTTTGATCCAAGCCAAAAGGGTGATGGAATTTCTGGCATCCAGTTTACCACGATTGTTGAACTGAATAAAGCTGTTATAACGACCAAGGAATCGGTAGGCACCACCACGTGTTCCATCTGGACCTTTGGCAGGTCGGACGTTGCGAAGTATTCCAGTGGGATTTCGACTTCGACTGATGTCACGTCCACGGTAACGAGCACTCAAAGGATATATTGCCAGTGCTAAAAAAACAAGAAAAGGAAAACGGTGTATGAAATACACATGGAAAAAGAAGAAAAAAGAAAGAAAAAAAAAAAGCCCCACCGGGATTACGTTCTGATTTTGAATGCGTTTGTTTGTGGGTATATTGTTCCCAACTTAGTCTATGAGATCTTCTACGTAAGTTTTAACATTTTTTATTCCTGAGCTTTCTGACCTAACTGGCTAATCATCAAAACTTAGAATGATAGAATTCCTTAGAATGCGATATGGATTGTTATCAAAACCTATAGTATTAGTATAACTTTTTAAGTAGTGGTCCAAGTGAGAACTAGGCAAGCAAAAAGGTGTAAATTGTGGTATATTCTTAAGCTGTCCATATGATTGGTTAAAACAGGATTATCTATCATAACTCAATAACATACCACTACATGTTTGTTAGTATAACTCCAAAGATTAGCGCTTTTTTGGATTTTATTAATATCTGCTTCCCTTTTTGAAAGCTTTCTTGAGTTTTAATAACAAAATTTCTGTGTGTGTGTAACATGGCAGATTAGAAGCGTCTTTTGGCTATTGTTTTGAGCACTCCTGATTGACGAGAGTAATTTAGTACAAAAGAAACTATGTTTTCAAAACATAATGTCTTACTTTAAATATTATTCTAAAAATCTGTTAACAAAAGGTTGATATATTAGTCTGAACACCAAGACATTTTAATGTGAGGAAGTTGAAATTGCTGCAGAACAATAGAGAGTTGCCTAGTTCTTGCATGTTTTGTAGTATTTAATGTACTTACCACGTCGTGATGGTCTCGGTGGTCTTACACCTAAGGTTGAACAAGACAAAATATCTCATTACAAAAAATATCTCGAACTTTCACGAAATTCAAAATAGATTAATCTATTTTTTATAATGTGAACAAGTTAAAAGTCTCTCAAAAGTCATCGTGGCAAGAACTGTTCTATATTTCTTCGAGGGAAGTCCTCCATAATGAAGACAAATAATATTTCATCAGTAATTTTACCTTTACAAGCCTTTCGTTTAATGGAACGAACAACTCTATTCATTGATCTGAACCCTGCTGTTAAAACGTGTCTACGACTTGATGCCATCTGAAGAAGTTGACGGAATTTGTACTTGCGACCAATGCCGAAGGCGAAGATCGTCACACCCGCTCTCTTCAATGCGGCTGCAGGACGAGCGACGTTGTCGTAAGAGATGCCGTCGGTCATCACAACCAGCACCTTCTTACGTCTGCTGCCAGCAAATATGTATCGTCTGGCATAGTTCAGAGCACGTCCAGTCTTGGTGCCACCTCGTGGATAACGAATACGACCAATGGCTCTCAACACTTGTCTCTTGTTACGGTAAGAAGTGAACGAGAACAGACGTCTAGCACTAGAAGAGAATATAGCGGCAGCGACTCGTGTGTATCGTGGAGAAATCTTAAAAGATCGGACCATGTTTTTCACAAAGTTTAGACAGCGTCGGAAGTTGCCTTTTCCATACGCTTCAATACTGCCAGATCCATCGATCAGGAAAGCCAAGTCAATTCTAGCGCGACAAACTATGGAAGAAAAAACCGATTCAAAATAAATTTTATGTGTATACTTTATTGGATGACGACAAAAGAACTGAGTTCTTGTAAGTAGTTATTTGTCTGCCATAATACTTAAAATCTTACCTCGGCCTCCAGGAGGTGGTCGTGGTGGTTTAGGTCCTAGTAAAACAAACATATGTTTTCAGTGAAAATGTTTTCAATGAAACATCTACCCTACATGACCAAGCCCCGATCCATGGATGATGGATAGCGGTATTCATTGAATAGCTTCTTATCCACTCAATAAGACGATAGCATTTTTCCAAAAAAATTCATCCATTCAACCAATAGCGGATCACCCTTCGTGGAACCAGGGCTGGGTTTTTAGGTTTTGAAAAGAAAAGTGTGAATCCTATATAAGTAGAAAGAATAGAGCACTTATAAATGACTGACAGATCGACAATGGCAATGATGCTCAGAAAATAAGATGAGAAATCATTAATCGTGTCACTTAGATGGACACGGAACCAACGGATTAGATTGATGTAAAATTAATTTAATCAATTCACCAACGTTTATAGAAAACAACCCGAAACTTACTATAGGAAAATGTCAAGTATTAATTTCACAAATAAGCCTTCAGAGTTAACAAAGTTTTAAAATTTCAAAGTTTTTTCACACAAATTTGAATTTGAAGACAATCTTGAAAACCATGACGAAAGTCGCCATGAACTTTTGAAAACCTTATCGTGTTTACTGGATCTCCTTACCGCATTTTCCTTGACGAACAACTCTGATACTTTTTCTCTGGCGACAAGAGGCAACTCTCAATCGACATTTATTGCTATAAGTCTTGCCATTACTACCACAAACGGGTCTGTAAATCGCTGGACAAATTGTGGGACACACGCATTTGGCTCTGTTGTTCCTGACTCTACACCTGGCGCCAAAACCACACCTGACACCCCTGCAAGGATCTAATATGGAGAAAAATTGCAACATGAAAATTTTCTCAGATGTTTGGTTGTGAGCGATGTAAATCCATAAACATGAAAATGTTTGTTTGACAGCCTCCTGTGAGTATAGCTACAATTTCCTGGAAGCGCGATGGATACAGGATACCACACCAGAAACTATTAAAGCAGTTCCAGGAAACGGCGATAAGACATATATTATGACTTTATTGTGCATTAGCTGATCCCGATCCAGAAGAGATTGTAAAGTGATAGAAAAAATCATTTAAGGCACGACCTTAGAAAGATACACCATAATTCATTAATGTATTAAGAAGAACACTGTTATTGATGCACCGCAATCGTTTTACTATATTTTACCCAATAACAAAATTACTTTTAAAACATAACGAAAAACAGGAAAATTATTATAAATCCATATATTTACCTTTTCCACCAGGACCTGGACGACGGCCTATATAAAAAATTGCAAAATTAAAAAGGAAAAGTTCAGCTTTGGCTTGAAAGCTACCCAGGGTACCAGAAATTTGCCTCGTGTTCCGTTTCGCTAATAATTTTGGGAAGAATCGCTCAGCATTCTGCTCAAATAGTTATCAACGAAATGTAACACGGGCACCCTGTGTACTTGAAAGTCCCACCATAATCAACACATAATCTACGAGGAATTCTCAAATCACGGGCACCCTGTGCACTTGAAAGTCCCACCATAATCAACACAGAATCTACGAGGAATTACCAAATCACGGGCACCCTGTGCACTTGAAAGTCCCACCATAATCAACACAGAATCTACGAGGAATTACCAAATCACGGGCACCCTGTGTACTTGAAAGTCCCACCATAATCAACACAGAATCTACGAGGAATTACCAAATCACGGGCACCCTGTGCACTTGAAAGTCCCACCATAATCAACACAGAATCTACGAGGAATTACCAAATCACGGGCACCCTGTGTACTTGAAAGTCCTACCACCAACACAGAATCTACGAGGAATAGAAGGATTTCACGGCAGCCATGTTTGTGGTCAAAACAATAGAGATTTTCTCCAAAGAGAAAGGAAATCTTTTCTAATTCAAAAACTTTCTATTGAACTTGCCCACAAACATGGCTGCCATGAAATCTTTCTATTACAAATACCCTCGAGTGCAATAAAATAAGACACACCCACACAAAAGGAAAAAGGGCAAATAAGAAGCAAAGTAAAAGGACGCAGAAACGAAACCAAATAAAGATGATGAGGTAGTAAACGAGAAAAACCATTCTAAACAAAAATCCAAGTCTTTTTTTTCTCGCTTGAAGAAAGAAAATGAAATAAAACACGTAACAATGGTCGTTCTTATCTCTATTGATTTTCTTTCGGTGCGAGAAATAGAGGTGATATAAACTGATGTCATCCAATTGATATCCTTACATTTTCCTCGATGACGGATTTTGATATATTTCCTTCCAACACACATGGCAACTCTCAAGAGACATGAATTGGCATAAGTCCTGCCGTTATTTCCACAAACTGGTCGGTAAATTCTTGGACAAGCTCTGTTACACACGCATTTGGCTCTGTTGTTCCTGACTCTACACTTAGCGCCAAAACCACACCTGACACGGCTGCAAGGATCTAATCAATAAAACAAGAAGAAATAGAGTGAAATCTTTACAAAGAAATGAGTGCATCCTCGTTAGCAGTTTTACAACACATGATCTAAAATGGAGAAGGATTGTGCATGGGCAAAAATGTTCAAACTAAAGTAATTGACTATCTAAGGGAAGAATAACGTGGCAGCCACTTTTATTTTATTTTACAAAATTATTTATTATCATTATTATCTATTTGTAATTTTTTACCTTAAATTTTTAATTTTTTAAAGTTTTTTTTTATTTTAATGTTACCGTGATATGTACTTACTTTGACAAGCCCTTCCTTTGATGGAACGAACGACTCTGTTCATTGATCTGAACCCTGCTGTGAAAAAGTGTCTGCGACTTGATGCCATGTAAAGAAGTTGACGGCTGTTGTACTTGCGACCAATGCCTAAGGAGAAGATCGTCACGCCCATTCTCTTCAATGCGGCTGCAGGACCACGAACCCTGTCGTAAGACTTGCCGTCGGTCAACACAATCAACACCTTCTTACGTCTGCTGCCAGCAAATATGTATCGTCTGGCATAGTTCAGAGCACGTCCAGTCTTGGTGCCACCTCGTGGATAACGAATACGACCAATGGCTCTCAACACTTGTCTCTTGTTACGGTAAGAAGTGAACGAGAACAGACGTCTAGCACTAGAAGAGAATATAGCGGCAGCGACTCGTGTGTATCGTGGAGAAATCTTGAAAGATCGAACCATGTTTTTCACAAAGTTTAGACAGCGTCGGAAGTTGCCTTTTCCATATGCTTCAATACTGCCAGATCCATCGATCAGGAAGGCCAAGTCAATTCTTGCGCGGCAAACTATGAAAGAAAAACAAACAAAACAATCAAGATAAATTAAAGATAACTTATATGCGTATACTTTATTAGCTATCGACATGAATAGGAACAATCCCTACCTTTTCCACCAGGAGAAGGCCTTGGTCGTGGAGGTGCTGTAAGATAAAGCCGAAGTTTACTCATACAAATCTTTCAGATATCAGGCACCTATGATTATAATGAAAAAGCAAAACTAAATACAGAAAACTACCAACCTTTTCTAAAGCAACGCCTCTTCTTCCTCAATATCATTCTTCGTGTCAAATAGCGTCCATACACTTGCATACAAGAGATGCTACCACGGAAGTAGCGTCTGTCTCGTCTGTCGTTCTTGGCTCCCATCCTAACAGGATAGTTGGTGGCCAGTTGGAAACGTCCAATGTATCGTTGTGCTACGAATCGGTTGTTGACAAAGATTTTGGCACGTCCAGTTCTTTTGTTGTAAGTGGCACCCACAAACGTCCAACGACGATATGGTATGTGGTTGTACACTACAGGTGCAGGTTGACGACGATTACGTCTTGTGAAGCGAATGAACAACTGCCTTGGTCCTGTCATCCAGAAGTGGACTCCCCAGCCATTTGGCTTGTAGTTGAAGATAGGTCCATTTCTTCCAGTGTGTTTGATCCAAGCCAAAAGGGTGATGGAATTTCTGGCATCCAGTTTACCACGATTGTTGAACTGAATAAAGCTGTTATAACGACCAAGGAATCGGTAGGCACCACCACGTGTTCCATCTGGACCTTTGGCAGGTCGGACGTTGCGAAGTATTCCAGTGGGATTTCGACTTCGACTGATGTCACGTCCACGGTAACGAGCACTCAAAGGATATATTGCCAGTGCTAAAAAAACAAGAAAAGGAAAACGGTGTATGAAATACACATGGAAAAAGAAGAAAAAAGAAAGAAAAAAAAAAGCCCCACCGGGATTACGTTCTGATTTTGAATGCGTTTGTTTGTGGGTATATTGTTCCCAACTTAGTCTATGAGATCTTCTACGTAAGTTTTAACATTTTTTATTCCTGAGCTTTCTGACCTAACTGGCTAATCATCAAAACTTAGAATGATAGAATTCCTTAGAATGCGATATGGATTGTTATCAAAACCTATAGTATTAGTATAACTTTTTAAGTAGTGGTCCAAGTGAGAACTAGGCAAGCAAAAAGGTGTAAATTGTGGTATATTCTTAAGCTGTCCATATGATTGGTTAAAACAGGATTATCTATCATAACTCAATAACATACCACTACATGTTTGTTAGTATAACTCCAAAGATTAGCGCTTTTTTGGATTTTATTAATATCTGCTTCCCTTTTTGAAAGCTTTCTTGAGTTTTAATAACAAAATTTCTGTGTGTGTGTAACATGGCAGATTAGAAGCGTCTTTTGGCTATTGTTTTGAGCACTCCTGATTGACGAGAGTAATTTAGTACAAAAGAAACTATGTTTTCAAAACATAATGTCTTACTTTAAATATTATTCTAAAAATCTGTTAACAAAAGGTTGATATATTAGTCTGAACACCAAGACATTTTAATGTGAGGAAGTTGAAATTGCTGCAGAACAATAGAGAGTTGCCTAGTTCTTGCATGTTTTGTAGTATTTAATGTACTTACCACGTCGTGATGGTCTCGGTGGTCTTACACCTAAGGTTGAACAAGACAAAATATCTCATTACAAAAAATATCTCGAACTTTCACGAAATTCAAAATAGATTAATCTATTTTTTATAATGTGAACAAGTTAAAAGTCTCTCAAAAGTCATCGTGGCAAGAACTGTTCTATATTTCTTCGAGGGAAGTCCTCCATAATGAAGACAAATAATATTTCATCAGTAATTTTACCTTTACAAGCCTTTCGTTTAATGGAACGAACAACTCTATTCATTGATCTGAACCCTGCTGTTAAAACGTGTCTACGACTTGATGCCATCTGAAGAAGTTGACGGAATTTGTACTTGCGACCAATGCCGAAGGCGAAGATCGTCACACCCGCTCTCTTCAATGCGGCTGCAGGACGAGCGACGTTGTCGTAAGAGATGCCGTCGGTCATCACAACCAGCACCTTCTTACGTCTGCTGCCAGCAAATATGTATCGTCTGGCATAGTTCAGAGCACGTCCAGTCTTGGTGCCACCTCGTGGATAACGAATACGACCAATGGCTCTCAACACTTGTCTCTTGTTACGGTAAGAAGTGAACGAGAACAGACGTCTAGCACTAGAAGAGAATATAGCGGCAGCGACTCGTGTGTATCGTGGAGAAATCTTAAAAGATCGGACCATGTTTTTCACAAAGTTTAGACAGCGTCGGAAGTTGCCTTTTCCATACGCTTCAATACTGCCAGATCCATCGATCAGGAAAGCCAAGTCAATTCTAGCGCGACAAACTATGGAAGAAAAAACCGATTCAAAATAAATTTTATGTGTATACTTTATTGGATGACGACAAAAGAACTGAGTTCTTGTAAGTAGTTATTTGTCTGCCATAATACTTAAAATCTTACCTCGGCCTCCAGGAGGTGGTCGTGGTGGTTTAGGTCCTAGTAAAACAAACATATGTTTTCAGTGAAAATGTTTTCAATGAAACATCTACCCTACATGACCAAGCCCCGATCCATGGATGATGGATAGCGGTATTCATTGAATAGCTTCTTATCCACTCAATAAGACGATAGCATTTTTCCAAAAAAATTCATCCATTCAACCAATAGCGGATCACCCTTCGTGGAACCAGGGCTGGGTTTTTAGGTTTTGAAAAGAAAGTGTGAATCCTATATAAGTAGAAAGAATAGAGCACTTATAAATGACTGACAGATCGACAATGGCAATGATGCTCAGAAAATAAGATGAGAAATCATTAATCGTGTCACTTAGATGGACACGGAACCAACGGATTAGATTGATGTAAAATTAATTTAATCAATTCACCAACGTTTATAGAAAACAACCCGAAACTTACTATAGGAAAATGTCAAGTATTAATTTCACAAATAAGCCTTCAGAGTTAACAAAGTTTTAAAATTTCAAAGTTTTTTCACACAAATTTGAATTTGAAGACAATCTTGAAAACCATGACGAAAGTCGCCATGAACTTTTGAAAACCTTATCGTGTTTACTGGATCTCCTTACCGCATTTTCCTTGACGAACAACTCTGATACTTTTTCTCTGGCGACAAGAGGCAACTCTCAATCGACATTTATTGCTATAAGTCTTGCCATTACTACCACAAACGGGTCTGTAAATCGCTGGACAAATTGTGGGACACACGCATTTGGCTCTGTTGTTCCTGACTCTACACCTGGCGCCAAAACCACACCTGACACCCCTGCAAGGATCTAATATGGAGAAAAATTGCAACATGAAAATTTTCTCAGATGTTTGGTTGTGAGCGATGTAAATCCATAAACATGAAAATGTTTGTTTGACAGCCTCCTGTGAGTATAGCTACAATTTCCTGGAAGCGCGATGGATACAGGATACCACACCAGAAACTATTAAAGCAGTTCCAGGAAACGGCGATAAGACATATATTATGACTTTATTGTGCATTAGCTGATCCCGATCCAGAAGAGATTGTAAAGTGATAGAAAAAATCATTTAAGGCACGACCTTAGAAAGATACACCATAATTCATTAATGTATTAAGAAGAACACTGTTATTGATGCACCGTAATCGTTTTACTATATTTTACCCAATAACAAAATTACTTTTAAAACATAACGAAAGACAGGAAAATTATTATAAATCCATATATTTACCTTTTCCACCAGGACCTGGACGACGGCCTATATAAAAAATTGCAAAATTAAAAAGGAAAAGTTCAGCTTTGGCTTGAAAGCTACCCAGGGTACCAGAAATTTGCCTCGTGTTCCGTTTCGCTAATAATTTTGGGAAGAATCGCTCAGCATTCTGCTCAAATAGTTATCAACGAAATGTAACACGGGCACCCTGTGTACTTGAAAGTCCCACCATAATCAACACATAATCTACGAGGAATTCTCAAATCACGGGCACCCTGTGCACTTGAAAGTCCCACCATAATCAACACAGAATCTACGAGGAATTACCAAATCACGGGCACCCTGTGCACTTGAAAGTCCCACCATAATCAACACAGAATCTACGAGGAATTACCAAATCACGGGCACCCTGTGTACTTGAAAGTCCCACCATAATCAACACAGAATCTACGAGGAATTACCAAATCACGGGCACCCTGTGCACTTGAAAGTCCCACCATAATCAACACAGAATCTACGAGGAATTACCAAATCACGGGCACCCTGTGTACTTGAAAGTCCTACCACCAACACAGAATCTACGAGGAATAGAAGGATTTCACGGCAGCCATGTTTGTGGTCAAAACAATAGAGATTTTCTCCAAAGAGAAAGGAAATCTTTTCTAATTCAAAAACTTTCTATTGAACTTGCCCACAAACATGGCTGCCATGAAATCTTTCTATTACAAATACCCTCGAGTGCAATAAAATAAGACACACCCACACAAAAGGAAAAAGGGCAAATAAGAAGCAAAGTAAAAGGACGCAGAAACGAAACCAAATAAAGATGATGAGGTAGTAAACGAGAAAAACCATTCTAAACAAAAATCCAAGTCTTTTTTTTCTCGCTTGAAGAAAGAAAATGAAATAAAACACGTAACAATGGTCGTTCTTATCTCTATTGATTTTCTTTCGGTGCGAGAAATAGAGGTGATATAAACTGATGTCATCCAATTGATATCCTTACATTTTCCTCGATGACGGATTTTGATATATTTCCTTCCAACACACATGGCAACTCTCAAGAGACATGAATTGGCATAAGTCCTGCCGTTATTTCCACAAACTGGTCGGTAAATTCTTGGACAAGCTCTGTTACACACGCATTTGGCTCTGTTGTTCCTGACTCTACACTTAGCGCCAAAACCACACCTGACACGGCTGCAAGGATCTAATCAATAAAACAAGAAGAAATAGAGTGAAATCTTTACAAAGAAATGAGTGCATCCTCGTTAGCAGTTTTACAACACATGATCTAAAATGGAGAAGGATTGTGCATGGGCAAAAATGTTCAAACTAAAGTAATTGACTATCTAAGGGAAGAATAACGTGGCAGCCACTTTTATTTTATTTTACAAAATTATTTATTATCATTATTATCTATTTGTAATTTTTTACCTTAAATTTTTAATTTTTTAAAGTTTTTTTTTTATTTTAATGTTACCGTGATATGTACTTACTTTGACAAGCCCTTCCTTTGATGGAACGAACGACTCTGTTCATTGATCTGAACCCTGCTGTGAAAAAGTGTCTGCGACTTGATGCCATGTAAAGAAGTTGACGGCTGTTGTACTTGCGACCAATGCCTAAGGAGAAGATCGTCACGCCCATTCTCTTCAATGCGGCTGCAGGACCACGAACCCTGTCGTAAGACTTGCCGTCGGTCAACACAATCAACACCTTCTTACGTCTGCTGCCAGCAAATATGTATCGTCTGGCATAGTTCAGAGCACGTCCAGTCTTGGTGCCACCTCGTGGATAACGAATACGACCAATGGCTCTCAACACTTGTCTCTTGTTACGGTAAGAAGTGAACGAGAACAGACGTCTAGCACTAGAAGAGAATATAGCGGCAGCGACTCGTGTGTATCGTGGAGAAATCTTGAAAGATCGAACCATGTTTTTCACAAAGTTTAGACAGCGTCGGAAGTTGCCTTTTCCATATGCTTCAATACTGCCAGATCCATCGATCAGGAAGGCCAAGTCAATTCTTGCGCGGCAAACTATGAAAGAAAAACAAACAAAACAATCAAGATAAATTAAAGATAACTTATATGCGTATACTTTATTAGCTATCGACATGAATAGGAACAATCCCTACCTTTTCCACCAGGAGAAGGCCTTGGTCGTGGAGGTGCTGTAAGATAAAGCCGAAGTTTACTCATACAAATCTTTCAGATATCAGGCACCTATGATTATAATGAAAAAGCAAAACTAAATACAGAAAACTACCAACCTTTTCTAAAGCAACGCCTCTTCTTCCTCAATATCATTCTTCGTGTCAAATAGCGTCCATACACTTGCATACAAGAGATGCTACCACGGAAGTAGCGTCTGTCTCGTCTGTCGTTCTTGGCTCCCATCCTAACAGGATAGTTGGTGGCCAGTTGGAAACGTCCAATGTATCGTTGTGCTACGAATCGGTTGTTGACAAAGATTTTGGCACGTCCAGTTCTTTTGTTGTAAGTGGCACCCACAAACGTCCAACGACGATATGGTATGTGGTTGTACACTACAGGTGCAGGTTGACGACGATTACGTCTTGTGAAGCGAATGAACAACTGCCTTGGTCCTGTCATCCAGAAGTGGACTCCCCAGCCATTTGGCTTGTAGTTGAAGATAGGTCCATTTCTTCCAGTGTGTTTGATCCAAGCCAAAAGGGTGATGGAATTTCTGGCATCCAGTTTACCACGATTGTTGAACTGAATAAAGCTGTTATAACGACCAAGGAATCGGTAGGCACCACCACGTGTTCCATCTGGACCTTTGGCAGGTCGGACGTTGCGAAGTATTCCAGTGGGATTTCGACTTCGACTGATGTCACGTCCACGGTAACGAGCACTCAAAGGATATATTGCCAGTGCTAAAAAAACAAGAAAAGGAAAACGGTGTATGAAATACACATGGAAAAAGAAGAAAAAAGAAAGAAAAAAAAAAAGCCCCACCGGGATTACGTTCTGATTTTGAATGCGTTTGTTTGTGGGTATATTGTTCCCAACTTAGTCTATGAGATCTTCTACGTAAGTTTTAACATTTTTTATTCCTGAGCTTTCTGACCTAACTGGCTAATCATCAAAACTTAGAATGATAGAATTCCTTAGAATGCGATATGGATTGTTATCAAAACCTATAGTATTAGTATAACTTTTTAAGTAGTGGTCCAAGTGAGAACTAGGCAAGCAAAAAGGTGTAAATTGTGGTATATTCTTAAGCTGTCCATATGATTGGTTAAAACAGGATTATCTATCATAACTCAATAACATACCACTACATGTTTGTTAGTATAACTCCAAAGATTAGCGCTTTTTTGGATTTTATTAATATCTGCTTCCCTTTTTGAAAGCTTTCTTGAGTTTTAATAACAAAATTTCTGTGTGTGTGTAACATGGCAGATTAGAAGCGTCTCTTGGCTATTGTTTTGAGCACTCCTGATTGACGAGAGTAATTTAGTACAAAAGAAACTATGTTTTCAAAACATAATGTCTTACTTTAAATATTATTCTAAAAATCTGTTAACAAAAGGTTGATATATTATCAGTCTGAACACCAAGACATTTTAATGTGAGGAAGTTGAAATTGCTGCAGAACAATAGAGAGTTGCCTAGTTCTTGCATGTTTTGTAGTATTTAATGTACTTACCACGTCGTGATGGTCTCGGTGGTCTTACACCTAAGGTTGAACAAGACAAAATATCTCATTACAAAAAATATCTCGAACTTTCACGAAATTCAAAATAGATTAATCTATTTTTTATAATGTGAACAAGTTAAAAGTCTCTCAAAAGTCATCGTGGCAAGAACTGTTCTATATTTCTTCGAGGGAAGTCCTCCATAATGAAGACAAATAATATTTCATCAGTAATTTTACCTTTACAAGCCTTTCGTTTAATGGCACGAACGACTCTATTCATTGATCTGAACCCTGCTGTTAAAACGTGTCTACGACTTGATGCCATCTGAAGAAGTTGACGGAATTTGTACTTGCGACCAATGCCGAAGGCGAAGATCGTCACACCCGCTCTCTTCAATGCGGCTGCAGGACGAGCGACGTTGTCGTAAGAGATGCCGTCGGTCATCACAACCAGCACCTTCTTACGTCTGCTGCCAGCAAATATGTATCGTCTGGCATAGTTCAGAGCACGTCCAGTCTTGGTGCCACCTCGTGGATAACGAATACGACCAATGGCTCTCAACACTTGTCTCTTGTTACGGTAAGAAGTGAACGAGAACAGACGTCTAGCACTAGAAGAGAATATAGCGGCAGCGACTCGTGTGTATCGTGGAGAAATCTTAAAAGATCGGACCATGTTTTTCACAAAGTTTAGACAGCGTCGGAAGTTGCCTTTTCCATACGCTTCAATACTGCCAGATCCATCGATCAGGAAAGCCAAGTCAATTCTAGCGCGACAAACTATGGAAGAAAAAACCGATTCAAAATAAATTTTATGTGTATACTTTATTGGATGACGACAAAAGAACTGAGTTCTTGTAAGTAGTTATTTGTCTGCCATAATACTTAAAATCTTACCTCGGCCTCCAGGAGGTGGTCGTGGTGGTTTAGGTCCTAGTAAAACAAACATATGTTTTCAGTGAAAATGTTTTCAATGAAACATCTACCCTACATGACCAAGCCCCGATCCATGGATGATGGATAGCGGTATTCATTGAATAGCTTCTTATCCACTCAATAAGACGATAGCATTTTTCCAAAAAAATTCATCCATTCAACCAATAGCGGATCACCCTTCGTGGAACCAGGGCTGGGTTTTTAGGTTTTGAAAAGAAAGTGTGAATCCTATATAAGTAGAAAGAATAGAGCGCTTATAAATAACTGACAGATCGACAATGGCAATGATGCTCAGAAAATAAGATGAGAAATCATTAATCGTGTCACTTAGATGGACACGGAACCAACGAATTAGATTGATGTAAAATTAATTTAATCAATTCACCAACGTTTATAGAAAATAACGCGAAACTTACAACAGGAATTCGAAAATGTCAAGTATTAATTTCACAAATAAACCTTCAGAGTTAACAAAGTTTTAAAGTTTTGAAATTGTTCAAAAATTTGAATTTGAGGACAATCTTGAAAACCATGACGAAAGTCGCCATGAACCTTTGAAAACCTTATCGTGTTTACTGGATCTCCTTACCGCATTTTCCTTGACGAACAACTCTGATACGTTTTCTTTGGCGACAAGAGGCAACTCTCAATCGACATTTATTGCTATAAGTCTTGCCATTACTACCACAAACGGGTCTGTAAATTGCCGGACAAATTGTGGGGCACACGCATTTGGCTCTGTTGTTCCTGACTCTACACTTGGCGCCAAAACCACACTTGACAGTGCTGCAAGGATCTAATATGGAGAAAAATTGCAACATGAAAATTTTCTCAGATGATTGGTTGTAAGCGATTAAATCCATAAACATGAAAATATTTCTTAGACCTCCTTCTGTGAGTATAGCTACAACTTCCTGGAAGCGCGATGCATACAGTATACCACACCAGAAACTATTAAAGCAGTTCCAGGAAACGGCGATAAGACATATATTATGACTTTATTGTGCATTAGCTGATCCCGATCCAGAAGAGATTGTAAAGTGATAGAAAACTGAAATCATGTAATCATGTAATATGTAAATATGATTCCCTGAGAACTAAGTCCCCTGCATAGCCAGTAACAAACTAATACCATTTCTATCACTTCTTTCATAGCTGAATATCTATTTCATCAAATTAGACAATTCATGCTACAGTACCTTTACAAGCCTTTCGTTTAATGGAACGGATAACTCTGCCCAATGCTCTAAATCCTGCTGTGAAAACATGTCTACGACTTGATGCCATCTGAAGAAGTTGACGGAATTTGTACTTGCGACCAATGCCTAAGGAGAAGATCTTCACGCCTATTCTCTTCAATGTGGCTGCAGGACCAGAAACCCTGTCGTAAGACCTGCCGTCGGTCATCACAATCAACACCTTGCTACGTCTGCTGCCAGCGAACACGTATCGTCTGACGTAGTTCAGAGCACGACCAGTTTTAGTGCCTCCTCGTGGATAACGAATACGGCTTATGGCTCTCAACACTTGTCTCTTGGTACGATACCTTCTGAAGCGGAATATAAGTCTAGGACGAGAAGAGAATACGGTGACAGAGACTCGAGTGTGTCTTGGTGAAATCTTGAAAGATCGGACCATGTTTTTCACAAAGTTTAGACAGCGTCGGAAGTTGCCTTTTCCATACGCTTCAATACTGCCAGATCCATCCACCAAGAAGGCCAAATCAATACTTGCCGTACAAACTAAACGAGAAGGAAATAGAAAGAAATTATCAAGTGTGACCTGTAATATGCAACAATTAAGTAATACTTCCAGTAAGAACTAGACAAACTAAATGTCAAGCCAATGCGGAAAGGTGCTAATTTTTTGTACAGTTCACCTCACTGGTTGAAACATGACAATCTACCATAAATCCATACGGTAGGCTGTTTCTTTTAATCATTATCTGATTCTCATTCATTAAAAACTTTCGTGGTCTTTTTGTTTAAGGAATATAAAACGCGCGCGCATGTCTCTGTACTGTGATATAAACACGATGGAAGATGTAGAGCAAGAGAAAAGCAAACTTAGGAACACGAGGCGTAGCCGAGTGTTTCTCTTGCTTTTCGAGTGCTCTACATCTTCCAGAGTGTTTATATCACAGTACAGAGACATTAGCAATCGTTTTATATTGCTTTTATAAAATATTTTCGACGTTTTTTGAGCGAGCCATGTCTCTGTCCTCTGATATAAACATGGTAGCCAGCCAATCAGCGCGCGCGTTATATCTCAAATATTTTATAATTTAATATAATATATTCTTGTAAACTAATGTCTTCCATGTGCAAATAATAAACTTTTTGTCATTTAAGTTTTCGTTATTAAAATGAGTGTTTCTTCTGCGCATTTTAACATGTTTATGTCCGAACTTTCGGGCCTTTGGCCCATTGTCAGGGACTAAAACAGTTACAATTGTTTAGTTAGATGATGAATCAAAATACGTAGAATTGACGCTCATTTTCACATCATGACACCAACGTTCAGTAGTTTAGATCAGACTTAAAGTTGCTGTTGTTTAAGAATGGAGGTGTTTGGAATCCCTGATAAAACACAAAGCACGAGTGTTTGATATAGCTTCTCAAACGAATCAATAATGATGTCCCAGAAGAATATCTTAAACAGTTACTTTTCAATTCTATTCACTGCAATGTTAAAGTCCTTATGACACATAATTTTTTATTTTCAAACTTAGTTATTTTTAGAGAGCATAGTGAAGATCTTTTTACCCAGGTTTTCCTTACCTCGTATTTTCTGAGATATGAAGGTTTCAAATGTCAAAATGCAAATTTGATGGCGTAAGAGGAGGCAACACTGCAAACTTGTCATGGGTTTTACAAAAAGAGGACTTCAATTCGACAGCCAGATTTTTTACTAAACAACAGGCTTTGCCAATGGAAATGAGTTACAAATGGAAAAATACAAGTAATTTAAATTCTCTTGTTTTTGTATAATAAATGATTACTCCTCTTACGTCATCACATTTGCATTTTGAAATTTGAAACCTTTATATCTCAGAAAATATGGAGTGAGGAAAAACAAGATTAAAAGATCTTTACTATGCTTTCTATCAAGAACTGAGTTTGAAAATAAAATATTATCCGTCATAGGGACTTTAATGAACTTTATCATAACAGCCTAAACATTTTTTGGTTGAAAAATCTCCATCAATTGACGCAGTAGTAGACCCCTTGCAGCACGTTGGAAGTCAGCTCAACTGGGAGACAAAACAATGGATTCTAATTCTCAAGAGAGCAAAAGTCTTTTGTTTTGTCCCCCAGCTGGAGCTGCTCTGACGTCACGTGGAAGGGGTCTATAAAGGTTAGAAGCGGGTATAGGAGTGCGGAGGGCTTGGGTTTGAATCTCACAGTGATTTATCAAAACTGACTGGATAAGTTTTTCATCAAAATTTCGCCACTTAGTACATAATTTCAGTGCTAGGGAGAAAATTTCTAAGTCTGATGTTCAAATAAAAGTGATCCGCTAAGTAATATATTAAACACAGCGGCGAGTGTTTCATCAATCAGATGGATGAATCTGGATATCCAATGAAATTCTAAAGGAACATCACCAGTGATTCGGATCTCATGTCCATATCACTAGTGATCTTCCAACAGAGTTTCATTGGGTATCTAGATTGACTTACCTGACTGAATCCACCAAGCTTATTGGGCGAAAAACTCATGAATTATTAATGATTGAGAATTGCTAAGCAACATCGTTAAGCAATTGATAGCAACAAATCTTAGACTGTGTATCATGGTATGTCGAATTTTTAAACAAGTTTTTCAACATGGTGAACGATGTTGCAGAATCTAGGGACAAGTTGCCGCTTGTTGAAAAGTGTAAACCAAGCCATGGCACAAGATTGAACAAATGTTGAAGTCTGTTAAACCGTGTATCATAAGACATTCTATTGAGACGAAAATGAAATGCAGCAGAAAATAGAAAGTGAGATATTCTAGTGACGTCACTATGGCAAGGCCGCTCTGATCAATTCAATGTTAGGTCGGTAATCAAAAACTAAGACAAGCGTCCTTAAGTAACAATGTGTGTAAGAAATAGACAACTATGCGTTTTCTCCGTTTCAAGACGACCGCTCAAAACGAACTGGCGTACACAACAGTTTGGATCAATTTCCATTAAACCAAATTCAAAGAAAATTCATTAAAAGAACAGTCACCTCAAGAAAAAGCTGGCCGCACAAAGTTCTCTGACGAGAGGAACAATTATTTATAGTTTGTTAGTTAAGTATTTACAAACCCAGACGAGCATATATAATTACTATCATTTAGAGGATTATTGACGGTCCTTTAACATGAAACCATTTTACAAGAATTTACCTTTTCCACCAGGAGAAGGTCTTGGAGGTCGTATTGGAGGAGCTACAAGAGAAAAAAGTCGCGTTCGAAAAAGAAAATATCAGTCAAGTGAAACTAATCGAAAACTACCAACCTTTTCTAAAGCAACGTCTCTTCTTCTTCAATATCATTCTTCGTGTCAAATAGCGTCCATACACTTGCATACAAGAGATGCTACCACGGAAGTAACGTCTGTCTCCTATTTTGGCTCCCATCCTAACAGGATAGTTGGTGGCCAGTTGGAAACGTCCAATGTATCTATTTGCTACGAATCGGTTGTTGACGAAAAGTTTGGCACGTCCAGTTCTTATGTTGTAAGTGGCACCCACAAACTGCCACTGTCCTCGGCCGCACGCGATGTGAAAACCACAGGTGCTGGCTGTCGACGGTTGCGCCTCGTGAATCGAGCGAAGAGTGTCCTGGGCGATATCATCCAGAAGTGCACTCCCCAACCTCTTGGGTTGTAATTGAAGATGGGTCCAGATCGGCCCTCGTGCTTAATCCATGCCAATAAGGTGATGGAATTCCGGGCGTCGAGTTTGCCTCTGTTTGCGAACTGAATGTAGCTGTAGGATCGGCCAAGGAATCGGTAGGCACCACCACGTGTTCTATCAGGACCACGGTCAGGTCGGACGTTGCGAAGTATTCCAATAGGATTTCGGCTCAAGCTGACGTCACGTCCACGGACTTTGGTGTTCAATGGATAAACGGCTAATGCACGTACTAAGAAAGATAAAGCACATCATCATATATTAGTAGTGTTATGAAAAACATTTTATTATAGACATAAATTGGAATTGGACGTTTTGTGATTACAAAAAATGCCTTAAAATAAAAACGAAATACGGGTAACGTAACAGTGAGTTTGATTCCCTATAGAGCAAATTTCGTATGAGTGTGAAACGGATCGTGCATGCCGTGCAAGACACCCATCAGTGCCGTGATGTCTATCAAAATAGCTATTGTCGGCACATCGACAAGCATATAAGAGTGGACGGTCGACACGATCCACAAAACTGACTAAAACGTTTGAAATTCCAGCCATAACCGTGCGGTGCGGTGTGTTTTGCCGTTTTCAGTCATACGGAATCTGCTCAATATATATATTGTTACGCACCTTTTCCTGCAGGAACTGCATACAGTCATCCACAAATAAGGAGAACAAAAGAAAAGGAAAAACGTTAGTGGTCGCTTTCGAATGCCAAGCCAAGTCTACTACACCACGTAAAACTTACAAAAATGATTATGACAACGAATAAGGAAAAACAAGTTTAGAAAAAGTAAATGTTAAGGAAACAAACAAAAAACAAACAAACAAACAAATTAATTAATAGACAAGCAAACCTTTTCTGAAGCATCGTCTCCTCTTTTTCAAGATTGCTCGCCGCGAGAGGGCAACTCCATACACTTGCATACAAGAGATGCTACCACGGAAGTAACGTCTGTCTCGTCTATCGTTCTTGGCTCCCATTCTAACAGGATAGTTGGTGGCCAGTTGGAAACGTCCAATGTATTTATTTGCTACGAAACGGTTGTTGATGAAAAGCCTAGCAACGCCTGTCCTCTTGTCGTAGCTGGCACCCACAAACTGCCACTGTCTCGGCCGCACGCGATGTGAAACCACAGGTGCTGGCTGTCGACGGTTGCGCCTCGTGAATCGAGCGAAGAGTGTCCTGGGCGATATCATCCAGAAGTGCACTCCCCAACCTCTTGGGTTGTAATTGAAGATGGGTCCAGATCGGCCCTCGTGCTTAATCCATGCCAATAAGGTGATGGAATTCCGGGCGTCGAGTTTGCCTCTGTTTGCGAACTGAATGTAGCTGTAGGATCGGCCAAGGAATCGGTAGGCACCACCAGGTGTTCTATCAGGACCACGATCAGGTCGGACGTTGCGAAGTATTCCAGTGGGGTTTCTGCTTAAACTGATGTCACGTCCGCCAGTGTGTCTGTTCAATGGATACACGGCTAACGCACGCACTAACATTAAGAAATATCAATTTATTATTGATTTGATATGATTATGATGAATGATAAGATATGATCATGATATAAATTAAATGTATTTATGTTCTGGGGGATGTAAAAGAGAAATTATTCTGATATAGAGAAACGTATCTTACCTTTGCCGCCAGGTACTGGACGACGACCTAAGCAATAAGTTGTAAGAGAAAGGAAATTAGCAATCGATCAACCTTGTATCATGGGATAAGTCTAAATACACCAATTTCCATACATCGGCTAAGTGGTTACACACAAAGCATCCAAGCGAGGCCTCAGGGTATAGATTGGAATAATCCTTTGTGCGTACCTTGAAGCCTCGCTTCAATGCTTTGTGTGACCACTTAACCGATGCATGGAAAAAGGTAAATATGAGCTGACTAGAAACAAAAGGGGAGAGAGGAGAGGTTTGGGGTTTGAAATCGCTTTATTAGCATGACAAGTAGTGTTTTACAAGTATTGCTAAAGCACGTAACAGGAACAATAGCTATATATATATATGTAATATAAGTCAAGTTACAATTACATACGATTCTGTGGTGAATCTTGTCTAAGGATTAAACATTTATATATAAACTTGGATAACAAAATTATGATTTTAGAATTATTTGATGACATTAATTTTTGTAATAAATCATTTTCATTCATTTTGTTAATTATCATTTCGTTTTCTATTAATCTGAAAAAATTTTCACGAAGTTCATTATAAATTGGACATTTAAATAACATGTGCATTTCAGCATGTATACAATTTGTCTGCGCATGTCTGTGTTTTGGGCTTGAAATTCATTTGCATATCGAATGCAAGAAATTTTATGTTGACACGGAACATTTGGCTGGCTATCTCGTTCTTCAAAATTATGTTCAACTACCGAAATACTGAAACAACTAAAACATGAGCAGTCTACCTACCGCTAGTGCGCTGTGGATAATTATCCAAACTGAAGGCACTCCAGATGGGAAAATATCACGCGTCAAAGTCAGTAGAAAGTTGTGGGAAGGACCAGAACTCCGCACTTTCGAGTTATAATGTTGGCGTTGAATTCATGTATAAGGTAAATTTAGTAATGGATCTCATTACCAACATGGTACTGTGTGAATTGGATCCAATAAGAGTACTCTGCACTTCATTGATTGTTGAATAATTAGCCATGTTTACTGGAATCTCGTACTTTTTCGCGCAAAATTCTTGCAATTATTTTACATCTGTGACAGCGCCCCCCAGCAAAATTATTTAATAATACGCTTTTTCCATGCTTCGTTCTTGTAAAACAGAGCTTTCTTGGTCGAAACTCCTGGTCCCTCCATGTGATTTCAAGCAATGTTTACAGCCGGGTTCAAGCCTTGTTAAAATTGACCTAAATTCGGTAGCCTATATTTTATAATCTGCAAAATTTATCTAGAAGTTAATGACCTATTTTTATACATTGTGAGGCATACAGTTTGTGCCGTATGAAGCAGCGTTTTATACTTTATAAAAGAGCAATAAATTCATGGCTGAAATTTGCATGCAAACAACGTGCTTGGAAACACGTTCACAAAAATGCTTTAGATCACATGTAGGGACCACGAGTTTGGACTAAAAAAGCTCAGTTTTGCAAGAAAGAAACGTGGAAAAAGCGAATTACTAAATAAATTTGCTGGGGGGCGCAGTCTCAGATGTCAAATTTTGAAAGTGAATTGCAAGAATTTTGAGCGAAAAAGTACGACATTCCAGTAAACATGGCTAATTATTCAACGATCGATGGAGTCTAAAATACCCTTATCGGGTCTAATCTACACAGTAACTTGTTGTTAATGGCTTCCACTGCTTAACGTACCTTACATATAAATTTAGTGCCCACAATATTACTCGAAAGTGCGGAGTTCTGGTTCTTCTCATATCTTTCTACTGACTTTGACGCGCGATATTTTCCCATCTGGAGTGCCTTCAGTTTGGATAATTATCCACAGCGCACTAGCGGTAGGTAGACTGCTCATGTTTTAGCTGTTTCAGTATTTCGGTAGTTGAACATAATTTTGAAGAACGAGATAGCCAGCCAAATATTCCGTGTCAACATAAAATTTCTTTTATTCGATATGCAAATGAATTTCAAGCCCAAAACACAGACATGCGCAGACAAATTGTATACATGCTGTGCATTTCGCATTCTATTTCATTACTAGTACAGTAAACACATTTTAGAGAGGAGAGGAGAGGAGAGGAGAGGAGAGGAGAGGAGAGGAGAGGAGAGGAGAGGAGAGGAGAGGAGAGGAGAGGAGAGGAGAGGAGAGGAGAGGAGAGGAGAGGAGAGGAGAGGAGAGGAGAGGAGAGGAGAGGAGCACAAAAGAGAAAAAGATGAAGAGCAAAAATAAAAACGAAAAAAAAAAACCCGGAACGAATAATTCTTATTATCATGTCTCGTAAATGTAAACTTGAGGTAGCTAGTTTTTTCAAGGCCAAGTCTCAATAATATTTTCAGAACACGGGAACAAAAAAAAAGCCGTATTTGCCAGTCTTCTTACATTTTCCTCGATGACGGATTTTGATATATTTCCTTCCAACACACATGGCAACTCTCAAGAGACATGAATTGGCATACGTTCTGCCGTTATTTCCACAAACTGGTCGGTAAATTCTTGGACAAGCTCTGTTACACACGCATTTGGCTCTGTTGTTCCTGACTCTACACTTGGCGCCAAAACCACACCTGACACGGCTGCAAGGACCTGTTAGATTAAAAAACAAGAAAATAATTTAAAAAACTTGAAAATTGTGTTTAACCGATGTCGATCATTTCATCCGTTCTCTAGATCATTTCATCTTTTCCAGAATCCTTTTAAAACATTCCACCAAATGTTTCGCTGTGCTTCCCGATAATCGCCACAGTATTCACTACTTTAATATATTTTTCACGGAGGAAAATTCAATGGTACGAGCCAAAACTTAGCCTGAATTATTTCAAAACATAAAGCCTATAAAAATAATTTTTGTTGCAAAATATACAAAAATAGCGAAAAAAGAAATTCTCAGAATCCCATATAGATTTGAGTATGAGATAAAAAAATGCTGCGCATCTGTTTAAAAAAAAAAACTAATGACATCTTAGCAAAGTTGAGAAGCGAATGATGACTATTTGAACTGTAAATCTATTTCATGGACTGAACAACAAAATATTTCTAAAGAGCTGTTTGAAAAATATGATTTCGATGATATTATCTTCAGGAATTTATGCGTAAAACACTACCTTGACAAGCCTTTCGTTTAATGGAACGGATAACTCTGCCTAATGCTCTAAATCCTGCTGTATAAACATGTCTACGACTTGATGCCATCTGAAGAAGTTGACGGAATTTGTACTTGCGGCCGATGCCTAAGGATACGATCTTCACGCCCATTCTCTTCAATGCGGCTGCAGGACGAGCGACGTTGTCGTAAGAGATGCCATCGGTCATCACAATCAACACCTTCTTACGTCTGCTGCCAGCAAATATGTATCTCCTGACGTAGTTCAGAGCACGACCAGCCTTGGTGCCACCTCGTGGATAACGAATACGATCAATGGCTCTCAACACTTGTCTCTTGGTGCGGTACTTTCTGAAGTTGAATATACGGTAAGGACGTGAGGAGAATACGGTGACAGCGACTCGTGTGTATCGTGGAGAAATCTTAAAAGATCGGACCATGTTTTTCACAAAGTTCAGACAGCGTCGGAAGTTGCCTTTTCCATACGCTTCAATACTGCCAGATCCATCCACCAAGAAGGCCAAATCAATAGTTGCCGTACATACTGAGGGCAAAAGAAATAGATTCATTTAATGTCACCTGTACAAATCTAAGAAACAATTAGCATTAATATCATTTAGGTTCCTGACTATACTTTAACATCAAACACTTTTACAAGAATTTACCTTTTCCACCAGGAGAAGGTCTTGGAGGTCGTATTGGAGGAGCTACAAGAAAAAAAAGTCGCGTTCGAAAAAAGAAAATATCAGTCAAGTGGAACTAATCGAAAACTACCAACCTTTTCTAAAGCAACGTCTCTTCTTCTTCAATATCATTCTTCGTGTCAAATAGCGTCCATACACTTGCATACAAGAGATGCTACCACGGAAGTAACGTCTGTCTCCTATTTTGGCTCCCATCCTAACAGGATAGTTGGTGGCCAGTTGGAAACGTCCAATGTATTTATTTGCTACAAAACGGTTGTTGATGAAAAGCCTAGCAACGCCTGTCCTCTTGTCGTAGCTGGCACCCACAAACTGCCACTGTCTCGGCCGCACGCGATGTGAAACCACAGGTGCTGGCTGTCGACGGTTGCGCCTCGTGAATCGAGCGAAGAGTGTCCTGGGCGATATCATCCAGAAGTGCACTCCCCAACCTCTTGGGTTGTAATTGAAGATGGGTCCAGATCGGCCCTCGTGCTTAATCCATGCCAATAAGGTGATGGAATTCCGGGCGTCGAGTTTGCCTCTGTTTGCGAACTGAATGTAGCTGTAGGATCGGCCCAGGAATCGGTAGGCACCACCACGTGTTCTATCAGGACCACGATCAGGTCGGACGACGCCAAGTATTCCAGTGGGGTTTCTGCTTAAACTGACGTCACGTCCACGGACTCTGGTGTTCAGTGGATAAACGGCTAATGCACGCACTAAGAAGAGAAAGCACATTATTATATTAGTGTTGTTATGAAAAACATTTTATTATAGAAATTAATTCGAATTGGACGTTTTGTGATTACAAAAAACGCTTTAAAATCAAAAGGAAATACGGGTAACGCAACAGTGATTTTGATTTCCTATACAACAAATTTCGTATGAGTGTGGAACGGATCGTGCATGCCGTGCAAGACACCTGTCAGTGCCGTGATCAAAATAGCAATTGTCGGCGCATCAACAAGCATACAAGAGTGGATGGTCGACACGATCCACAAAACTGACTAAAACGTTTGAAATTTCAGCCATAACCGTGCGGTGCGGTGTGTTTTGCCGCTTTCAGTCATACGGAATCTCTTCAATATATATATTGTTACGCACCTTTTCCTGCAGGAACTGCATACAGTCATCCACAAATAAGGAAAACAAAAACAAAAAGAAAAACGTTAGTGATCGCTTTAGAATGTGAAGCCAAGTCTACGACACCACGTAAAACTTACAAAGATGATTATGACAAAGAATAAGGAAAAACAAGTTTAGGAAAGGTAAATGTTAAGGAAACAAACAAAAAACAAACAAACAAACAAATTAATTAATAGACGAGCAAACCTTTTCTGAAGCATCGTCTCCTCTTTCTCAAGATTGCTCGCCGCGAGAGGGCAACTCCATACACTTGCATACAAGAGATGCTACCACGGAAGTAGCGTCTGTCTCGTCTGTCGTTCTTGGCTCCCATTCTAACAGGATAGTTGGTGGCCAATTGGAAACGTCCAATATATCGTTGTGCTACGAATCGGTTGTTGACGAAAAGTTTGGCACGTCCAGTTCTTCTGTTGTAAGTGGCACCGATATACGCCCAACGACGATATGGTACGCGATTGTACACTACAGGTGCGGGTTGACGACGATTACGTCTTGTAAAGCGAATGAACAACTGTCTTGGTGATGTCATCCACAAGTGGACTCCCCAGCCATTTGGGTTGTAGTTGAAGATAGGTCCACTTCTTCCAGTGTGTTTGATCCAAGCCAAAAGGGTTATGGAATTTCTGGCATCTAGTTTACCACGGTTGTTGAACTGAATATAGCTGTTATAACGACCTAGGAATCGGTAGGCACCACCACGTGTTCCATCTGGACCTTTGGCAGGTCGGACGTTGGAAAGTCTTCCAGTAGGGTTTCTGCTTAAACTGATATCACGCCCACGAACCTTCGTGTTCAATGGATATATTGCTAGTGCTTTGGGGAAAAAAAAGAAGAACAAGAAAAACAAAGTTATAATTAAGAATTTAAATGGGTAAAACTGACGGAAAAATTTGTAAAAGGTTCCAAATTTTCGGCCTCTCGTGTAGACCTTCGTCAGGAAATGAATGAATATTCCAACTGCAAAAATTACTTGATGTGTCCCAAGGGTCTTAACAATGGCATGTAAGCCCTCGGGAAGTCCGCTCTTTCGTTACCCATTTTAATTCTTATTATGATTACTGATCGCCCGTATAACAAAAGTTATAATCAGCTTTAGGAAAAATTAAATTCCCATGTAGTATGAGGTGGTGCCGAAAGTTCAAGTTCGAAAAAAGAGTTTAATGGTTTGCGTGCTCACCTTTTCGTGATGGTCTTGGAGGTTTCACACCTAATGGTGGCAAAGAAAAGTTTTAAAAATTGATATGAAGGTTTTGACTCGGTATCACAAATGTAGTAACAGTTTTTCATGTATAATTGCCAGTTAATGAAACAAGCATCTTTATTTTACTTGTCCTTATTAAATGTCAATGGGTGTATGTTGTTTTGTTTGTTTGTTGGGGAAAATCTTGCTAGAATTCCATGAAGTCATCATTCATGTGTGTATTCTTATTAACAGAGTTTTCGGTATTAAATTCAAAATAAAGACCATGGTTATCCAGCTGAGTTGACCTTCGCAACAATCCCAAGGTCAACCAATCAGAATCGAGGATTTGAAATGCTATTTTGATTAGCATTTCTTTGTACTACTTCATACCTACCAAGATAATGGATAAAATACGAATGCCTCATTTTCTAGAATGTAAATCCATTTTGCTATTATAGAAGACATAATAGAGAGTTTCACTAAAATATTTCCGAGTCTAATAAAAAATACGAGAAATTCGCGCCTTTTCTGTTAGCGGACGCGCTGCCCAGTGGCGGGAAAAAGCATTTATTTTGACGAAACGACAGCCAAAGTCCTTCAACTTGTGAGTTTGTTTCCAACTAAACGTAAAGAAATACGAAAGAAAATTACATCATTGCTTCAATTTGCCGATCTCTTTGCTAATATGATGTTCTCTTTGAATGGAAAAACAAAGTTTTGGAGAAGTTTGGAGGAGTAAACAACACTGAGTTTCGGTGACTGTGGATGTTTGTGGTTAGCGAGGCGAGGAGATAGTCTTGAGCAGAAATTTACTATAAATGTGAATCTGAGGCACTTGAAGTCCACAATTTCAAACAAAGAAATGGCTATCGAAACTACTTATCATCATCTTGAGAAATTCTAAGTGTTTCCAAGGATGTAAGCGACGTTTTCTCTTGGCTGATTTCTGCGTTTTTACGAGAGTCAGAGCATGCATCAAGCAGACCGTTTTTGAGAAAATCTAGTCAGCGTTTCAAGGTAACGAAAATAAAACTCATTATGTATAAATTAGTTCTCATTTTTGGTGATGTTATTTCTAAAGAGATGATTTATAAATCGTTTATTTTATCAAAGCTATTTGTATGGAAGTTGGTCTTACCGTAGAGTTTAATTTCAGCGAACTGACTTACTAGTTCAAAATGGATAAATTTGCTGGTGTTTAGGACTTTTGCTTATGCTGCAACGTGGGCATGATGTACCATTAGTTGATATTGATATACAAAAATAGATTTTCAACTGGTAATATCACAAAATGTTTTTTATGAAAACTAGAAACGATTTCACTTTCTCAAATCAGATTAAAGGTAGAAAATGCTAACCAAAATAGCTGACCCATAATCCTTTCCGGGGAATGCATTCAACTCAGCTGGATGACGTTTCGAAATCATTGTGACGTCATATTCAGATACTATATGTGTGTATTGTTAGATGACTGGAAGTTTCTAAATAAATAAATAACAACAAACATTAGAATTGACCGATTGCATCACCACTAGATGTTCTAGCTTACTTTCGAGCGCTCTCTCGATAAAAAGTGATTTACGTCTGATTCATTTGAAAGATACAGAAAAGCGATACAAAGATATTTAGAATTGTATACAAAAGGATTACAAAAAACCAGATTGTATGAAGGTTACGTCTATAATAACACTACCTTTACAAGCCTTTCGTTTAATGGCACGAACGACTCTATTCATTGATCTAAATCCTGCTGTGAAAACGTGTCTACGACTTGATGCCATCTGAAGAAGTTGACGGAATTTGTACTTGCGACCAATGCCGAAGGCGAAGATCGTCACGCCCATTCTCTTCAATGCGGCTGCAGGACGAGCGACGTTGTCGTAAGAGATGCCGTCGGTCATCACAACCAGCACCTTCTTACGTCTGCTGCCAGCAAATATGTATCGTCTGGCATAGTTCAGAGCACGTCCAGTCTTGGTGCCACCTCGTGGATAACGGATACGACCAATGGCTCTCAACACTTGTCTCTTGGTGCGGTAAGATGTGAACGAGAACAGACGTCTAGCACTAGAAGAGAATATAACGGCAGCGACTCGTGTGTATCGTGGAGAAATCTTGAAAGCTTTAACCATATTTTTCACAAAGTTCAGACAGCGTCGGAAGTTGCCTCGTCCATAATGTTCAATACTGCCAGATCCATCGATCAGGAAAGCCAAGTCAATTCTAGCGCGACAAACTATGAAAGAAAAAAATAACCGATTCAAAGCAAATCATAAGTGTATACTTTATTGGATGACGACAAAAGAAATGAGTTCTTGTGAAGTAGTTATTTGTCTGCCAAAATCTTACCTCGGCCTCCAGGAGGTGGTCGTGGTGGTTTAGGTCCTAGTAAAACAAACATATGTTTTCAGTGAAAATGTTTTCAATGAAACATCTACCCTACATGACCAAGCCCCGAGAAATCATTAATCGTGCCACTTAGCTCGACACGGGATAATGTAAAGTGGAATTTTTCAGAGCGTTCTCAACAGGTATTCCTGCACCTGATAATTCATCAATTCACCAATGTTCATAGAAAACAACGCGATACTTGCTATAGGACAATGTTAGTTTCAAAATAAGGCCTATCCCGGGTCATTAATTCGCCGTTTTTTACAGCAACTTAATGCAATTTAAGGAGTTTTAAGAAAATGTGGAGAAATTTGTGTAAGCTTTTAAGGCGTTTTACGGCGTTTTTAAGCGTTTTAAGGCAACTTATGGCTCCAGAGTAGGCCTAAAATAAACCTTCAGAGTTAACAAAGTTTAAAAATTTGAAAGTTGTCGAAAATTTTAATTTGAAATTGATCTTGAAAACCATGACGAAACTGGCATTGAACTTTTGAAAAACTTTATCAGTCGTGTTTACTGGGTCTTCTTACCACATCTTCCATAACGAACAAATCTGATACTTTTTCTCTGGCGACAAGAGGCAACTCTCAATTGACATTTATTGCCATAAGTCTTGCCATTACTACCACAAACGGGTCTGTAATGTAATGGGCAAATTCTGGGACACACGCATTTGGCTTTGTTGTTCCTGACTTTACAAACGGCGCCAAAGCCACATCTGACACGACTGCAGATATCTAATAAGGAAAAATTTGCAACAATTAAAATTTTTTTTTTTCTAATATGATAAGTTATGAGAGATGCAAATCTATAATCACTTGACAGCCTATATTCATCATTATCATCATCATCATTTTTATATATCACCATTGGTAAATATATATAATTTTCGCCAAAGAAGATTTAGTTTGCACAATGTTGTGACATAAGATATGTATATTTATCTTGTGATTAATAAAGACTCATTATTATTATTATTATTATATTTACCGATGGTGACCAGTTTAGAAAAGCTAATCGTCCACTGGGCCATGCACACAAGATGCCCCAGCATAAAAGCAACTATTAAACTTCTTATGACTCTATTGTGCATTAACTGACCCAATCCAGAAGACATAAAAAATAGAAAAACGTTATGTAACGATAGGGCTCCTGAGTCCTTTAGAAGTAAATCCCCAGTACATCTTTATTATTTCTTTCATAGCTGTATATCTTTTAATCTATTTAATTAGTATATAATATAAAATATAATAAAAAATATTGTATAATTCATGATAAAGGTACCTGGACAAGCCTTGCGTTTGATGGAACGGATAACTCTGCTCATTGTTCTGAAGGATGATGTGAACACATGTCTTCGGTTATAAGCTATCTGTATGAGTTGGCGCATGTTATACTTGCGACCAATTCCTAAGGCAAATATCCTGACACCCATACGTTTCAGTGCAGCTGCAGGACCAGCAACTTTGTCGTGAGACTTGCCATCAGTCATGACAATCAATACCTTGCTACGTCTGTTTCTCTTAAACACATATCGTCTCAAGTAATTTAGAGCGCGACCAGTGTAAGTACCACGTCGTGGATAACGAACACGGTTTATTGCGTTCAAAACTTGTCTCTTGGTACGATACTTTCTGAAATCGAATATCTTGTAAGTACGTGCTGAGAAAACGGTTACAGAGATACGGGTGTGTCTTGGTGAAATCTTGAAAGATCGAACCATGTTTTTCACAAAGTTCAGACAGCGTCGGAAGTTGCCTTTTCCATACGCTTCAATACTGCCAGATCCATCCACCAAGAAGGCCAAATCAATATTTGCCGTACAAACTAAACGAGGACGAAATAGAAAGGAGTTATCAAGTGTGACCTGTAATATACAACAATTAATGACGTTCGCGGGTAAAGGAGTTAACGTTCAGATTTGTTTTATTATTAATAAAAAATGGGGGTACGGGCTTCGTTTTTTCGTAAATCACTTGACAAGCAGGGTATGTTTTGTAAAAATTCGCGCGCGTTATGCGAAACATGATACTGCTCAATAACACCTCATTTATTGAACTTCAAAATTAAAAATCGCTAGAAAAAGATATGGATCTCAACTACAATTGTCGCTTGACATTTTGGATATCAATTGGTGCTTTAAAGAGACTATCGGAGATAATTATGAGCTTTTAAATCGGCGCGTTGCAGTCATTTTCGAACTCGTTTACATCTGGATTTTTTTTGGTAAACTTGATCTCATTAAAAACTCAACGTTCAAGGTTTTTTTTCGACATATATTGTAGAGAATGTCAATAGCTTCATTTCCAAAACAAAAAAGGGGGCAACGGGCTTAGTTTTCGAAATATTTCACGCTTTTCACGTCAAAATCCGGCAATCTGCTCGCCATCTTGAAAACCGAGTGGAGACTGGGTTTCGTGGGTTCCTTTTTTGTCTTTTTCTTTCTTTTTTCTGCGCTTTTTCAATCCAAATAATTTTTTTCAACCTTGAATTTCCATTATTTTAATTTTTCCTACAATCTTGACAATTTTTTCTTCAAAAAAAGAAAAAAAGAAATTATCGAAAAAAATATTGTTTTAGGGCCGCCATCTTGGATTTTGTTGAGCGCGCGCGCTAGCCTGCGCAGTAAAAGTGCGCGTGAACAATGCCCGCGAACGTCTTTAAGTAAGGCTTCGAGGTGCTAATTGTGCTTATTAAAGTGCTAAATAAACCAGTAAAATAAAATTTAACCAGTAAAAAAATTTTAACCAGTGGAAAAATATATACCACAACATAAATAAAGCGTGTTATACAAAGTTGAACAAATGTTGAATTCTGTTAAACCGTGTATCATCATAAGACATTCTATTGAGAAGAAAATGAAATGCAGCAGAAAATAGAAAGTTGTATCTTTCTTACACACATTGTTACTTAAGAAGCCTCATTTTGGTTTGTAAATACTTATAACATACCTAACTTTCAATAGCTGTAACTCTCATAAGAGAGCTCTATTGGACTAGCCGTTTCCCTGAGTTACAAGGCTTTTAATGATTTTTTTCCAAAGAGCACGCCCCGGTGTCGTCACTAAAATTACTAACAGCACATTTTCTCGGCGGCATCTAGACATGGACGAATTTCCGTACACAACTTCAAACCAAGATTTAACGAAAGTTTATAGAAATAAAAGTCGCTGCAAGAAAAGGCTCGCCGCAAAAAATTCTGTGACGAGAGGAACAACAATAGACCTTTTTCGAGTTTGTTAAAACAGCTATAAAATTAGACAACAGACGCATTGGCGCAGGGTTAGCCTCGAATCAAGGTAAATTATTTGAAAATATCAGCGAGAAAAGCAATACATTTCCACTAAAAACCATAGTTAATAACTATGTAAAAACAATACAGAACTAATCCCATGGGTCTTTCTTGAAAAGGAAGATAACCCTGCATAAATGCGTCTTTTGTTAGGTAGCTCAGCAGACTCTAGCAACTGGAAACTGGACTATTTACAGTTGAGTAGTTAAGTGTTTACAAACCCAGGCGAGCATCTATAATTACTATCATTAAGAGGATTATTGACGGTCCTCAGAGTATTATTGACGGTCCTTTAACATGAAACACTTTTACAAGAATTTACCTTTTCCACCAGGAGGTCTTGGAGGTCGTATTGGAGGAGCTACAAGATAAATGATTGTGAAATTCAAAACAGAGGAAAATATGACCGTTTAAATTACAATAAACAATAATGTCATTACTGATCTGAAAGTAAGACTAAAAAAACTACCAACCTTTTCTAAAGCATCGTCTCCTCTTTTTTAAGATTGCTCGACGCGAGAGAGCAGCTCCATACACTTGCATACAAGAGATGCTACCACGGAAGTAGCGTCTGTCTCCTATTTTGGCTCCCATCCTAACAGGATAGTTGGTGGCCAGTTGGAAACGTCCAATGTATTTATTTGCTACAAATCGGTTGTTGACGAAAAGTTTGGCACGTCCAGTTCTTTTGTCGTAAGTGGCGCCAACAAACGTCCAACGACCACGTGGTATGCGATTGTACACTACAGGTGCGGGTTGACGCCGATTTCGTCTTGTGAAGCGAATGAACAACTGCGTTGGTCTTGTCATCCAGAAGTGGACTCCCCAGCCTCTTGGGTTGTAGTTGAAGATAGGTCCACTTCTTCCAGTGTGTTTGATCCAAGCCAAAAGGGTTATGGAATTTCTGGCATCCAGTTTGCCACGATTGTTGAACTGAACGTAACTATTGGATCGGCCAAGGAATCGGTAGGCACCACCACGTGTTCTATCTGGACCAGGGGCCGGTCGGACGTTGGAAAGTCTTCCAGTGGGGTTTCTGCTTAAACTGATGTCACGTCCGCCAGTGCGTTTGTTCAGTGGATACACGGCTAACGCACGCACTAACATTAAGAAATATCAATTTATTATTGATTTGATATGATTATGATGATTTAAAATATATGATGATGATCCAAATGTATTTATGTTGAAGGTGATGTAATACCAAGGATGTATTTATATATATGGAACTACATATTTACCTAACGGTACTGGAGGGCGACCTGTGAGAAAAAAAAAAAGTTTTTAGCGTTGGCTTAAAAGTGAAATAAAAATTTTTTTGACTATGACCTATTTAGAAAGCAAACGTGAAAAGAAGCAGAGGGAAGAGAGTAAAAGAGAAACAAAACAAAACAAAACAAACAAACAAACAAACAAACAAAAAACAAAAACAAAAAATAATTCTCATCATCCTGTTGTGTAATTGTAAATGCAAACTTGATGTTAGCTATATTTTTCTCGGTCACTGGCAGGTCTCAGAACACAAATATAAAAACACGTTATTTACTGCTCTAGTGTTCTTACCGCATCTTCCTCGATGACGAATTCTGATATATTTCCTTCCAAGACACATTGCAACTCTCCACAAACATTTATTGTTATAAGTCCTGCCGTTATTTCCACAAACTGGTGCGTAAATTCGTGGACAAGCTCTGTTACACACGCATTTGGCTCTGTTGTTCCTGACTCTACACTTGGCGCCAAAACCACACCTGACACGGCTGCAAGGACCTAATATAAATAACAAAAAAAACCATTGTAAATCGTCTTTAATACGATGTTAGTTCAGCTGTTCTGTAGATAATCTCACCGTTTCTACGAATATAATCTTATTATACATTCCACTACATATTCCGCTGAACTCCTCGATAAAATATCATCTAAAAGAGGCAGGACCCTATAGTGTTCACTACGTTAATATTTTCAAAGACGATATTCAATGCGACCAATTTTTAGCTGTTAGTATTTCAGAACATAAAACCTCAGTATAAATATATTTTTCCTTGCCAAATGTACAAAAATATAAATGTTTTTTTCTTCAAAATTTCATAACTGTGTTTTTGTAGAGCATTTGAGTATGGTATCAAAAGACCAAGCAAATTGTTTTGGAAATATAATTTATAGCATCTAAGCGCCCAGACAAACGGGCCCTTTTATTTGAACACACGTTCGATTTTCTTGAAAAGCAATGTTGAACCTTCCTTTCTTTTGTTCCCACGAATGTTGAATGGAGTTCAAGCCGTTTGCCACCCAACATTTAACAAAATCTCAGGCTGAAGCAAAAATTGAAGCCGTTTGTTCAGGCCTTAAGCAAAATTGAAAAGTGACTGACGACTCTATCTAACGTAAATCTATTTCACGAACAGAACAACAACATATTTCTAAAAAGCCTATTGGAAAAATATGATTTTAATAAGGGACTTGTCAGAAGTTAGCAGGGGGAGGGAAGGTGGAATTTTTGAATTGAGTGCTGAAAATATTGTTCCTCTCCCCCAAGATCGGGATGAAATTTTCATGACCCTACCCTAGGATTGGGCTGAAAATAGTAAAATTTCTTATTTCCGCTGCCAGTTTTTTTTGATGACCCTCCCCTTTTCAGGGGCTCAAAAATGATGACCCTAAGTGTCCGATGTCATTTGCAGGAATTTGTGCGAAAATAAAGAAAAGAAAAGGAAAGGAAAGGAAAACAAAAAGACGAAAAAACTACCTTTACGATAATTTACAAGCCCGACAAACTACAGCAAAATAATTTTGAATGAGAAAAGGAACGCAGTTTTTGAGTTCTTGTGAAATGATTATTTGTCTGCAGTAATACTTAAAAAAATCTTACCTCCAGGCGGTGGTCGTGGTTTAGTTCCTAGTAGTCAAATATATGTTTTCAGTAACAATGTTTTCAATGAAACATCTACTATACATGACTAAGCCCCGATCTACGGACATTGGATTGCGGTATTCGTTGGATAGATCTTTATCCACTCAATACTGAAGACGATAACGTTTCCCCAAAAAATTCATCCATTCAACCAATAGCGCTATCCACCCTTCGTGGAACCAGGGCTGGGTTTTTAGGTTTTGAAAAGAAAATGTGAATCCTATATAAGTAGAAAGAGTTGAGCACTTTAAAATAACTGACAGATCGATCAATGCTCAGCAAAAATAAGGTGGGAAAAAAATTATCTTGTCACTCAGGTGGACACGAGACTTAGTCCCGGTCATCAATATTTTCAGAATACGGGAACATTACTTACTGCATTTTCCTCGATGACGGATTTTGATATATTTCCTTCCAACACACATGGCAACTCTCAAGAGACATGAATTGGCATACGTTCTGCCGTTATTTCCACAAACTGGTCGGTAAATTCTTGGACAAGCTCTGTTGCACACGCATTTGGCTCTGTTGTTCCTGACTCTACACTTAGCGCCAAAACCACACCTGACACGACTGCAGGGATCTGATACGAAAAAAATATTGTAAAATAATCTTACTGAGTTGTGAGCGATGTAAATCCATAAAATATGCTTTCTTGGAAGCCTTGCTTATTTGCGGCTCCAATTTCCTGAAAGCACGATGATTACCAGATACTATCCAAGCAACTATTTAAATTCCAGAAAAAGATGGTAATAAGTTAGATACAGCGGCTTCTGCAGACATTGTAATGTAACGTCAGAACTCCTGAGTCCCTGGAAAGTAAATCCCCAGTGCATTGCTATTACATCTTTTATAGCTGTATCATTCTATCTATTTAGTAATATTGTATAATTCATGGTAAAGGTACCTGGACAAGCCTTTCGTTTGATGGAACGGATAACTCTGCTCATTGTTCTGAAGGATGATGTGAACACATGTCTTCGGTTATAAGCTATCTGTATGAGTTGACGCATCTTATACTTGCGACCAATTCCGAAGGCAAATGTCCTGACACCCATTCGTTTAAGTGCAGCTGCAGGACCACGAACCCTGTCGTAAGACTTGCCATCAGTCATTACAATCAATACCTTGCTACGTCTGTTTCTCTTAAACACATATCGTCTCAAGTAATTTAGAGCACGTCCAGTCTTGGTGCCACCTCGTGGATAACGAATACGGCTTATTGCTCTCAACACTTGTCTCTTGGTACGATATCTTCCGAAACGGAATATAAGTTTAGGACGAGAAGAGAAGACAGTGGCAGAAACTCGAGTGTGCCTTGGTGAAATCCTGAAGGCTCGGACCATGTTTTTCACAAAGTTTAGACAGCGTCGGAAGTTGCCTTTTCCATATGCTTCAATACTGCCAGATCCATCGATCAAGAAGGCTAAGTCAATTCTTGCCGTACAAACTAAATAAACAACAAAACCAAGCAATATGAATGTAAATCATATATTTGTAAATACCATATTTTTAATATCATATGAAATGGCGTTTTCAATAAAATTCAGTATCAATTTTTTAATTCAATCTAAAGGATTTGGTATGATTTATAGACGGAATGAGAAATGAGGTTAATATTTTCGTTGAAAATTCCCAATACGTCTCCAGAGATCAGGAGGAAACCTCCTTTTGAACAAAAATTTTAAAAATATAATATCTTAAACATCAGAAAACAACCTAAACAAATTAAACTCGGCGCAGTAAAAAAATTGGAGAATCAGTTTTCAACTTTAAAATCGGCGTTAGTAGTACCTTTTCCACCAGGATAGGGGCTTGGAGATGGTCCTGCAACGTATGAACAGAAAAATATCAGAAAAATGAAACAATTTTATTATAAAACACTGTAACAATATTGCTTTTCAAAACATTTAACGAAGTCTTTTTTAGAATTTCTTAAATGTTTTTAACTACAAAATCGTCTCACAATATTATATTATTAAATGTATAACAGCATCTCATCTTATACAAATCAAAACACGGAAGCAATAATAGCTTTCTAAATAACAATTATATTTATACAAACTACCAACCTCTCCTAAAACATCTTCTCTTCTTTCTCAAGATTGCTCGCCGTGTGAGGGCAACTCCATACACTTGCATACAAGAGATGCTACCACGGAAGTAGCGTCTGTCTCGCCTGTCGCTCTTGGCTCCCATCCTAACAGGATAGTTGGTGGCCAGTTGGAAACGTCCAATGTATCGCCTAGCTACGAATCGGTTGTTGACAAAGAGTTGGGCTCTGCCAGTTCTTTTGTCGTAAGTGGCGCCAACAAACACCCAACGACCACGTGGTATGCGATTGTACACTACAGGTGCGGGTTGCCGACGATTACGTCTTGTGAAGCGAATGAACAACTGCCTTGGTGATGTCATCCAGAAGTGGACTCCCCAGCCATTTGGCTTGTAGTTGAAGATAGGTCCACTTCTTCCAGTGTGCTTGATCCAAGCCAAAAGGGTGATGGCATTTTTGGCGTCCAATTTGCCAGTGTTTCTAAATTCAGCATAACTGTACACTTTGCCAAGGAATCGATACGCACCGCCACGTGTTCTATCTGGACCAGGGGCAGCTCGGACGTTGACTAGTCTTGCTGCAGGATTTCGACTTAAACTTATGTCTCGTCCTCTAAACTTGGTGTTCAATGGATACACAGCAAGAGCGCGGCCTTAAAAACAAGAGGAAAGAAAGAACATTGGCAAATGACGACTTCAGAGGAATGGCTTGTCTGAGATCATAAAAATGGGTGATAACAACAGCTAAACACTCCACACACAATGTGCGGTTGATACATAGAAGTATGAAGTTACTCACCAGATGGTTTAGGTGGTATTGGTGGACCTAAAGAGCAAAGAATATGCATATTAAAAACTATTCTCTTCATAGCAATGATCTGTTGGGGGACGAGAAATACTATATTCATAGAGCAAACCTGACAAACACTTCATACAATTCTGCTACTCCACTAACCTTTACGGAAGCATCTTCTCCTCTTTCTCAAGATTGCTCGCCGCGTGAGGGCAACTCCATACACTTGCATACAAGAGATGCTACCACGGAAGTAGCGTCTGTCTCGCCTGTCGCTCTTGGCTCCCATCCTAACAGGATAGTTGGTGGCCAGTTGGAAACGTCCAATGTATCGCCTAGCTACGAATCGGTTGTTGACAAAGAGTTGGGCTCTGCCAGTTCTTTTGTCGTAAGTGGCGCCAACAAACACCCAACGACCACGTGGTATGCGATTGTACACTACAGGTGCGGGTTGCCGACGATTACGTCTTGTGAAGCGAATGAACAACTGCCTTGGTGATGTCATCCAGAAGTGGACTCCCCAGCCATTTGGCTTGTAGTTGAAGATAGGTCCACTTCTTCCAGTGTGCTTGATCCAAGCCAAAAGGGTGATGGCATTTTTGGCGTCCAATTTGCCAGTGTTTCTAAATTCAGCATAACTGTACACTTTGCCAAGGAATCGATACGCACCGCCACGTGTTCTATCTGGACCAGGGGCAGCTCGGACGTTGACTAGTCTTGCTGCAGGATTTCGACTTAAACTTATGTCTCGTCCTCTAAACTTGGTGTTCAATGGATACACAGCAAGAGCGCGGCCTTAAAAACAAGAGGAAAGAAAGAACATTGGCAAATGACGACTTCAGAGGAATGGCTTGTCTGAGATCATAAAAATGGGTGATAACAACAGCTAAACACTCCACACACAATGTGCGGTTGATACATAGAAGTATGAAGTTACTCACCAGATGGTTTAGGTGGTATTGGTGGACCTAAAGAGCAAAGAATATGCATATTAAAAACTATTCTCTTCATAGCAATGATCCGTTGGGGGACGAGAAATACTATACTCATAGAGCAAACCTGACAAACACTTCATATAATTCTGCTACTCCACTAACCTTTACGGAAGCATCTTCTCCTCTTTCTCAAGATTGCTCGCCGCGTGAGGGCAACTCCATACACTTGCATACAAGAGATGCTACCACGGAAGTAGCGTCTGTCTCGCCTGTCGCTCTTGGCTCCCATCCTAACAGGATAGTTGGTGGCCAGTTGGAAACGTCCAATGTATCGCCTAGCTACGAATCGGTTGTTGACAAAGAGTTGGGCTCTGCCAGTTCTTTTGTCGTAAGTGGCGCCAACAAACACCCAACGACCACGTGGTATGCGATTGTACACTACAGGTGCGGGTTGCCGACGATTACGTCTTGTGAAGCGAATGAACAACTGCCTTGGTGATGTCATCCAGAAGTGGACTCCCCAGCCATTTGGCTTGTAGTTGAAGATAGGTCCACTTCTTCCAGTGTGCTTGATCCAAGCCAAAAGGGTGATGGCATTTTTGGCGTCCAATTTGCCAGTGTTTCTAAATTCAGCATAACTGTACACTTTGCCAAGGAATCGATACGCACCGCCACGTGTTCTATCTGGACCAGGGGCAGCTCGGACGTTGACTAGTCTTGCTGCAGGATTTCGACTTAAACTTATGTCTCGTCCTCTAAACTTGGTGTTCAATGGATACACAGCAAGAGCGCGGCCTTAAAAACAAGAGGAAAGAAAGAACATTGGCAAATGACGACTTCAGAGGAATGGCTTGACTGAGATCATAAAAATGGGTGATAACAACAGCTAAACACTCCACACACAATGTGCGGTTGATACATAGAAGTATGAAGTTACTCACCAGATGGTTTAGGTGGTATTGGTGGACCTAAAGAGCAAAGAATATGCATATTAAAAACTATTCTCTTCATAGCAATGATCTGTTGGGGGACGAGAAATACTATATTCATAGAGCAAACCTGACAAACACTTCATACAATTCTGCTACTCCACTAACCTTTACGGAAGCATCTTCTCCTCTTTCTCAAGATTGCTCGCCGCGTGAGGGCAACTCCATACACTTGCATACAAGAGATGCTACCACGGAAGTAGCGTCTGTCTCGCCTGTCGCTCTTGGCTCCCATCCTAACAGGATAGTTGGTGGCCAGTTGGAAACGTCCAATGTATCGCCTAGCTACGAATCGGTTGTTGACAAAGAGTTGGGCTCTGCCAGTTCTTTTGTCGTAAGTGGCGCCAACAAACACCCAACGACCACGTGGTATGCGATTGTACACTACAGGTGCGGGTTGCCGACGATTACGTCTTGTGAAGCGAATGAACAACTGCCTTGGTGATGTCATCCAGAAGTGGACTCCCCAGCCATTTGGCTTGTAGTTGAAGATAGGTCCACTTCTTCCAGTGTGCTTGATCCAAGCCAAAAGGGTGATGGCATTTTTGGCGTCCAATTTGCCAGTGTTTCTAAATTCAGCATAACTGTACACTTTGCCAAGGAATCGATACGCACCGCCACGTGTTCTATCTGGACCAGGGGCAGCTCGGACGTTGACTAGTCTTGCTGCAGGATTTCGACTTAAACTTATGTCTCGTCCTCTAAACTTGGTGTTCAATGGATACACAGCAAGAGCGCGGCCTTAAAAACAAGAGGAAAGAAAGAACATTGGCAAATGACGACTTCAGAGGAATGGCTTGTCTGAGATCATAAAAATGGGTGATAACAACAGCTAAACACTCCACACACAATGTGCGGTTGATACATAGAAGTATGAAGTTACTCACCAGATGGTTTAGGTGGTATTGGTGGACCTAAAGAGCAAAGAATATGCATATTAAAAACTATTCTCTTCATAGCAATGATCCGTTGGGGGACGAGAAATACTATACTCATAGAGCAAACCTGACAAACACTTCATATAATTCTGCTACTCCACTAACCTTTACGGAAGCATCTTCTCCTCTTTCTCAAGATTGCTCGCCGCGTGAGGGCAACTCCATACACTTGCATACAAGAGATGCTACCACGGAAGTAGCGTCTGTCTCGCCTGTCGCTCTTGGCTCCCATCCTAACAGGATAGTTGGTGGCCAGTTGGAAACGTCCAATGTATCGCCTAGCTACGAATCGGTTGTTGACAAAGAGTTGGGCTCTGCCAGTTCTTTTGTCGTAAGTGGCGCCAACAAACACCCAACGACCACGTGGTATGCGATTGTACACTACAGGTGCGGGTTGCCGACGATTACGTCTTGTGAAGCGAATGAACAACTGCCTTGGTGATGTCATCCAGAAGTGGACTCCCCAGCCATTTGGCTTGTAGTTGAAGATAGGTCCACTTCTTCCAGTGTGCTTGATCCAAGCCAAAAGGGTGATGGCATTTTTGGCGTCCAATTTGCCAGTGTTTCTAAATTCAGCATAACTGTACACTTTGCCAAGGAATCGATACGCACCGCCACGTGTTCTATCTGGACCAGGGGCAGCTCGGACGTTGACTAGTCTTGCTGCAGGATTTCGACTTAAACTTATGTCTCGTCCTCTAAACTTGGTGTTCAATGGATACACAGCAAGAGCGCGGCCTTAAAAACAAGAGGAAAGAAAGAACATTGGCAAATGACGACTTCAGAGGAATGGCTTGTCTGAGATCATAAAAATGGGTGATAACAACAGCTAAACACTCCACACACAATGTGCGGTTGATACATAGAAGTATGAAGTTACTCACCAGATGGTTTAGGTGGTATTGGTGGACCTAAAGAGCAAAGAATATGCATATTAAAAACTATTCTCTTCATAGCAATGATCCGTTGGGGGACGAGAAATACTATACTCATAGAGCAAACCTGACAAACACTTCATATAATTCTGCTACTCCACTAACCTTTACGGAAGCATCTTCTCCTCTTTCTCAAGATTGCTCGCCGCGTGAGGGCAACTCCATACACTTGCATACAAGAGATGCTACCACGGAAGTAGCGTCTGTCTCGCCTGTCGCTCTTGGCTCCCATCCTAACAGGATAGTTGGTGGCCAGTTGGAAACGTCCAATGTATCGCCTAGCTACGAATCGGTTGTTGACAAAGAGTTGGGCTCTGCCAGTTCTTTTGTCGTAAGTGGCGCCAACAAACACCCAACGACCACGTGGTATGCGATTGTACACTACAGGTGCGGGTTGCCGACGATTACGTCTTGTGAAGCGAATGAACAACTGCCTTGGTGATGTCATCCAGAAGTGGACTCCCCAGCCATTTGGCTTGTAGTTGAAGATAGGTCCACTTCTTCCAGTGTGCTTGATCCAAGCCAAAAGGGTGATGGCATTTTTGGCGTCCAATTTGCCAGTGTTTCTAAATTCAGCATAACTGTACACTTTGCCAAGGAATCGATACGCACCGCCACGTGTTCTATCTGGACCAGGGGCAGCTCGGACGTTGACTAGTCTTGCTGCAGGATTTCGACTTAAACTTATGTCTCGTCCTCTAAACTTGGTGTTCAATGGATACACAGCAAGAGCGCGGCCTTAAAAACAAGAGGAAAGAAAGAACATTGGCAAATGACGACTTCAGAGGAATGGCTTGACTGAGATCATAAAAATGGGTGATAACAACAGCTAAACACTCCACACACAATGTGCGGTTGATACATAGAAGTATGAAGTTACTCACCAGATGGTTTAGGTGGTATTGGTGGACCTAAAGAAGTAAGAATATGCATGTTAATAAAATATTCTGCTCGTAGAAATAAATGGTTTGGGGACAAAAACCTGGCACACATTTCATGTAATTCTCATACTCCACTAACCTTTACGGAAGCATCTTCTCCTCTTTCTCAAAATTGCTCGCCGCGAGAGGGCAACTCCATACACTTGCATACAAGAGATGCTACCACGGAAGTAGCGTCTGTCTCGCCTGTCGTTTTTGGCTCCCATCCTGACAGGATAGTTGGTGGCCAGTTGGAAACGTCCAATGTACCGTTTTTTTACGAATCGGTTGTTGACGAAAAGTTTGGCCACTCCAGTTCTTTTGTTGTACGTCGCGCCCACGTATTGCCAACGACCTGGTCGTATTCGATTATACACAACGGCTGCGGGTTGACGACGATTACGTCTTGTAAAGCGAATGAACAACTGCCTTTGTGATGTCATCCAGAAGTGGACTCCCCAACCTCTTGGGTTGTAGTTGAAGATAGGTCCACTTCTTCCAGTGTGCTTGATCCAAGCCAAAAGGGTGATGGCATTTTTGGCGTCCAATTTGCCAGTGTTTCTAAATTCAGCATAACTGTACACTTTGCCAAGGAATCGATACGCACCGCCACGTGTTCTATCTGGACCAGGGGCGGCTCGGACGTTGACTAGTCTTGCTGCAGGATTTCGACTTAAACTTATGTCTCGTCCTCTAAACTTGGTGTTCAATGGATACACAGCAAGAGCGCGGCCTTAAAAACAAGAGGAAAGAAAGAACATTGGCAAATGACGACTTCAGAGGAATGGCTTGACTGAGATCATAAAAATGGGTGATAACAACAGCTAAACACTCCACACACAATGTGCGGTTGATACATAGAAGTATGAAGTTACTCACCAGATGGTTTAGGTGGTATTGGTGGACCTAAAGAGCAAAGAATATGCATATTAAAAACTATTCTCTTCATAGCAATGATCCGTTGGGGGACGAGAAATACTATACTCATAGAGCAAACCTGACAAACACTTCATATAATTCTGCTACTCCACTAACCTTTACGGAAGCATCTTCTCCTCTTTCTCAAGATTGCTCGCCGCGTGAGGGCAACTCCATACACTTGCATACAAGAGATGCTACCACGGAAGTAGCGTCTGTCTCGCCTGTCGCTCTTGGCTCCCATCCTAACAGGATAGTTGGTGGCCAGTTGGAAACGTCCAATGTATCGCCTAGCTACGAATCGGTTGTTGACAAAGAGTTGGGCTCTGCCAGTTCTTTTGTCGTAAGTGGCGCCAACAAACACCCAACGACCACGTGGTATGCGATTGTACACTACAGGTGCGGGTTGCCGACGATTACGTCTTGTGAAGCGAATGAACAACTGCCTTGGTGATGTCATCCAGAAGTGGACTCCCCAGCCATTTGGCTTGTAGTTGAAGATAGGTCCACTTCTTCCAGTGTGCTTGATCCAAGCCAAAAGGGTGATGGCATTTTTGGCGTCCAATTTGCCAGTGTTTCTAAATTCAGCATAACTGTACACTTTGCCAAGGAATCGATACGCACCGCCACGTGTTCTATCTGGACCAGGGGCGGCTCGGACGTTGACTAGTCTTGCTGCAGGATTTCGACTTAAACTTATGTCTCGTCCTCTAAACTTGGTGTTCAATGGATACACAGCAAGAGCTGAAAACAGACAAAATTGAATGAAATGAAGGATGATGGTAGTTCCCGACCCTTTTCACTTTGCACCTTACGCGCGTATTGGAGGGCGCGCACTTTTGTTTTGAGAATATTAGTTTTACCGTGGGATGTCTCGCACTAGTAAGCGATTAAAAACTTTGAAAGTCGAACTTTAGCTGAGAAAAATAATATGCAATACAATTACTGGAAAAGTTTCAATCTAGAATTATTGCTCACCGCGTAATGTATGTAACTCCGGACTATTTCGCATTCTTCAGACGATATGGATTACGTACAAATCAGGAAAAATCGCCGTGAATAATTGAAATACCACCTTTTAGGACATCTGATAGCTCAGTTATCGATACGGTGACCCCCCTTTTTGGGGTTTTTGACAATTATCAAATGAAAGGATATTAAAGAAAATTCACTGAAGATATCTAAGGCTCCAGAAATACAATAATAGTTGTCCAATAAAAAACATGTTGTTTACTTAGGAAGACGTGCGAGAGAAAACCCGAAATGGATTGTTACCTCGAGCACTTGGTTTTGGTGGTCTTGGTGGTTTGACTCCTATTGAAATAAAGAGATAAGAATAAATTGAAACCAACTCGGAAAAATAGATATCAAACATACATACATACATACATAATCTTTATTAAGGTGTCTAGTCGTTCTAGCGCCGAGGTGGCACTAATTGGGGACACAAATACATGATCTTTTGCGGGACAAACACATGATCTTTTGCGGGACAAAGTTTCGATGGTATACCTTTACAAGCCAATGATTTGATCGTTCGGATAACTCTGCTCATTGTTCTGAAGGATGATGTGAACACATGTCTTCGGTTATAAGCTATCTGTATGAGTTGACGCATCTTATACTTGCGACCAATTCCGAAGGCAAATGTCCTGACACCCATTCGTTTAAGTGCAGCTGCAGGACCACGAACCCTGTCGTAAGACTTGCCATCAGTCATTACAATCAATACCTTGCTACGTCTGTTTCTCTTAAACACGTATCGTCTCAAGTAATTTAGAGCACGTCCAGTCTTGGTGCCACCTCGTGGATAACGAATACGGCTTATGGCTCTCAACACTTGTCTCTTGGTACGATATCTTCCGAAACGGAATATAAGTTTAGGACGAGAAGAGAAAACAGTGGCAGAAACTCGAGTGTGCCTTGGTGAAATCCTGAAGGCACGGACCATGTTTTTCACAAAGTTTAGACAGCGTCGGAAGTTGCCTCGTCCATACGCTTCAATACTGCCAGATCCATCGATCAAGAAGGCTAAGTCAATTCTTGCTCGGCAGACTATTTGGAAAAAAAAAACCCAAACAATTTCATTATGAAACGAACAGATTCGAAAATAGATACCTTTTCGGCCGAAGTTTTAGATTGTGAATCTTACCTGGTCCCCAAGGAGGAGCAACGGGTATAATAGGTTGAACTGGAGAAAAATTCATAACTTAATTAATATCCCAACGAATTATTGGTGGAAATTGGGATAAATTATTCAGTAGTACAAAGAGAATAGAAAAAGAACATTGACATTGGCTCAATGACGCACCTTTAAGGAAGCAACGCTTCTTCTTTGAAAGAATTGCTCGTCTTGATAAGGGAACATTGTAAACCTGCATACAAGAAATGCTACCACGGAAGTATCGACGATCTCCAATCTTTGCTCCCATTCTGACAGGATAGTTAGTAGCAAGCTGGAAGCGTCCAATGTACCGTCTGGCAACGAACCGGTAATCAATGAAAAGTTTGGCAACACCAGTTCGTTTGTTGTATGTTGCACCAACGAAGTGCCATCTGCCTGGTCGTATGCGGTTTGAAACAACAGCTGCTGGCTGACGACGATTTCGTCTTGTGAAGCGAATAAACAGTGTTCTTGGTGATGTCATCCAGAAGTGAACTCCCCAGCCTCTTGGATAATAACTAAAGATGGGTCCAGAACGGCCAGTGTGTCTTATCCAAGCCAAAAGTGTTATAGAATTTTTTGTGTCAAGTTTACCTCTGTTGGGGAAGTGGATGAAGCTGTTTGGACGTCCAAGGAATCTATATGCTCCACCGGGAGTTCTATCGGGACCTCTCGCAGGTCTCACATTCCTTAAGACGCCCCTTGGGTTTCGGAATAAACTCACGTCTCGCCCTCTAACGTGTTTGTTGAGTGGGTAAAGTGCTTGAGCGTGAACAGGTCCTTGAAATCGATACATTATGCTTAGCTTCATTGTAAATACATTTCATAGAAATACATGGTTTTGAAGTAAATGTTGATACGTTAATTATATGGTGAAATAAAGTTACCTGATGGTCCTGCTCCGGGTACGACTGGTTTTGAACCAGGTGCTGCACAAAAAAAAAAAAACACATAAGTTTAAAGAGATTAGATTTTGACACGTTGACTGATAGCAAATATTAATATCAATGATGTAACTGTAACACAATCTGCAACAATTTTCATTTCAGAGCTTCTTGTTACAGAGATGTGAACGATAAAACACGGTTGCCTATTAAAAGAGAGATAATAGTAAGTTCCTACATTGATCTCTTTCACTCTAATCATCTACGTTTTTGTTTTTGTTTGGTTCTTACTTCTGCAAATATCCCTAACGATGCTCTTGGCTGCTTTTCTGAGGTCCGCGAACTTAGAAGTTCTCACGTGGCGTTTATCCGTAGCCATATGCAACAACTGCCTTCGACTATATTTAAGACCAACCCCAAGCGCGTAAATTTCGACTCCGGCACGATGGAGAATTCTCGATGGCTTTACAATATCATCAGCAGTTATCCCGTCGGTCATAACTACGAGAACTTTACGTCTTCTAGTTCGCCTGTTGTAGAGGAATTGCTTAGCCCGCTTCAGTGCCAAACCAGTTCGAGTGCCTCCACGTAGATATTGGATGCGATCGATAGCTCTGAATACACTTTTTCTTGAGTAATAGCGATTGAAGCCAAACACTGGTACAGCTCTTGTGGCAAATACAATGACCCCAACATGCGTACCCCTTCGTGATATAACGAACTCTTCGGCCACCATTTTCACGAAGTCTAACATACGTTTAAAGTTGCCTTTTCCGTACATTTCTACGCTACCAGATGCATCAACAAGGAAACCAAGGTCTACCTTGGCTTTACAGGCTATGACGAAACAAAGTCACCGTTAACTAACAATTGCGATTATTTCACCTGTATATTTCATATCACTATAAAAAATCTGTTGATTTCATAAAGAACTGATTCAATTTCTTCGAAATATCTTAGCATTGTGCCCTAAAAAGTTTTAATGTTTTCCCTAAGAAAACTGAATAAAATTCACGCACATTCAAGATGAATTTAACTTTCTAAAATCTTAATACACTAAGGCACAAAATTGCTTCCACTTTCGTGCTAAAAATAATTTGAAAACAAACTAGGAATGATTTAATGTATTCCGTCATAGACGACTTTCAAAAATGGCACCGTAGTACATGACAACGGGACCACAAAGGCCTTGTTACCAGAAAATAAGTGTTGCGACACTTGTATTACTATCAAAGACAATGTGTTCCTCTTCCTTTTGAAATAGCCATATACTATGCATTTTACAGGATATACTTAGACTCATTTGATGCCATGATGATTTTGGAGGCCTTTCTGGCCTCGATCTCGTGTACAATGAGCCCGCCATTTTGAAAGACGTCATCTATCCATGTACATAAAGGCCCTCACACACCATGCAACGTTTCCCTCAACGTAGTGCGCAATAGGTTTAAGAGCTGAGCAAAAAACTCTAAAGGTTAATTTAATGACAATTCAGCCTAAAATCCAAAACTATAACCGTCATTTCTTTGCAGCACCATAAAATTCTGTTGCGCCACGTTTCAAGAACAGCTGTATAATATGCCCGGGCCTTAAGTTTTATTCCATTTCATTCCATCATTCCGAATCCTATGCTTGTTGAATGATCTGCCTCAAGTGCCACACCAGGAGAATATTCATAACAATGTTAAAAGACTTACAAGGTGTAGGAAGTCCAGGCCGTTTTCCTCCGGCTTTAGAGAGAACAGAATAAAAAGAAAAACGTTTTAGACAAAGAAAAATAACCAAATTGAAGAAGACAGGGGCGGATCCAGCATTATCTTACAGAAGGCTCGGTAGCGTTATATAAATCGAAAACAGCCTAGAGAGTCAAGAGGATATCTTGGAAATGTATCAAGGATTAATGGGCCAAAAGTCGTCTTAGAGTTCGTGGCTGCGCCCCGCCCCGCCGCCACCTCACCTAAATCCGCCCCTGTAATGAGATACAATTCGTTTAACTTTTAGCATTTCTAATTCAACTGTATCTCTATTTTCAATTTTAGTTTAATTACAGAAGACTGAAAATAATTTGAAAAGAAAAGACAAGTACTCCTGGTTGAAATCCTTGACACTGGTTGAAATTGCCATTATCTTTTCTCTTGCGATTCAACTCTTCCATTAAGTTTATGCCTGTCAAATGTATTAGTTTATTATACATAGACCTACTCTATATTTATATTTGAAATCAATTACCGCCAAAACATGAAACCAAGATGTGCAAGTAATGATAATCATTGTTACTAGGGAACCGCGTTTTATCGTTTACTTTATCGTTAATTTTATCGTTTTATCGTTTATTTTATTGAGTTATTCTTTCATCGTTTTATCGTCTTATTAAAAATATATTTGCTATCATCAACTATTAGTCAAACTTGTAACTACTTACTCAGGAAGCATCGCTTTTTCAAACTGACAATGCTGCTTGCTGTCAAAGCCTTGCTGTAGATTTGCATACAAGAAATTCCACCACGGAAGTAACGACGGTCACGATTCTTAGCTCCCATTCTCACAGGTTGATTGGTTGCAAGTTTAAAGCGGCCAATTCTTCGTCTTCTAACAAATCGATTGTTCACGAAGAGTTTGGCTATGCCCGTTCTTCCGTTGTATGTAGCAGCAACATATTGCCATCTTCCAGGCTGGATGTTAACGGCCAGTGGTGTTGTCGCGTGTCCTCCTCGGCGGTTGAATCGTATGAAGAGGGTTCTTGATGAAACCATCCAGAAATGCACACCCCAGCCATTAGGATTATAGGTGAATATAGGACCAGATCGACCTTGGTGTTTGACCCACGCAATCAGTGTTATCGAGCGTTGGGTATCAAGAAGACCTGTGTTACGGAATTGAATGTAACTATTGGGCCGTCCATAGAAGTAAGTTCCAGAACCACGAACACCGTCAGGGCCTTTGATGTATCGCACTCGAGATACCCGTCCAGCTGGGTTACCAAATAATCCAACATCTCTTCCTTGCGTATATCTGTTCAGTGGATAGATGGCTCCCGCTGCAAAAAGGTAAATATTTTTTTATGTTTTTGCAAGGCATATTTCAGTAGCTACAGTTTCCATGTCAGTTGCAGAAGTACAGAGTAGTGAATAACATATTTTAATAAAATGTATATCATAGGTTTACGAAAAGGAAGATCCACCTACCAGGTTTTCTAGGCCTGCTTGGTTTGGCACCTAGAAACATAAATACGTTAAACTAGATTTAACTTCAACTATTGCTCTGCATGCAATTTCACCACAAATTCAATAAAAACAATGGTGATAATTATATAATCTTCTTCGGATCTCAGTAAAAAAAGAAACGCCAAACGTCTTGAGCTCAGCTATAGATCTACATCTGCATATAAACAATAGTGTGTGGATTTTCGCATTGATTTCTATTTATGACAACCGCCATAAGAATCTTTCATAAATAAACACAAAAAAGAGTCTTAAGGTGGCTCGATCGAGTTTTCCAGTAGTGCTACCAGTCGTCTTTGAGTGAAAACTGTTTGTTCATGAGCAGTCTGATAGTATATTAAGTATTACACCCTTATCAGACAAAGATCAAAGTTTATGATGACGTATGTTATATGGAGATCGACGCTATTGTGGTGACGCCTTAAAAGAATTCCCCTTTTTACATATTCTCGATTTTAATAAGTTCTAGGCTTATTCTTGAAAAATGCTCTTGTGATCTTGTAGTTAACATCATTGCCTTTAGCTCTAGCGAATTAAATCAAATTCTGAGAGAGCGTTTTCGAGATATCATTGATGAGAGATTTTAACTGCAAAAAGTAAGTGTAAACAAAACAACTTTTTAAATCTCCTACAACTAAAAAGAAAGTAGCACATCTAAGTTAATTTTTCATCTCAAATTGTTGTAAAGATATCAAATTTGGCTACTGAAAGAGACGAGAGAAACCACATTAATTGATATCGAGAAAAGTGAGCCGAACTCATGTATATGGACATGCTGAATTTGCTTCTGTTGCCCAAATTTCGCTATATTGTTACATAAACTGCAATATTTAAAGATCCCTTCGAAAAATATTGTTTAAAAATTAGTATGGTTTAGTTTTGGTAATAGTTGATATGATATAGCGTTTTTAAATTCATTGAATCATTTTACGGCTGTCAAATATAAGCCTCAAATCAGTATATTTTTCAGCCGGATACAGTGGTCGACAACTCATTCATGCATGATGCATCTCTTTTGTTTTAGTTTGTCGTGTCTTCATGCATTCTAGCACCTGATGCAAATTGCGGAACGTTTCAATACCTTCCGATCACTCTTCCGAGATATGGTAATCGCTAGAAAGAAACTTTTTAACTGTACATTTCTTTGCAGCATGTCAGCACATCGTTCTATTTTTACTTTGTCTCCCCATGATTCTGCTTTTGACGAGTTTTCATCTGCGGTTGTATGACATAAAGTTTCTTTCCTTTTTGGCATTCTTATGTAAATTTCGTTTTAGCAATTACCATATTTCGGAAGAGTGCTCGGAAGGTAATGAAGCGTTCGGTAATTTGCATCAAGTGTTGGATTGCATTAAAACATGACAAACTAAAACAAAAGAGCTGCATCATGCATGAATGAGTTGTCGACCACTGTATCCAGCTGAAAAATATACTGATTTGAGGCTTATATTTGACAACCTTAAAATGATTCAGTAAATCTGGAAACGCTACATTATATCACTTTTTACCAAAACTAAACCATACTAACTTTTAAACAATATTTATCGAAGGGATCTTTAAATATTGCAGTTTATGTAACAATATAGGGCAACAGAAGCAAATTCAGCATGTCCATATACACGAGTTCGGCTCACTCTCGATATCAATTAATGTGATTTCTCTCGTCTCTTTCAGTAGCCAAATTTGATATCTTTACAACAATTTGAGATGAAAAATTAACTTAGATGTGCTACTTTCTTTTTAGTTGTAGGAGATTTAAAAAGTTGTTTTGTTTACACTTAATTTTTGTAGTTAAAATCTCTCATCAAAGATATCTCGAAAACGCTCTCTCAGAATTTGATTTAAGGTGACTGACTACGTTGGTGAAAAATGACGAAAACTTGTTCAAACCACAATTTTCTGGAGTGAAATTTAATGCTGATTTCAAAAATGAAAAGTAAAATTGGTGTACAGTGCTCGTTTTCAAGATAATCAGCGTTGAATGGAGGTCTATTTTCGAGTTTTTGAGCCAAAAAACACGCCACCGGAAGTAATTAGAAAAATAATTACAATTCCCAAAATAATAGCTCTACAAGGACTACAATCGTACAAAATTTAGCCAGTGGTATATTCTACGTAATACCATAAACACTTTTGATATAATGACTAAACTATACCTTCATTTCTTGACTTTTGTAGCGTGACTTCGAACAAAAAATTTCCTCAAGTCGAACAAAATTTGTTAGAAAAATCAATTTTTTCATAGGTTTGAGTAATTAACTTTTTCTACAAATTTGATATGTTTGAGATATTTAGTAGCTTTTTCAAATAAGTGTCAAAAAAGTATAGGGTCCCGTGCAAAAATGAAGGGTTTTATGCCGTTGAAGGTGTAAAAAACGCCAAAAAGTACCAACCGGAAGCAGCGCCATATTGGAAAATGACGACCGCATGGCATTGTGGTCTACCATAATGACGACCGCATGGCATTGTGGTCTTAGATTATGACGACCGCATGGCATTGTGGTCTACCATAATGCCATGCGGTCGTCATTTTCCAATATGGCGCTGCTTCCGGTTGGTACTTTTTGGCGTTTTTTACACCTTCAACGGCATAAAACCCTTCATTTTTGCACGGGACCCTATACTTTTTAACTCGTGGATTGCAAATCCACGAGTTATAGTGAGGGGTCAAAATATGCAAATGTGTCACTCACTCGAACATTGTTAAACTATGCTACTGCGCATGCTCGACGTGATTGACCGCAGGCCGAAAGTAATGTGGGCTCTGGTTTATTCCGGGACTCCCGAAGGACTCCCGACCTATTCACAGATCAACGATATTTGCTTTTCACTATTTATGTTGAAATCAGACTAGACAAAATTTATATTTAGTTAAGAACAGAAAGACTATACAGAACATATGTTTCAAAATAGCTAGCTAGAAGGAAAATAAATGAATTTTACTGTCGTTACTATTAAGGCAGATAAACGTGTTGGTTTTACTGGTTTGATAGCCGAGCCAAATAGTGCCGGAGAACACACCAGCTCTAGAAATACAAATTGAACATTAATTATAGCTTGAAATAGCATTATATTGACTAGAAGCACTCCCAGACATGTCCAATACACACGAAAAATTAAATACAGACGTTGTTTAAGAAGAAGTGAAACCATGGATCGAAGTACCGAAGCCATGACTTACGCAATAGAATTAATCGCTTTGTAGTCGATACTGACGAGTATTAAAAAACCTTTGGCTGAATGATATGCCGGACTTTGAACATTGCTGTCAAGCGACAAAAATCTCTTCAAGTGCAACATCAATGAAAGTCATCCAAGCTTTTAGTGTTCGTACTCTATCATCACAAGGGTCAAAGTAGATAACTTAAGTAAACGAAAACATTTTGAAAGCGAGCGCCGTGAAGTGTTGAGTTAGTTTATTGGCTTAGTGTTTTGTGGAGCAATTTCTTTTATATTTATAGCGACATTTTGCTACAGAGCCGCAGAGAGGACCATTTATATTTTAATTTTGCAAATGTTTTGTAACCACACACTGGCAACAAATACACAAAATTTACCACGCGAAGTCATGCATCTTCTGGATGGTCCAGTGGATAGAGCCATGGTTTTCGAAGCGAAAGGTCCGGGTTCAATTCCCGGCGGTGAGGAAATTTTTTTTTCACTTTTTTTGACTTTCTCACACATTTTTTTTTTCTTTTATAGCTAATGACTCTTTCTTCGCTGAAGAAATTATTGGTTTATTGATTTAGATTTTTGTCCTCAAATGAAAACTCGTTATTTTACTAAAATGTATTGTTTGGGCTTCCTGTGGTCATTTCGGTAAATCCACGAGTTACTTTGCCATTGGCGGTTTGATTTGACACTTATTTGAAAAAGCTACTAAATATCTCAAACATATCAAATTTGTAGAAAAAGTTAATTACTCAAACCTATGAAAAAATGGATTTTTCTAACAAATTTTGTTCGACTTGAGGAAATTTTTTGTTCGAAGTCACGCTACAAAAGTCAAGAAATGAAGGTATAGTTTAGTCATTATATCAAAAGTGTTTATGGTATTACGTAGAATATACCACTGGCTAAATTTTGTACGATTGTAGTCCTTGTAGAGCTATTATTTTGGGAATTGTAATTATTTTTCTAATTACTTCCGGTGGCGTGTTTTTTGGCTCAAAAACTCGAAAATAGACCTCCATTCAACGCTGATTATCTTGAAAACGAGCACTGTACACCAATTTTACTTTTCATTTTTGAAATCAGCATTAAATTTCACTCCAGAAAATTGTGGTTTGAACAAGTTTTCGTCATTTTTCACCAACGTAGTCAGTCACCTTAAATCAAATTCTGAGAGAGCGTTTTCGAGATATCTTTGATGAGAGATTTTAACTACAAAAATTAAGTGTAAACAAAACAACTTTTTAAATCTCCTACAACTAAAAAGAAAGTAGCACATCTAAGTTAATTTTTCATCTCAAATTGTTGTAAAGATATCAAATTTGGCTACTGAAAGAGACGAGAGAAACCACATTAATTGATATCGAGAAAAGTGAGCCGAACTCATGTATATGGACATGCTGAATTTGCTTCTGTTGCCCAAATTTCGCTATATTGTTACATAAACTGCAATATTTAAAGATCCCTTCGAAAAATATTGTTTAAAAATTAGTATGGTTTAGTTTTGGTAATAGTTGATATGATATAGCGTTTTTAAATTCATTGAATCATTTTACGGCTGTCAAATATAAGCCTCAAATCAGTATATTTTTCAGCCGGATACAGTGGTCGACAACTCATTCATGCATGATGCATCTCTTTTGTTTTAGTTTGTCGTGTCTTCATGCATTCTAGCACCTGATGCAAATTGCGGAACGTTTCAATACCTTCCGATCACTCTTCCGAGATATGGTAATCGCTAGAAAGAAACTTTTTAACTGTACATTTCTTTGCAGCATGTCAGCACATCGTTCTATTTTTACTTTGTCTCCCCATGATTCTGCTTTTGACGAGTTTTCATCTGCGGTTGTATGACATAAAGTTTCTTTCCTTTTTGGCATTCTTATGTAAATTTCGTTTTAGCAATTACCATATTTCGGAAGAGTGCTCGGAAGGTAATGAAGCGTTCGGTAATTTGCATCAAGTGTTGGATTGCATTAAAACATGACAAACTAAAACAAAAGAGCTGCATCATGCATGAATGAGTTGTCGACCACTGTATCCAGCTGAAAAATATACTGATTTGAGGCTTATATTTGACAACCTTAAAATGATTCAGTAAATCTGGAAACGCTACATTATATCACTTTTTACCAAAACTAAACCATACTAACTTTTAAACAATATTTATCGAAGGGATCTTTAAATATTGCAGTTTATGTAACAATATAGGGCAACAGAAGCAAATTCAGCATGTCCATATACACGAGTTCGGCTCACTCTCGATATCAATTAATGTGATTTCTCTCGTCTCTTTCAGTAGCCAAATTTGATATCTTTACAACAATTTGAGATGAAAAATTAACTTAGATGTGCTACTTTCTTTTTAGTTGTAGGAGATTTAAAAAGTTGTTTTGTTTACACTTAATTTTTGTAGTTAAAATCTCTCATCAAAGATATCTCGAAAACGCTCTCTCAGAATTTGATTTAAGGTGACTGACTACGTTGGTGAAAAATGACGAAAACTTGTTCAAACCACAATTTTCTGGAGTGAAATTTAATGCTGATTTCAAAAATGAAAAGTAAAATTGGTGTACAGTGCTCGTTTTCAAGATAATCAGCGTTGAATGGAGGTCTATTTTCGAGTTTTTGAGCCAAAAAACACGCCACCGGAAGTAATTAGAAAAATAATTACAATTCCCAAAATAATAGCTCTACAAGGACTACAATCGTACAAAATTTAGCCAGTGGTATATTCTACGTAATACCATAAACACTTTTGATATAATGACTAAACTATACCTTCATTTCTTGACTTTTGTAGCGTGACTTCGAACAAAAAATTTCCTCAAGTCGAACAAAATTTGTTAGAAAAATCCATTTTTTCATAGGTTTGAGTAATTAACTTTTTCTACAAATTTGATATGTTTGAGATATTTAGTAGCTTTTTCAAATAAGTGTCAAAAAAGTATAGGGTCCCGTGCAAAAATGAAGGGTTTTATGCCGTTGAAGGTGTAAAAAACGCCAAAAAGTACCAACCGGAAGCAGCGCCATATTGGAAAATGACGACCGCATGGCATTGTGGTCTACCATAATGACGACCGCATGGCATTGTGGTCTTAGATTATGACGACCGCATGGCATTGTGGTCTACCATAATGCCATGCGGTCGTCATTTTCCAATATGGCGCTGCTTCCGGTTGGTACTTTTTGGCGTTTTTTACACCTTCAACGGCATAAAACCCTTCATTTTTGCACGGGACCCTATACTTTTTTGACACTTATTTGAAAAAGCTACTAAATATCTCAAACATATCAAATTTGTAGAAAAAGTTAATTACTCAAACCTATGAAAAAATGGATTTTTCTAACAAATTTTGTTCGACTTGAGGAAATTTTTTGTTCGAAGTCACGCTACAAAAGTCAAGAAATGAAGGTATAGTTTAGTCATTATATCAAAAGTGTTTATGGTATTACGTAGAATATACCACTGGCTAAATTTTGTACGATTGTAGTCCTTGTAGAGCTATTATTTTGGGAATTGTAATTATTTTTCTAATTACTTCCGGTGGCGTGTTTTTTGGCTCAAAAACTCGAAAATAGACCTCCATTCAACGCTGATTATCTTGAAAACGAGCACTGTACACCAATTTTACTTTTCATTTTTGAAATCAGCATTAAATTTCACTCCAGAAAATTGTGGTTTGAACAAGTTTTTGTCATTTTTCACCAACGTAGTCAGTCACCTTAATTCGCTAGAGCTAAAGGCAATGATGTTAACTACAAGATCACAAGAGCATTTTTCAAGAAAAAGCCTAGAACTTATTAAAATCGAAAATATGTAAAAAGGGGAATTCTTTTAAGGCGTCACCACAATAGCGTCGATCTCCATATAACATACGTCATCATAAACTTTGATCTTTGTCTGATAAGGGTGTAATTAACAATTATTCCACGAAATTGAGTCGTTCATGGCTATTAGCCATGGACGACGAGATTGAGTGGAATAATTATTTTATTATATCCACATCCACTGAATTCTGAGAACAAATATAATTTTAATTATTTTCAAGTTTAAAAAAATATTTATGGAAAAATAATTGTTAAAGATTAAGTTTCTTACTTCCGATTTTCGAGGACATGGCAAATCGCACCAAACAGTAATCAAGCATAAAATAGTTTCAAGCAGCTATTTAACTCAGTTTTGGACATCTCGGTGATATATTTGTCTATATTTGTCTACTTTGTTTATTTTTTATATTTGTTTTCTAGTAAAGATTTTATTCGTCCTCAGTTAGTTCGGCAAAACGCTCCGCCATTTTGATTTTCTCTACTCACGGGATATGAGCTGATAGCCAAGTAGTAGAGGAACCAATCAGAGCGCGCGATTGCTCATATCCAGTGGATGTGGATATAATAATACTTGATATACTATCAGACTGCTCATGAACAAACGGTTTTCACTCAAAGACAACTGGTAGCACTACTGGAAAACTCGATCGAGCCACCTTAAAATCGACATACCTGAGCACGCGAGGCGTTGGATAGCAACAACAACCGTTCTCAACACCCTAAAGCCTGCGGTGAATACATATCGACGACCGGAGGCAATTTGGAACAGCTGACTAGTCTTATACTTGCGACCAATTCCTAAGGCAAATATCCTGACACCCATACGTTTCAGTGCAGCTGCAGGACCAGCAACTTTGTCGTGAGACTTGCCATCAGTCATTACAATCAATACCTTGCTACGTCTGTTTCTCTTAAACACATATCGTCTCAAGTAATTTAGAGCGCGACCAGTGTAAGTACCACGTCGTGGATAACGAATACGGTTTATTGCGTTCAAAACTTGTCTCTTGGTACGATACTTTCTGAAATCGAATATCTTGTAAGTACGCGCTGAGAAAACGGTTACAGAGATACGGGTGTGTCTTGGTGAAATCTTGAAAGATCGAACCATGTTTTTCACAAAGTTCAGACAGCGTCGGAAGTTGCCTTTTCCATACGCTTCAATGCTGCCAGATCCATCCACCAAGAAGGCCAAATCCATCTTCCGACGACAAACTAAAAGCACATAATATTGCAATCGATTATTCATAAAAATAATTAGTGCAAATATAAACGAAGTCAAAAGGCAAATACCTGGAGGTCGTGGTGGAACGGGTGGTTGAGGTCCAACTAAATAAACGAAAAAATAACCAGTGTTAAAATATAATAACTCTGCCAGATTGGAATGAAACATTCTAAAACTTCATTCAACTACAAATATTTTTCTCTTTTTTTTGCGGAAACAATCTTTCTTCAGGAAATATACCAAAGTCTTATTCTCATTTTAGCTTCAACCAAATTCTCACCTCTTCTGAAGCATCGTTTCTTCTTTCTCAAGATTGCTCGCCGCGAGAGGGCAACTCCATACACTTGCATACAAGAGATGCTACCACGAAAGTAGCGTCTGTCTCGCCTGTCGTTCTTGGCTCCCATCCTGACAGGATAGTTGGTGGCCAGTTGGAAACGTCCAATGTACCGTTTTTTTACGAATCGGTTGTTGACGAAAAGTTTGGCCACTCCAGTTCTCTTGTTGTACGTCGCGCCCACGTATTGCCAACGACCTGGTCGTATTCGATTATACACAACGGCTGCGGGTTGACGACGATTACGTCTTGTAAAGCGAATGAACAACTGCCTTTGTGATGTCATCCAGAAGTGGACTCCCCAACCTCTTGGGTTGTAGTTGAAGATAGGTCCACTTCTTCCAGTGTGCTTGATCCAAGCCAAAAGGGTCATGGAATTTTTGGTGTCTAATTTGCCTGTGTTTCTAAATTCAGCATAACTGTACACCTTGCCAAGGAATCTGTACGCACCGCCACGTGTTCTATCTGGACCACCGTCAGGTCGGACGTTGACTAGTCTTGCTGCAGGATTTCGACTTAAACTTATGTCTCGTCCTCTAGTCTTGGTGTTCAATGGATACACAGCAACAGCACGACCTTAAAAACAAGAGGAAAGAAAGAACATTGACAAATGACGACTTAAGAGGAATGGCCTGTCTGAGATCATAAAAATGGGTGATAACAACAGCTAATCACTCCACACACAATGTGCGGTTGATACATAGAAGTATGAAGTTACTCACCAGATGGTTTAGGTGGTATTGGTGGACCTAAAGAAGTAAGAATATGCATGTTAATAAAATATTCTGCTCGTAGAAATAAATGGTTTGGGGACAAAAACCTGGCACACATTTCATGTAATTCTCATACTCCACTAACCTTTACGGAAGCATCTTCTCCTCTTTCTCAAGATTGCTCGCCGCGAGAGGGCAACTCCATACACTTGCATACAAGAGATGCTACCACGGAAGTAGCGTCTGTCTCGCCTGTCGTTCTTGGCTCCCATCCTGACAGGATAGTTGGTGGCCAGTTGGAAACGTCCAATGTACCGTTTTTTTACGAATCGGTTGTTGACGAAAAGTTTGGCCACTCCAGTTCTTTTGTTGTACGTCGCGCCCACGTATTGCCAACGACCTGGTCGTATTCGATTATACACAACGGCTGCGGGTTGACGACGATTACGTCTTGTAAAGCGAATGAACAACTGCCTTGGTGATGTCATCCAGAAGTGGACTCCCCAGCCTCTTGGGTTGTAGTTGAAGATAGGTCCACTTCTTCCAGTGTGCTTGATCCAAGCCAAAAGGGTGATGGCATTTTTGGTGTCTAATTTGCCTGTGTTTCTAAATTCAGCATAACTGGACACTTTGCCAAGGAATCTGTACGCACCGCCACGTGTTCTATCTGGACCACCGTCAGGTCGGACGTTGACTAGTCTTGCTGCAGGATTTCGACTTAAACTTATGTCTCGTCCTCTAGTCTTGGTGTTCAATGGATACACAGCAACAGCACGACCTTAAAAACAAGAGGAAAGAAAGAACATTGACAAATGACGACTTAAGAGGAATGGCCTGTCTGAGATCATAAAAATGGGTGATAACAACAGCTAATCACTCCACACACAATGTGCGGTTGATACATAGAAGTATGAAGTTACTCACCAGATGGTTTAGGTGGTATTGGTGGACCTAAAGAAGTAAGAATATGCATGTTAATAAAATATTCTGCTCGTAGAAATAAATGGTTTGGGGACAAAAACCTGGCACACATTTCATGTAATTCTCATACTCCACTAACCTTTACGGAAGCATCTCCTCCTCTTTCTCAAGATTGCTCGCCGCGAGAGGGCAACTCCATACACTTGCATACAAGAGATGCTACCACGGAAGTAGCGTCTGTCTCGCCTGTCGTTTTTGGCTCCCATCCTGACAGGATAGTTGGTGGCCAGTTGGAAACGTCCAATGTACCGTTTTTTTACGAATCGGTTGTTGACGAAAAGTTTGGCCACTCCAGTTCTTTTGTTGTACGTCGCGCCCACGTATTGCCAACGACCTGGTCGTATTCGATTATACACAACGGCTGCGGGTTGACGACGATTACGTCTTGTAAAGCGAATGAACAACTGCCTTTGTGATGTCATCCAGAAGTGGACTCCCCAACCTCTTGGGTTGTAGTTGAAGATAGGTCCACTTCTTCCAGTGTGCTTGATCCAAGCCAAAAGGGTGATGGCATTTTTGGCGTCCAATTTGCCAGTGTTTCTAAATTCAGCATAACTGTACACTTTGCCAAGGAATCGATACGCACCGCCACGTGTTCTATCTGGACCAGGGGCGGCTCGGACGTTGACTAGTCTTGCTGCAGGATTTCGACTTAAACTTATGTCTCGTCCTCTAGTCTTGGTGTTCAATGGATACACAGCAACAGCACGACCTTAAAAACAAGAGGAAAGAAAGAACATTGACAAATGACGACTTAAGAGGAATGGCTTGTCTGAGATCGTAAAAATGGGTGATAACAACAGCTAATCACTCCACACACAATGAGCGATTGATACATAGAATTATGAAGTTACTCACCAGATGGTTTAGGTGGTATTGGTGGACCTAAAGAGGAATGAATATGCATATTAATAAAATATTCTGCTCGTAGAAATAAATGGTTTGGGGACAAAAACCTGGCACACATTTCATGTAATTCTCATACTCCACTAACCTTTACGGAAGCATCTTCTCCTCTTTCTCAAAATTGCTCGCCGCGAGAGGGCAACTCCATACACTTGCATACAAGAGATGCTACCACGGAAGTAGCGTCTGTCTCGCCTGTCGTTTTTGGCTCCCATCCTGACAGGATAGTTGGTGGCCAGTTGGAAACGTCCAATGTACCGTTTTTTTACGAATCGGTTGTTGACGAAAAGTTTGGCCACTCCAGTTCTTTTGTTGTACGTCGCGCCCACGTATTGCCAACGACCTGGTCGTATTCGATTATACACAACGGCTGCGGGTTGACGACGATTACGTCTTGTAAAGCGAATGAACAACTGCCTTGGTGATGTCATCCAGAAGTGGACTCCCCAGCCTCTTGGGTTGTAGTTGAAGATAGGTCCACTTCTTCCGGTGTGCTTGATCCAAGCCAAAAGGGTGATGGCATTTTTGGTGTCTAATTTGCCTGTGTTTCTAAATTCAGCATAACTGGACACTTTGCCAAGGAATCTGTACGCACCGCCACGTGTTCTATCTGGACCACCGTCAGGTCGGACGTTGACTAGTCTTGCTGCAGGATTTCGACTTAAACTTATGTCTCGTCCTCTAGTCTTGGTGTTCAATGGATACACAGCAACAGCACGACCTTAAAAACAAGAGGAAAGAAAGAACATTGACAAATGACGACTTAAGAGGAATGGCCTGTCTGAGATCATAAAAATGGGTGATAACAACAGCTAATCACTCCACACACAATGTGCGGTTGATACATAGAAGTATGAAGTTACTCACCAGATGGTTTAGGTGGTATTGGTGGACCTAAAGAGGAATGAATATGCATATTAATAAAATATTCTGCTCGTAGAAATAAATGGTTTGGGGACAAAAACCTGGCACACATTTCATGTAATTCTCATACTCCACTAACCTTTACGGAAGCATCTTCTCCTCTTTCTCAAAATTGCTCGCCGCGAGAGGGCAACTCCATACACTTGCATACAAGAGATGCTACCACGGAAGTAGCGTCTGTCTCGCCTGTCGCTCTTGGCTCCCATCCTAACAGGATAGTTGGTGGCCAGTTGGAAACGTCCAATGTATCGCCTAGCTACGAATCGGTTGTTGACAAAGAGTTGGGCTCTGCCAGTTCTTTTGTCGTAAGTGGCGCCAACAAACACCCAACGACCACGTGGTATGCGATTGTACACTACAGGTGCGGGTTGCCGACGATTACGTCTTGTGAAGCGAATGAACAACTGCCTTGGTGATGTCATCCAGAAGTGGACTCCCCAGCCATTTGGCTTGTAGTTGAAGATAGGTCCACTTCTTCCAGTGTGCTTGATCCAAGCCAAAAGGGTGATGGCATTTTTGGCGTCCAATTTGCCAGTGTTTCTAAATTCAGCATAACTGTACACTTTGCCAAGGAATCGATACGCACCGCCACGTGTTCTATCTGGACCAGGGGCAGCTCGGACGTTGACTAGTCTTGCTGCAGGATTTCGACTTAAACTTATGTCTCGTCCTCTAGTCTTGGTGTTCAATGGATACACAGCAACAGCACGACCTTAAAAACAAGAGGAAAGAAAGAACATTGACAAATGACGACTTAAGAGGAATGGCCTGTCTGAGATCGTAAAAATGGGTGATAACAACAGCTAATCACTCCACACACAATGAGCGGTTGATACATAGAATTATGAAGTTACTCACCAGATGGTTTAGGTGGTATTGGTGGACCTAAAGAAGTAAGAATATGCATGTTAATAAAATATTCTGCTCGTAGAAATAAATGGTTTGGGGACAAAAACCTGGCACACATTTCATGTAATTCTCATACTCCACTAACCTTTACGGAAGCATCTTCTCCTCTTTCTCAAAATTGCTCGCCGCGAGAGGGCAACTCCATACACTTGCATACAAGAGATGCTACCACGAAAGTAGCGTCTGTCTCGCCTGTCGTTCTTGGCTCCCATCCTGACAGGATAGTTGGTGGCCAGTTGGAAACGTCCAATGTACCGTTTTTTTACGAATCGGTTGTTGACGAAAAGTTTGGCCACTCCAGTTCTCTTGTTGTACGTCGCGCCCACGTATTGCCAACGACCTGGTCGTATTCGATTATACACAACGGCTGCGGGTTGACGACGATTACGTCTTGTAAAGCGAATGAACAACTGCCTTTGTGATGTCATCCAGAAGTGGACTCCCCAACCTCTTGGGTTGTAGTTGAAGATAGGTCCACTTCTTCCAGTGTGCTTGATCCAAGCCAAAAGGGTGATGGCATTTTTGGTGTCTAATTTGCCTGTGTTTCTAAATTCAGCATAACTGGACACTTTGCCAAGGAATCTGTACGCACCGCCACGTGTTCTATCTGGACCACCGTCAGGTCGGACGTTGACTAGTCTTGCTGCAGGATTTCGACTTAAACTTATGTCTCGTCCTCTAGTCTTGGTGTTCAATGGATACACAGCAACAGCACGACCTTAAAAACAAGAGGAAAGAAAGAACATTGACAAATGACGACTTAAGAGGAATGGCCTGTCTGAGATCATAAAAATGGGTGATAACAACAGCTAATCACTCCACACACAATGTGCGGTTGATACATAGAAGTATGAAGTTACTCACCAGATGGTTTAGGTGGTATTGGTGGACCTAAAGAAGTAAGAATATGCATGTTAATAAAATATTCTGCTCGTAGAAATAAATGGTTTGGGGACAAAAACCTGGCACACATTTCATGTAATTCTCATACTCCACTAACCTTTACGGAAGCATCTTCTCCTCTTTCTCAAGATTGCTCGCCGCGAGAGGGCAACTCCATACACTTGCATACAAGAGATGCTACCACGGAAGTAGCGTCTGTCTCGCCTGTCGTTCTTGGCTCCCATCCTGACAGGATAGTTGGTGGCCAGTTGGAAACGTCCAATGTACCGTTTTTTTACGAATCGGTTGTTGACGAAAAGTTTGGCCACTCCAGTTCTCTTGTTGTACGTCGCGCCCACGTATTGCCAACGACCTGGTCGTATTCGATTATACACAACGGCTGCGGGTTGACGACGATTACGTCTTGTAAAGCGAATGAACAACTGCCTTGGTGATGTCATCCAGAAGTGGACTCCCCAGCCTCTTGGGTTGTAGTTGAAGATAGGTCCACTTCTTCCGGTGTGCTTGATCCAAGCCAAAAGGGTGATGGCATTTTTGGTGTCTAATTTGCCTGTGTTTCTAAATTCAGCATAACTGGACACTTTGCCAAGGAATCTGTACGCACCGCCACGTGTTCTATCTGGACCACCGTCAGGTCGGACGTTGACTAGTCTTGCTGCAGGATTTCGACTTAAACTTATGTCTCGTCCTCTAGTCTTGGTGTTCAATGGATACACAGCAACAGCACGACCTTAAAAACAAGAGGAAAGAAAGAACATTGACAAATGACGACTTAAGAGGAATGGCCTGTCTGAGATCGTAAAAATGGGTGATAACAACAGCTAATCACTCCACACACAATGTGCGGTTGATACATAGAAGTATGAAGTTACTCACCAGATGGTTTAGGTGGTATTGGTGGACCTAAAGAGGAAAGAATACGCATATTAATAAAATATTCTGCTCGTAGAAATAAATGGTTTGGGAACAAAAACCTGGCACACATTTCATGTAATTCTCATACTCCACTAACCTTTACGGAAGCATCTTCTCCTCTTTCTCAAGATTGCTCGCCGCGAGAGGGCAACTCCATACACTTGCATACAAGAGATGCTACCACGGAAGTAGCGTCTGTCTCGCCTGTCGTTCTTGGCTCCCATCCTGACAGGATAGTTGGTGGCCAGTACGAAACGTCCAATGTATCGTTTTCTTACGAATCGGTTGTTGACGAAAAGTTTGGCCACTCCAGTTCTCTTGTTGTAAGTGGCACCCACAAACTGCCACTGTCTCGGCCGCACGCGATGTGAAACCACAGGTGCTGGCTGTCGACGGTTGCGCCTCGTGAATCGAGCGAAGAGTGTCCCTGGGCGATATCATCCAGAAGTGGACTCCCCAACCTCTTGGGTTGTAGTTGAAGATAGGTCCACTTCTTCCAGTGTGCTTGATCCAAGCCAAAAGGGTGATGGCATTTTTGGTGTCTAATTTGCCTGTGTTTCTAAATTCAGCATAACTGTACACTTTGCCAAGGAATCTGTACGCACCGCCACGTGTGCGATCTGGACCACGATCAGGTCGGACGTTGACTAGTCTTGCTGCAGGATTTCGACTCAAGCTGATGTCACGTCCTTTAGTCTTGCTGTTCAATGGATACACAGCAACAGCTGAAATTAAGTAACGAAAAAAGAGGTATATTTAGAAAATCTAGTCGGGTTTGGTAAGGGGAAAAGAGCCCTACTGTCCTTTCATTATTTTTGTCGCGTTAGGGGTCTTTTGGTAAGAACTTAGTCGTAACAAGACACAAATATTCCCTCCGATAACAAAGAATCATTACTAAGAGGGTGGAGACGAAGAACGGTTCAACACAAGTAAGTAATACATCACGTACATCTAAGTTGTCTTAAGTGGTTTACCTCGACCTCTTGGTTTTGGTGGTCCTGGTCCTGGTCCTGGTCCTGGTCGTGGTGGTTTGACAGGTGCTATAAAACAAAAACAAAAACAAGTAAAGCACTGAGGAAATTCTAAGACAAAATCAAATGGGTTTGTCAACATTCACCTGTCGCTAGATGAAACATTCTTTGATGATTTAAAACATAGACAATAAGAGATTGTCGGGAAGTCGAGCGAAATACTTGAAAAGCTTACTTAGTGGCTGAGAGAAAAGGTGATCTCTCAAACAAACTGATGTTAACGTTTAAATTTAATACTTGCTCGTAGAAGAGAACGTTTGCATTTGATGAACAGAAACTTCAAACAATAGAACAGTAGAAGTTGTTACATCAACTGCTTATTTCGTTGTCCTTTTGAGCTAAGTTATCTGACTTAAGCATAAGTAAAGTGTTCCACTATATTTTAACGTACGTAAATCATATATTTAAGCACTTACGACCGCAAAGCTTCTTCTTGAGGATAAGGTTGAGTGATTCAATGTTTCTGAAGCCCACGGTGTACACATGGCGCCTGTCTGAAGCAATCTGTAACAACTCTGAAAATCGATAATGGCGACCAACGCCAATGGCAAATGACTCTACCCTTGTTCTCTTCAGTCGCAACGCTGAAGTGGAGACACGGTCCCGGGAGGCACCGGTAGTCAACAGGACCATGACTTTATGTCGCCTGGTTCTTCTGAATATGTTGTAATAGGAATAGCGTATTGCAGCACCTGTGAATCTTGCACCACAAATGAGCTTCATGCGATCAATGCGTTTGAAAATTTGACCCTTGCTCATATTGGAGTTAATTGGAACGACAATGCGGGCTTTGTTGGCGTAGACCACAACACTGATGCGTACATAACGACGAGTGACACGAAGGAGGCCAATGATTCGCTTGACGAAGTTTTTGATTCGAATGAAGTTGGATACCGTGTAGCGTATATCGCTGCGGCAAGCATCAATAACGAAAACAATATCCTTTTTAACCTTGCAAGCTTGAAAAGAAATGCAAAATGTCAAAATTAGAAACTTTTAATTCAGTTGTAAATCAAATAAAGCCGATTAATCACGAAAGAATATTTTTTCGTTCATAGAACATGGTAGTCACGTGACCACCATTTGAAAAAAACTGAAGTAGGTTTCAATCAGCACCTTGAAATCCAATTAAAAAATGAAAAATAAAAATAAATAATAAAAAAATAAATAATAATTATATTCATATAATAATAATAATAATTTTTTTACGAACTTATTTTCTCAGTTTTTTAGAAATTTTTAAGGTTTCTATTTTCTTTACGAACTTATTTTCTCAGTAATGAATTTTTTTTTTTTTATAATAATTGCTACAAATAGTTATTAAATATTATTATATATATTATATACGAAGGAACAAATTGTATAAACTTACGCTTCTTATCAGATCCTCCGCCACCTATAAAAACAAAAAGTTTTAGAAATAAGAAACTGTGGAATAAGGCCATTTAATGACCGAGCTCAAAAATTCAGAAACTCATTTTCTAAAGCTGATCACGTGGAATGACTATTTTAAGCTAACACCGTACCATGAATTATAACATAGCTACAATCTTACGCGCGCTCTGATCGGCCAGAAAGCCATGAACTGTTTTGCGCACTACCTTCGTACCACTACACATATAATGCACGCTCTGACTGGCTGAAAAATCTATGAACTATTTTCCCATGGGCCGCACGGCTTCGTTTTTAACGTTCTAGGCTCTGTTATCAGTCAATTAGATAACAGAAAGCCGCTTGCCCATGGCGTTATAGACACAAGAGAGAAAATATATAAAAGAACGATTAACAAACGTAAGAGTGGCACGAGGCGTAGCCGTTGTCCAATTGATTAATAAACTGCAAAGAAACACTTTATACAATACCTTTTCGGAAGCATCGTCGTTTTCGTCTTGCAATTTGGTTGCCATTGAGAGCGACGTCATAGACGTGGACACACGATATGCGACCTCTGAAGTAACGCCTATCTCCAATTTTAGCACCCATTCTTACAGGATAATTAGTAGCAATCTTGTGCCTGCCAATCCTTCTAGAAGCGATAACACGACTGTTCAGGTACAGTTTCAGGAATCCAGAGTTATAATCGTACGTCATACCAACATACTGCCATTTGTATGGTTGGATGCGACGTGATACGACAGGTGCAAGCTGGCGACGAGATCCTCGGGTTGCGATTCTCGCAAATAAGGTTCGTCGTCCAACCATCCAGAAATGTACACCCCATCCATTAGGCATGTAGTTAAAGATAGGTCCAGAGGTACCGGTGTGGTAGATCCACGCAAGAATGGTCAAAGACCTCTTTGTGTCAATGCGTCCATTGTTTGGGAAATGAATGTAGCTATTTCTTCGTCCATAGAACCTGTAGGAGCCACGTGGCTTACCATCGGGACCTGGAGCAAAACGTACGCCAATAGGAATACCGGGACGATTGCGATACAAACTGACATCTCGTGTACGGGTCTTTTGGTTGAGTGGGTAAATTGCAGAAGCACGAGCTGGTCCTGTAAACAGTAAAGATTCAATTATATTAACTATTGCAATTATTCAACGGAATAAATTTCATAAAAACGCTCGTTTCTCTCGTTATATGTATATGCTCAATCATTCCTGGAATATATTTTTACCTGGTGGTTGTTTTGGCGTAGTTGGCTTTCGTGTGGGTGTTGGTGTGGTTTTAATTATAGGACGCCCTGAAGGAAATTAAATTATATTTGAACGTTTAAAAACCTTTTTTTCCACTATTTTATTGTCATTGTAACAGAAATAAGTTTATGGTCTAATAGCAAGTTTCATCATCTTTATATTATCATGATCTACCGAGCAACTGATAAAGTTTAAGTGATTACTTTGTTCGTACTTGTGGCCAATAGTACTGATGAAACACTTGATTTTCTCAAACTTTCCCAGTTAATTTAATTATTCTGTAGTGAATTAGATGGGGGTTTAAAATTCTCTGGACTTTAAGATACTTTACTGTGAAGTGAGTTCGTTAATCACTTCATCACCTTTGAGAACGTGAAACATTCCTCAGTTAATTTTGCCATCATCTCCAGACATGGCAGCATGTCTGGAGATGATGGCAAAGTTAACAGAGGAATGCTTCAGCTAGAAATACAGCTTTTTTTCTTCTTTTTATGTCCAATTGTAATTTATAAATTTTTTTTAGTGGTAAATAAAAACCTTGAACCTTGAACCTCATTGAGATTATGTCTCAGCCCGTTGGTGTTTGAAAGCTTGGTGATCGGTCAATTGGTTAAAAGGTGTGTTTTTTCGAGTTTGGTTTTAACGGGGGGGGGGGGGGGGGGTGTGTGGGGGAAATTAAAATGTTCAATGGGAAACAAATGTTGTTAAACCTACCAAAGCACACTTTCCTTGCTGCATGAATTTGACGTGCGGTAAGAGCCCTACTGTAAATTTGCACACAAGAAATACGTCCCTTGAAGTGGCGACGATCACCTCGTCGCGAACCAATACGAATTGGATATTGCGTGGCGATTCTGAACCGTCCCAAACGTTTGTAAGCGACAACCTTGGAATTAACCCAGATCTTGGCAATGCCAGACTTGTAATCATACGAAGCACCGACGTAGTTCCATGCCTTGTAAGGGAGTCGTCCTCTTAAGCCGACCAGACCAGGAGTAACCCGACCATCACGCCTGACAAAGCGCACGTACAGGGTACGAGGTCCTGTCATCCAAAAGTGTACACCCCAACCAGGTCCAGGACGGTAGTTAACAATAGGTCCGGCTCTACCTTCATGATACACCCAAGCTAATATAGTAATGGATGCTCGAGCGTCAAGTTTATTTCTGTTTGGAATCTCGACGTAGCTGTATGACCTGCCATAGAACTGGGTAGAACTGTCTTTACGACTGTCCGGTCCTTGAGCAAATCCAACACGGTAAAGTCGACCTGTAGGGTTTCTACGACCTGAAGTGTCTCTGCCACGTTTTTCTTTGCTTAGTGGATAGATTGCTACGACACGTTTAGGATCTGCGAAGTACAAGTATTTTATTAAACTGAGTGTGTTCAGTTACTTTCTTAACCACTTATTGCCTGATTTAGCTATTATGAAGAGATAATCGTAACAAAAGACGTGCTTTGATGTAGGTTACAAGACTAAGAATCACTTACTTGGTATCGGTGGTGAAGGTTTGCTTGTAGGTTTAGCTATATGGAAGATAAAAACAATAGTTTGAATGCTGAGTGTCAACTCGACAAATTAAGTTAAAAACATAAATGTGTAGAATGCACAAATTACAGGAAATGCCTTCAAGTTCAGTAGAAAAAACTACGACTTTGTCATTTCAAATACAAAATGCCTCACCTCGGAAGCACCTTCTCTTCAGGCTCTCAATCTGCCTTCCATTCAAAGCTCTGTTATAGATATGAAGACATGCTATTCTTCCCTTGAATGCAGGGAAACTGCCAACGCGCTTGATACCCATAACGGCAGCATGATTCGTGGCGAGTTCAAAGGAACCGATACGTCTTTGAGCAGCTATTACCGAGTTTCTCCAGAGAGTAGCAACGCCTCTCTTGTAATCGTAAGTCGCTGCTATGTAGTTCCATTGACGTGGCTTTAGGCCACGACAGCTGACTGTTGATACAGAGCGCATATTACGTGGTACAAACTTAACCAATAGGGTACTAGTCGAAGCCATCCAGAGATGAACACCCCAGCTGTTAGGGTGGTAATGTAGTATAGGACCACTACCTTCAGGGTACACCCAAGCAATAATCGTCATTGACCTTTTAGCGTCCAAGCAGCGACTCTTTGGGAAATAGATGTAGCTGTTTGCAATTCCTCTGAAATAGAAGGATCCGAGAGGGAGGTTATCAGGACCGGGCGCTGGCCGCACGTTGTGCAGTTTACCAGATGGGTTCCTGTTTTTAGATAAGTCTCTTCCTTTGTAGAGATCACTGAGTGGATAGAACGCTGATGTGTCGAATGATCCTGAAACTAAATTCGCAGAGTAATAAATTAATAACATGTAGAAGCTGTGGTGATGTGCTTTTATCAACAAAGAAAGGGAATGGGTTTATACAATGATTTATCCGGCCACACCATAGAAAATACAGCCAATCAGAAAGCAGGAAAGTCGTTGTATATTCGGCGGTATTCAACTGTCTCTTCCCATGAGACATTGCGATAATTGGTTGTATTTTCTATACTATGAGATACCATAGATATCCCGTGTATATACTAGAAAATAACAGTGACTCGTGGGATATTCCACAGTATTCCACTCGAAACCATTGTATAACTGGTATGTACAATTCCAATACCATCACCAACAGCAAAACAAAGAGTAAGTCGGCATACACACACACTCCGAGTACATATGACGTTAGATATACCTCGGCAAGCCAAGTTTCGGATCGTGGACACAAGTCCTCGCAGACGATAAATAGAAGCTCGGAAAATATGGCGATGATCAGTAGCGATAATGCGAAGCTGACGAACGCTGACTCTTCCCACTGCAACAGCGAAGACTTCAACGCCAGCACGTCGCAACTGATATGCTGGTCTTTGAATCTTATCACGTGAGATACCATCTGTAATCACGATCAGGATTCGTTTGCGGCCGCATTGAGGTCTGCTATTAAACAGGTACCGTCTGGTAACATGTAAAGCCCTTCCAGTGTATGTGTATCGGCTTCGTCGGTATGGCAGTCGATTAATCACTCGGATTATTGAGCCTACTCTGGAATATCTGTTGAAAAGATAAAATCCAAAACCCGCCGTTAGAACCTTTCATTCTCGAATTTTTTTCAGTAACTTTGTATGTTTATGATTAATTTTTGTCATGTTTACTGCAAGTTTTTGTCATAGTTTCTGACATGTGGTACAACGGAGGTCTATATGATCCAGTGGATTGGATAAATCGGCCAAGAAGTGTTTTTAAGTTAAAAAGATCAAATCCAAAACCCGCCGTTAGAATATTTCATTCTCGAATTTATTCACTAATTTTGTATGTTTTTATGATTTTTGTCATATTTACTGCATGTTTTAGTCATAATTACTTTTTGTGATACAACAGAGGTTGATATGATCCAGTTGATTAGATAAATCCAGGGAGTGTTTTAAAGTTACAAACCTGGTAAAAGTAATTCTCTGGGTGACGCGTGATGAGTAGTATGTGACAACACCAACCCTAGAGTATGCTCTTGAGATCTTGAAAGAACGAACAATCGATACGACAAAACGAAGAACTTGTCTGAAGTTTCTCCTTGAGCCGCCTGATGTCGCGTCAATTAAGAAGCCAAGATCGATGTCTGATTCACAAGCTAAATAGACAGAGAATTGTTACGATACTGATCTTCATTACTGAGCCATACTGAAGTCTAGACTAGTATAAACCATAAGCAAGTACTTACGTTTTCGTGGTCGTGGTGGTGTCGTTGGTGGTGGTCTTGTTGGTTCTGTATAACAAAACATACAAAGTCATGAACCGATTTCATAACAGATGATCGGGACAAAGAGGTCATCAGTAACACCATTGCATTCAATATTATTATTTCCATCTTTATTCTCTCCCTATTTGCTATTACCACCAAGACTTTTGATAGACAAAGTACATTCTCCTAATAAATATTTACTAGCACTACTTACTAGTCTTGAAGCAGAGCTTTTTAGCCATTCGCATTTGACCTATGCTCAATGCAGTGTCATAAACCTGCATACATGTGATGCGACCACGGAACGCCCTATTGTCTCCTGTCCTAGCTCCCATTCTTGCAGGATAATTCGTTGCTAGGGTGATTCGACCAATGCGTCTCTTAGCTACAAGTTTCAGGTTTATATACAACTTGGCAACGCCTGACCTATAATCATAAGTAGTTCCAACAAAGTTCCAGGCTCGAAGACGAATCTTTCGTGAAGTTACTGGTGTGGTGATGGAACCTTTACGAGTTACGAATCTGGCAAACAGCTCTCTTGGGCGGGTCAACCAGAAGTGAACACCGAATCCATCGGTCTTGTAGTTGAATATAGGACCAACAGGACCATCTGGGAAGACCCAGGCCAATAGAGTGATAGAACGACGAGCAGTTAGACGTCCTTTGTTGGGGAACTCGATGTAACTGTCAGTTCGTCCTTTGAATCTTATGGATCCGCCAGGGATACCGTCAGGACCAATACCTGGGCGAGTATTACCAAAACGACCAGGTGGGTTGCGGCTTCGACTGATGTCTTTACCTCCATAGCGAACGTTCAAAGGATAGAAGGCCAGGGCAGGAGGTAATCCTGCGGTAAAATAGAGAAAACAATTAACGGCTATTCTTTCAGCAAGTTCTAAAAATTGGCAGTTTGGTGATACTTACGTATTGGTGTTGGTCGTGGAGTTGGACCTGGAAAGAAACGAAAAATTTAATAATCGAAGTTTCAAAACTATCAGGTTTATAGAAACACCGTTCATTGCGGGGCTGTCCGGTGACTGGGCCGCAGCGTCACTGAGCTCAAAAGACACAACACAAAGAGCACGTGTAGACATGACACTCACCTGGTCTTGTACACAGATGTTTCAGTTGAGCGATCTGTTTTCTGTTCAAAGCAACCTTGTAAACTTGCATACACATAATTCTACCACGGAAGTATCGTCCCATAAACGCTGATCCCTTAGTCTTGAGGATCGAGCGTTTGATATGCCTGTGAGCTACAGGGATGGAATCGTCCCATAGAGTGGCAGTCTGAGTACTCCAACTATAAGTAGCTCCAATAAACTTCCATTTTCGTGGACGAAGTATTCGGGCAGTGATGGCAGGTTGTCTTGGATCGACACGGAAATACAAAGTATCAGTTCTACTTGCTCTTAGGCTGACTCCTCCAATAAATTCAAAGATCTGACCACTCCTCTCTGGGTAGACCCAAGCAAGGAGAGATATAGAGAACTTGGTGTTCAAGTTGCCGTTGTTTGGGAATCGAATCAAAGATGATCGGCGACCATAGAAATAGGTAGACTTATTAGGTTTGTAGTACGGTCCGGGGAAATATCGGATACTGTAGGAAATACCCTTGGTATTGTGACCTCGGCTGATGTCACGTGTTTTGGTATAGATATCCAGTGGATAGACAGCAATTGGATCAGGGAATCCTGAAACGAAAATGATAGAAAACAATGACATTTTCTTTGATTTGACTGAATCCAAAATCTTGATGTAACTTCTTACCTGGTCTCCTGGTAGTAGGCGTTGTAACAGGCCTGGTTGGTATGACTGGACCCACTCCTGCACGATTAATAAATAAAAATCAATGTACGTCACCAGGGAATAGAGTAGACTTCGTACTGTGACAACGGCACCGCACGGTACGGCACGAATTTCTAATGTTTTTATAGACATCACGGTACTGACACGGCTACGGCACGGCGCAGTCCGTTTCACATTCATGCGAAATCTGCTCTAGTTGTGGTCCTAATAACAAGAGATTATAAACAAGAGAAAAATTTACCTTTGCAAACTTTCTCGATCAAGCTTTTCACAATTTTGTCCAAGGCGTTGAACGATGCCATGTAGATATGGCGATGATCACTTGCAATCTTTTTCAGATCGTCTTCGCCAATCTTTTTGCCTATACCAACGGCGAAGGTCTCCACACGAGCTTTCTTCAAAGCCTTGGCAGGATCAGTTACATCGTCTCCTGGCTGTCCGTCAGTAATGACAACTAATGTTCTTCTCCTATGTTTGCTTCGATCAAAGAGCTTCTTGGCTGCAGTCATGGCAAGCCCAGTGCGCGTACCTCCCTCCGGATATACAAGCTTACTGAGGGCCCTATCAAGAGTTTTGCCATCGGTGTAACGTTCAAAGCTGAAATCAACCTTTACTCTGGAAGAGTACGTAATAACCCCAACGCGGCTTGATGTCTTTGAAATGTAGAATCCCCTAGCTATTTTCCTCAGGAATAACTTGATTTTCCTGAAATTATTTTTACCAACAGAGCTTGATCCATCAATAGCAAAGATAACGTCGACCTTTTTCACACAAACTGAAATAAAAAGGAATTATTTAGATAACGAATGGAAATAATAACAAGGTTTGAACAAAAAATAAATACCTTTTCCAGGTGGTGGCTTGGTAGCTGGGAAAAACAAAATCGAGCATTGAGTATCAGTTATACATTTATTTCATTCTATTTGCCCTGAGTGGTATCTGGGACATGCATATTTAGGCAACAGCAGACTCCAACACCATGAATTCTTGGGCAACATAAAGGTCAACTAAGGTAAACCACCGTATTTTACGAATGTAACTCGTTACACTATGACAGGCAACTCCGTCGGTATCCATGGGGTGCACCTGTCTGGCAATCACCACACTCCTATAAAGGAGCAAGACAGACGTATCCCAATACCCCCTTTGCGTTTGCAGGTACGTCAGAAATGAAGTGTTGAAATCAATACAATGCGCCCTATTTAATCCATCTCTAACAAGTACAATTTTCAATCTTTCTGAATAATGAACGGTGCCGAAAGTTACTGTATTCTATATTCGTAGATCTTGGTTATTTAGAGTTAGTGGTTCATTTAATATATAATGTATTTTAAATTAATTAATACTTACGTGGTTTGTAAGGATTACATGCTAAAGCATTGAGAGTGCCCAATAAACGGTGAACAGCAAGTTTCCTGAATCGAGTGACAAATACGTGTTTGCTGGATGAGGCCACTTGATGAAGTTGACGTGGTCTTAGTCTTGCCCCAACACCAACGACAGCAATTTCTACACGTCGTCGATGGAGTACATTTGCTGGGGTTTTCACATCATCAACTGAAATTCCATCAGTCAATACCAACAAGAAACTCTTTCGTCCTCGTATTGGCCTTGTGAATAAACGTCTTGAAACAAATCGTAAAGCTCTTCCAAGATAGGTCCTTCCTCTTGGGTATCTGATATGGTCAATGGCTCGGTGAATCTGTCGAGCGCTTCTGTATCGGTTGAGTCCAAAGATCAAGTATGGTTTATTGGAGAACAAGACCACACCCACTCGACTCTGTCGATATTTGAAGGGGAAGAGTGATACAAATATCTTTATAAAGTCGATGAGACGTCTGAAGTTGCCACGGGCATTACGCACAATACTTCCAGATCCATCCAAGAGGATACCAATATCGACTCGTGATGCACAAGCTTAAAGTCAAACGAAAACGTTAGCAAAATCTTCAAAAAGATGGAATAAAAGAGAATCTAAAAATCTTACCTCGAGGTCGTGGAGTTGGTTGAGTTGGTTGAGGTGGCACTACAAAAAAAAATGATGAATGAAACTAAAATTATAGAAAAATAAAGAATAATGCAAGATCATGTCATATCACGGAATCAAAATCAAACTCTATTAACCAGCTGAGTTGACCTTCGCAACAATCCCAAGGTCAACCAATCAGAATCGAGGATTTGAAATGCTATTTTGATTAGCATTTCTTTGTACTAGCAAGTAAGTAAGTAAGTAACTTTATTTACAAAACAAAAAAATATATAGATAGAATAAATATATAAATAGGTCTAAGATAGAAATTTGTCGATTTGTAAAAAGTTAAAAATGTAAAATATGAAAAGATATGCTTGCATATATATGAATAATAATTTAATTAAATTAAATATTGAAAAATATTATTATTCATTTAATCTATTAACTTCAAATAATGAAGGCGGTATTGATGATGTTCCTTAATGTCGTAATATAAAACTTAAAGTAGCAAATACCTAGAACACTCAATATTATAAATATCTATAAATAATCAATAACCAAATCATTTGGAAAACATTAAATCAACTTTTTTTTTACTTAAGATGTCCTTTCTTAATAATGCTTTAAAGCTATGGATATCTTTGGATCCCCTAAGTGATTTAGGTAAGGAATTCCATTCCTTAATTGAACGCACGGTAAAAACTACGGCCGCCCTCTGTAGCATTCTTATATATTGGGCACCTTAAATTTCATACTCACCAAGATAATTGATTAAAAAAAAGTCCACAATTTCAAACAAAGAAATGGCTATCGAAACTACTGATCATCGTCTTGAGAAATTCTAAGCGTTTCCAAGGATGTAAGTGACGTTTTCTCTTGGCTGATTTCTGCGTTTTTACCGAGAGTAGGAGCATGCATCAAGCAGACCGTTTTTGAGGTAACGAAAAGAAAACTCATTATGTAGAAATTAGTTCCTATTTTTGGCGATGTTATTTCTAAAGAAATGATTTATAAATCGTTTCTTTTATCAAAGCTATTTGTATAGAAGCTGGTCTTACCGTAGAGTTTAATTTCAGCGAACTGAGATATTTAAAAATGGATAAATTTGCTAGTGTTTAGAACTTTTGCTTATGCTGCAACATCGGCATGATGTCCCATTAGTTGACACTGATATACAAAAGAAGTTTTTCAACTGGTAATATCACAAAATGTTTTTGATGAAAACCACGAACGATTTCACTTTCTCAAATCAGCTTAGGAAATGCTAACCAAAATAGCTGACCCATAATCCTTTTTGGGAATGCATTCAACTCAGCTGATGAGTACTGTGCACTATATGAACTAAAACTATATATGACACTATATTGAACACCTTCAAGTGCAAATAAATCAATAAAATAAAGTGTAACTACCTCGGAAGCAAATTTTTCTTCGCCTTCTGATCTCACGTGCGTTCAGGGCTCGACCAAATACTTGCATACAAGCAACACGTCCACGGAAGTAACGACGATCACCAGGCTTAGCACCAATTACTACTGCATAGTTGGTAGCAAGACCAAACCTGAAGCGACCGACTCTTTTGCGTGCTATTACTCTGGAGTTTACATACAATGTGGCAATTCCTGTTCTGTGATTGTAAGTTGCAGCAATGTAGTTCCAAGCTCTTGGTCTTATTCTTCTGCTCTTAAGGTACGGCATACGTTTTCCTCTTCGTGCAACGAATCGCATGAACACTTCGTTAGCTCTTGTCATCCAAAGATGGACACCCCATCCTTTTGGATTGTAGTGGAACAGAGGGCCAGCGCTCTCTGGATACACCCAACCAAGAATTGTAATGGACGATTTGGTGTCCAAACAACCAGTGTTAGGGATCAATACGTAGCTGTTGCGTCTTCCACTGAAATACAAGGCACCCTTGGGGTGTTTATCAGGACCACGAGTGTAGCGTACACCAACCAACTTGGCAGCAGCATTCTTGTTTCGACTTGAATCACGTCCTCCTGTGGCACTTGTAAGTTTGTACAAAGCAACAGCGCCTCTTCGTACAATAGCTAGAGACACGTTAAACTTTAACTGAGTAAGTGTTATTGTAAATAAAATAACAATTCTATAGTAGATAGGTGATATTCTCATCCAGTATTTTTGTTCTTATTTTAATTAACTTATAAGTGCATAAAATCATTAAACAATCGTATTTCACTAAATATACAATTCCTTAATACTCTACCTGACTGAGCTTTGCAAATTCTGTAAGACAATCGTTTCACGATCTTGACAATCGATCGGTACGATACCATGATCACATGGGTCCTTGTAGTTGCAATCCTGAGCAACTGACGGTATGTTTTGACATTGGTCACAACTACGAACGTTTCGACGCCAACAGCAATCAAGCTCTTCGATGGCCTCACAATGCTATCTCGGGATACACTGCTCGACACAACTATCAGCACCCTCTTTCTTCCACACTCTGGTTTTCCATTAAACAGATATCTCTTCACGTAGTACAAGGCTCTTCCAGTGTAAACACGTCCACCAAAGTATCTGATTCTATTGATGACTTTGTACACGCTTGTACGACGTCTAGCTTGAGTAAAGGAAATAATTCGCTGTCGTCTTGAAGAGTAGATGACAATACCAATACGTGTGTATCGGTATGCGACGTAGAAACGACGAACAAACTCCTGGACAAACCGACGAATATAGACGATGTTACGTCTTCCGACGCGAGATGAAACATCGATGAGGAAACCAATGTCAATGCGGCGTTTACAAACTGTGAACATTGTAAAAATACAAGCGCAATTGTTAAAGTTTGACTGAAAAAGGAGCTCTTAAACAATAGCGAGTAAACGTAATGCAGCACATTTCGTTGGAATAATAAACCTCTAGCATAGATGTAAGTAAGGTTATATCTACGGTACTGGAAATCCAACCAATCAGAAACCCATCATGGAGTTGTGAGCCAATCACAATATGAAGTTATGTGAAGATGAAGATATTCTTTTATTCACACTCTTTTCATAGAAAAACCGTATAAAACAGCACAACCCAATGAAATAATTCCATTTGACTTATCAAAATCGAAATACAACAAACGTAAAATCTTATCTGCATACCTGGTGGAGATGGCGTAGGTGGTCGAGGTGTTGGAGGTTTTGGTGTTGGAGGTTTAGGCGCTGAAAACAAAAGACAATTAAATTACTTCAAACGCTATTGAAAACTTCACCAACCACAAAAATGCAAACTTACTTCTAAAGCAAGCCTTCATTCGTAACCTGATCTCACGTGCGTTCAGTGCTCGACCAAATACTTGCATACAAGCAACACGTCCACGGAAGTAACGACGATCACCAGGCTTAGCACCAATTACTACTGCATAGTTCGTGGCAAGACCAAACCTGAAGCGACCGATTCTTTTGCGTGCTATTACTCTGGAGTTTACATACAATGTGGCAATTCCTGTTCTGTGGTTGTAGGTTACAGCAAAGTAGTTCCAGGCTCTTGCTCGGATCCTTCTACTCTTAATGTACGGACTACGTTTGAATTTGCGTCCAACGAATCGTGCAAACAATTCGTTAACTCTTGTCATCCAAACATGAACACCCCATCCTCGCGGACTGAAATGGAAGATAGGACCGGCACTCTCGGGATAAACCCAACCTAAGATGGTAATTGAAGATCGGGTATCTAAGCATCCTGAGTTGGGAATTAAGACGTAGCTGTTTCGTCGTCCACTGAAATACAAGGCACCCTTGGGATGTCTATCTGGACCAGCGATATAACGAACACCGACGAACTTGGCAGCGGGATTCCTGTTTCTGCTGCTATCTCGTGATCCTGTTGCGCTGGTGAACTTATACCATGCCACAGCTCCATACTTCACAATCACTGAAAAAAAAGAGTTGCTTTTGTTAGGAGTTCTTATCGGGAAGACACGTTTCTTGGCAAAGACACATTTTTAATAACAAATCACGCACAACAAAGGGATTCTCGTATATTCATACCTTTTGGTGTTATACAGATCTTATTCTTCAAACGATCAGTAATGCTAACCAAATTGCTGTAAGAAGCATAATAAATGTGATATCTGGTTGTTGTGATTCTTTGCAACTGTCGAATTGCTTGTCGTTTAGTCACAACTGCAAATATCTCCACACCAATGTTAACTAAGCCTCTTGATGGTTTCCATACTCTATCAACAGATACACCACTTGAAAGTACGATCAGAACTCTCTTTTTTCCACATTGTGGTCTTCCCACAAACAGGTATTTCTTGGCATAATTAAGAGCTCTTCCAGTGTATCGTCTTCCTCCAAAATATCTGATTCTTCCTAAGATTCGGTAGACACTTCGGCTTGATCGGACTTGGGTCATGCTGATTACACGTTGTTGGCGAGAAGAGTAGACAACAATTCCCACACGCGTTTGTCGAGATGACACCCGGAAACGTTTTACCATATCTCTGACAAACCGACGGATCTGGCGGATGTTGCGTTTACCAGTACCAGAAGACACATCGATGAGGAATCCCAGGTCGATTCGACGATTACAAACTATATAGGGTGAAACAGAAAGAGACAAATTGATATACTTGTCCCTACAAATTGCAAATAACAGACGAAAATATTTGTTCCTAACCTCAATAGACTAACAATAACATCAAAGATTTTTTTTCATTGTTCATAGCTGTAATTCTCCGATGTAGACTAGGCGCATTTTCGAAAAATCAGACACCTAGAGGCATTTTGGGGTAGAAGCTGGTAACATAACTATTCTAAACTGATTTTTCATGCTGAATGCGAATATGACAGTTACCAAGACGTACTCTGCAATCTTTTACAAGTAAATAACGTATTTTGTCAATTCCTTCAGTAATTGCTACAGTGATTTCATATTCAATTTTTATCATGAAATTCCAAAAGTTCGCAAAGTTAAAAACAATGAGCATAGCTGGAAAGCGCACATCAAAATCAGTATGACTGAGACGTTTGACGTATACAGTATAAGTTGAAAAGCCAAGGAGATACGAATTTTCAAAAAGCGAAATTTTGTATGAAAACACTTGTCATTTTACAAGAGATACCAACGAATTTCGATTTTTGAAAATCGTACCGTCGACTCAACAGCTGTCGTGGTATAATGCGAATTTCTCGAGTATTATTTAACAAGGAAAAGAGAACAATTAAAGCAATCTTTTAGGAAAGCAACCTCCAGTGGCTTTATTTCAAACTTCCGAGTAAGCGCGATGCGTTTTTCATCCGTGTCCAATGAACGTGGTTTAACTAGTGGAATACTTTAGAACACTTCAGGTACGCTTAACAAAACAATTCGAAAAGGTAAACCGCATTTATTAAAAAAATCATATTTGAAAATAGTTTAATACATTAAGCAAATATTGGCAACAAAATAATCGTGTTTCAAATGCTCCAACCTCGTAGTTGTTGAAATTTCAGCGTCCAGTTATTTTGTCCTTTTCGTTCCTTATTCAAGATGGTAGTCTAATAGTATTTTGATTAAGCGCTGCAACGTGTGAATATAGCATCTTTCGTATGAGTATGAAACGGACTACGCCGTGCCGTGCCCGTGTCAGTGCCGTGTTGTCTATGAAAACAGTCGAAATTCCTGCAATAACCGTACCGTGACCGTGCGGTGCCGTTTTCACAGCCATACGAAATCTACTCTATAGCATAAACACGGAGCTTATTCGAGGATGGTACTTTTTAATCATTTTGATCTTAGATGCAGCGATTAATCGCGGAGCCGGCGCTTAAACGAGTACATACGTATTTCTAATCATCAGACTTTTCATATAATATCACACGGCATTGCTCATATACACAGTTTATTACCTTTGGGTGGTGGTGAGGGTCTGAAGCATGTTCGCATTCGCATTCTGATCTCACGTGCGTTCAGTGCTCGACCAAATACTTGCATACAAGCAACACGTCCACGGAAGTAACGACGATCACCAGGCTTAGCACCAATTACTACTGCATAGTTCGTGGCAAGACCAAATCTGAAGCGACCGATTCTTTTGCGTGCTATTACTCTGGAGTTTACATACAATGTGGCAATTCCTGTTTTGTGATTGTAAGTTGCAGCAATGTAGTTCCAGGCTCTTGGTCTTATTCTTCTGCTCTTAAGGTACGGCATACGTTTTCCTCTTCGTGCAACGAATCGCATGAACACTTCGTTAGCTCTTGTCATCCAAAGATGGACACCCCATCCTTTTGGATTGTAGTGGAACAGAGGGCCAGCGCTCTCTGGATACACCCAACCAAGAATTGTAATGGACGATTTGGTGTCCAAACAACCAGTGTTAGGGATCAATACGTAGCTGTTGCGTCTTCCACTGAAATACAAGGCACCCTTGGGGTGTTTATCAGGACCACGAGTGTAGCGTACACCAACCAACTTGGCAGCAGCATTCTTGTTTCGACTTGAATCACGTCCTCGTGTGGCACTTGTAAGTTTGTACAAAGCAACGGCGCCTTTGCGTACAATGGCTAGGGAAAAATAAAACTTTCAATCTCCATTCGCATACTGATTTCAATGTACAATCCAAACTCACTTAATAAAAGAAGAATTAATGAAACATAGTCTGGACACAGCTAAGGAAGATTGAAGCTATATTTTTTACAATTTAAAAAAAGGATAGTTAACTTTATATAATTATCAACATATTTACAGTGTAGTACCTGATTGAGCTTTGCAAATTCTGGAAAACCATCGATTCACGACCTTAATGATGGATCGGTACGACAACCTGATCACATGGGTCCTTGTAGTTGCAATCCTGAGCAACTGACGGTATGTTCTGACATTGGTCACAACTACGAACGTTTCGACGCCAACACCAATCAAGCTCTTCGATGGCCTCACAATGCTATCTCGGGATACACTGCTCGACACAACTATCAGCACCCTCTTTCTTCCACACTCTGGTTTTCCAATGAACAGATATCTCTTCACGTAGTACAAGGCTCTTCCAGTGTAAGCACGTCCACCAAAGTATCTGATTCTTTTGATGATTCTGTACACGCTTGTACGACTTCTAGCTTGAGTAAAGGAAATAATTCGCTGTCGTCTTGAAGAGTAGATGACAATACCAATACGTGTGTATCGGTATGCGACGTAGAAACGTCGAACAAACGCCTTGACAAACCGACGAATATAGACGATGTTACGTCTTCCAACACGAGATGAAACATCGATGAGGAAACCAATGTCAATGCGACGTTTACAAACTGTGAACATTGTAAAAATACAAGCGCAATTGTTAAAGTTTGACTGAAAAAGGAGCTCTTAAACAATAGCGAGTAAACGTAATGCAGCACATTTCGTGGGAATAATAAACCTCTAGCATCATGTAAGTAAGGTTATATCTACGGTACTGGAAATCCAACCAATCAGAAACCCATCATGGGGCTGTGAGCCAATCACAATATGAAGTTACAGTATGTGAAGATGAAGATATTCTTTTATTCACACTCTTTTCATAGAAAAACGATAAAACTGCAGAACCCAATGAAATAACTCCATTTGACTTATCAAAATCGAAATACAACAAACGTAAAATCTTATCTGCATACCTGGTGGAGATGGAGTAGTTGGGCGAGGTGTTGGAGGTTTTGGTGTTGGAGGTTTAGGCGCTGAAAACGAAAGACAATTAAATTACTTCAAACGCTATTGAAAACTTCACCAACCACAAAAATGCAAACTTACTTCTAAAGCAAGCCTTCATTCGTAACCTGATCTCACGTGCTTTCAGTGCTCGACCAAATACTTGCATACAAGCAACACGTCCACGGAAGTAACGACGATCACCAGGCTTAGCACCAATTACTACTGCATAGTTCGTGGCAAGACCAAACCTGAAGCGACCGATTCTTTTGCGTGCTATTACTCTGGAGTTTACATACAATGTGGCAATTCCTGTTCTGTGGTTGTAGGTTACAGCAATGTAGTTCCAGGCTCTTGCTCGGATTCTTCTACTCTTAATGTACGGACTACGTTTGAATTTGCGTCCAACGAATCGTGCAAACAATTCGTTGACTTTTGTCATCCAAACATGAACACCCCATCCTCGTGGATTGAAGTGGAAGATAGGACCAGCACTCTCGGGATACACCCAACCTAAGATGGTAATTGAAGATCGTGTATCTAAGCATCCTGAGTTGGGAATTAAGACGTAGCTGTTTCGTCGTCCACTGAAATACAAGGCACCCTTGGGATGTCTATCTGGACCAGCGGCATAACGAACACCGACGAACTTGGCAGCGGGATTCCTGTTTCTGCTGCTATCTCGTGATCCTGTTGCGCTGGTGAACTTATATAAGGCGACAGCTCCATACTTTACAATCACTGAAAAAAAAAGAGTTGCCCTTGTTAGGAGTTCTAATTGGGAAGACACGTTTCTTGATAAAGACATATTTTTAATAACAAATCACGCACAACAAAGGGGATTCACGTATATTCATACCTTTTGGTGTTATACAGATCTTATTCTTCAAACGATCAGTAATGCTAACCAAATTGCTGTAAGAAGCATAATAAATGTGATATCTGGTTGTTGTGATTCTTTGCAACTGTCGAATTGCTTGTCGTTTAGTCACAACTGCAAATATCTCCACACCAATGTTAACTAAGCCTCTTGATGGTTTCCATACTCTATCAACAGATACACCACTTGTAAGTACGATCAGAACTCTCTTTTTTCCACATTGTGGTCTTCCCACAAACAGGTATTTCTTGGCATAATTAAGAGCCTTTCCAGTGTATCGTCTTCCTCCAAAATATCTGATTCTTCCTAAGATTCGGTAGACACTTCGGCTTGATCGGACTTGGGTCATGCTGATTACACGTTGCTGGCGAGAAGAGTAGACAACAATTCCCACACGCGTTTGTCGAGATGACACCCGGAAACGTTTTACCATATCTCTGACGAACAGACGAATCTGGCGGATGTTGCGTCTACCAGTACCAGAAGACACATCGATGAGGAATCCCAGGTCGATTCGACGATTACAAACTATATAGGGTGAAACAGAAAGAGACAAATTGATATACTTGTCCCTACAAATTACAAAAATATTTGTTCCTAATCTCAATAGACTAACAATAACATCAAAGAATTTTATTCAGTCCATACTTTTAATTCTTCGATGTTATCACTTTCACTGGATTGATGAATATCATCATGATCATCATTACCATTACTATCACTACCAATAGAGCAGTTTTAGAATGAAAAGGGTTGGTCACAGCATGGTACAGCACAGTAACTTCAAGAACTTCAAATGTTTTATAGACAACACGGAACTGACACGGTCACGGTACAGCACGGTCCATTTCACGCTCATACAAAAACTGTCCTATCATTATTATCATTACCGTATTTACTTATTAATTTTAGCATGGCTTTTATTAGAAAAATCATGTTGACTAAAATTCATCATCTACTCAGGTTAACAACAATGAATGGGCACAGGTGAAAAACGCACTGCGCATGATCAAAAATTCGGCGCATATTCGTGGACGCGTTCGTTTTTGCAAATAGAAGTACCGTCGATTCAACTGTCGTGGTATTGTGCGAATTTCTCGGGTATTATTTACATACTTAACCAGGGAAAGAGAACAATTAAGCAATCTTTTAGGAAAGCAACCTCCAGTGGCTTTATTTCAAACTTCCGAGTAAGCGCGATGCGTTTTTCATCCGTGTCCAATGAACGTGGTTTAACGAGTGGAACACTTTAGAACACTTCAGGTACGCTTAACAAAAAATTCGAAAAGGTAAACCGCATTCATTAAAGAAATCATATTTGAAAATGGTTTAATACGTTAAGGCAATTCCGTAGAAATAAAACTAAACATGGAATTCTCATACAACTTCACACAGTAAGAATTTTTGAGTTTCTTATCCGAAAAGCGAAATAAAAAATCGGGGTCACCGCAGCGGTTTTTGCGCTAGACTACTTTAAAATACACCATCTTTGTGTCTTGAGGGCTCAAGATTCAAAAATCAAAATCGCGTCAAAAATAATTTCTTGAATTTGAGCAGTGCTACTAATATGAGCTCATTTTCTCTGTTTGAGCAGTAGCCTAGTGTTATGATGCAATAAATTGTTGGGAAAATCCGTTTGCTACAAGAAAAAAGGTCAAACTGGTGCACCTTCCAACCGCACGTTTTGGAAAATATTTAAAAATACTGGACATGGAATCTTGACTATAATTATATAAATGATAGAGAACCTCAATACTGTTGATTTGCAAAAGTAAAAAGAATAGGGAGCAACCTTGCCGGGACCTCTTGAGTCCGTTAGTTGTTCCTTCACTTAGTTCAACTGTCTTGTTATGTATTTGTGTCGTATTCGGGTTTTTTTCTTCTTTTGTTATTGTAAACATGTTATCTAAGTGGAAACTTCTAAATAAATAAATTAATCAATTATTAAATAAAGTAACCACCATAGCGCCTCTTAGAGCGTGTCTACTGTTAAAATCTTCATAAGACTAAAGCTTACATCATTTTAAGTCATAAATATATCTTTTATAAACGTACAAATCAAAATAGGCTGAACTATGTTATGTGTAATAGACATGCGCACTGCAAATCTACGGAAATACCTTAAGCAAATGTTGGCAACAAAATAATCGTGTTTCAAATGATCCAACCTCGTAGTTGTTGAAATTTCAGCGTCCAGTTATTTTGTCCTTTTCATTCGTTATAAAAGATGGTAGTCTAATAGTATTTTGATTAAGCGCTGCAACGTGTGAATATAGCATCTTTCGTATGAGTATGACAAGGACTACGCCGTGCCGTGCCCGTGTCAGTGTCGTGTTGTCTATGAAAACAGTCGAAATTCCTACAATAACCGTACCGTGACCGTGCGGTGCCGTTTTCACAGCCATACGAAATCTACTCTATAGCATAAACACGGAGCTTATTCGAGGATGGTACTTTTCAATCATTTTGATCTTAGATGCAGCGCTTAATCGCGGAACCGGCGCTTAAACGAGTACATACGTATTTCTAATCATCAGACTTTTCATATAATATCACACGGCATTGCTCATATACACAGTTTATTACCTTTGGGTGGTGGTGAGGGTCTGAAGCATGTTCGCATTCGCATTCTGATCTCACGTGCGTTCAGTGCTCGACCAAATACTTGCATACAAGCAACACGTCCACGGAAGTAACGACGATCACCAGGCTTAGCACCAATTACTACTGCATAGTTCGTGGCAAGACCAAACCTGAAGCGACCGATTCTTTTGCGTGCTATTACTCTGGAGTTTACATACAATGTGGCAATTCCTGTTCTGTGATTGTAAGTTGCAGCAATGTAGTTCCAGGCTCTTGGTCTTATTCTTCTGCTCTTAAGGTACGGCATACGTTTTCCTCTTCGTGCAACGAATCGCATGAACACTTCGTTAGCTCTTGTCATCCAAAGATGGACACCCCATCCTTTTGGATTGTAGTGGAACAGAGGGCCAGCGCTCTCTGGATACACCCAACCAAGAATTGTAATGGACGATTTGGTGTCCAAACAACCAGTGTTAGGGATCAATACGTAGCTGTTGCGTCTTCCACTGAAATACAAGGCACCCTTGGGGTGTTTATCAGGACCACGAGTGTAGCGTACACCAACCAACTTGGCAGCAGCATTCTTGTTTCGACTTGAATCACGTCCTCGTGTGGCACTTGTAAGTTTGTACAAAGCAACGGCGCCTTTGCGTACAATGGCTAGGGAAAAATAAAACTTTCAATCTCCAGTCGCATACTGATTTCAATGTACAATCCAAACTCACTTAATAAAAGAAGAATTAATGAAACATGGTCTGGACACAGCTAAGGAAGATTGAAGACAGCTATATTTTTTGCAATTTAAAAAAAGGATAGTAAACTTTATATAATTATCAACATATGTACACTGTAGTACCTGATTGAGCTTTGCAAATTCTGGAAAACCATCGATTCACGACCTTAATGATGGATCGGTACGACAACCTGATCACATGGGTCCTTGTAGTTGCAATCCTGAGCAATTGAACATACGTCTTGTAATTGGTGACCACTACGAAGGTTTCGACGCCAACACCAATCAAGCTCTTCGATGGCCTCACAATGCTATCTCGGGATACACTGCTCGACACAACTATCAGCACCCTCTTTCTTCCACACTCTGGTTTTCCAATGAACAGATATCTCTTCACGTAGTACAAGGCTCTTCCAGTGTAAGCACGTCCACCAAAGTATCTGATTCTTTTGATGATTCTGTACACGCTTGTACGACTTCTAGCTTGAGTAAAGGAAATAATTCGCTGTCGTCTTGAGGAGTAGATGACAATACCAATACGTGTGTATCGGTATGCGACGTAGAAACGTCGAGCAAACGCCTTGACAAACCGACGAATATAGACGATGTTACGTCTTCCAACGCGAGATGAAACATCGATGAGGAAACCAATGTCAATGCGGCGTTTACAAACTGTGAACATTGTAAAAATACAAGCGCAATTGTTAAAGTTTGACTGAAAAAGGAGCTCTTAAACAATAGCGAGTAAACGTAATGCAGCACATTTCGTGGGAGTAATAAACCTCTAGCATCATGTAAGGAAGGTTATATCTACGGTACTGGAAATCCAACCAATCAGAAACCCATCATGGGGTTGTGAGCCAATCACAATATGAAGTTATGTGAAGATGAAGATATTCTTTTATTCACACTCTTTTTATAGAAAAACTATAAAACAGCAGAACCTAATGAAATAACTCCATTTGACTTATCAAAATCGAAATACAACAAACGTAAAATCTTATCTGCATACCTGGTGGAGATGGCGTAGGTGGGCGAGGTGTTGGAGGTTTTGGTGTTGGAGGTTTAGGCGCTGAAAACAAAAGACAATTAAATTACTTCAAACGCTATTGAAAACTTCACCAACCACAAAAATGCAAACTTACTTCTAAAGCAAGCCTTCATTCGTAACCTGATCTCACGTGCTTTCAGTGCTCGACCAAATACTTGCATACAAGCAACACGTCCACGGAAGTAACGACGATCACCAGGCTTAGCACCAATTACTACTGCATAGTTTGTGGCAAGACCAAACCTGAAGCGACCGATTCTTTTGCGTGCTATTACTCTGGAGTTTACATACAATGTGGCAGTTCCTGTTCTGTGGTTGTAGGTTACAGCAATGTAGTTCCAGGCTCTTGCTCGGATTCTTCTACTCTTAATGTACGGACTACGTTTGAATTTGCGTCCAACGAATCGTGCAAACAATTCGTTAACTCTTGTCATCCAAACATGAACACCCCATCCTCGTGGATTGAAGTGGAAGATAGGACCAGCACTCTCGGGATACACCCAACCTAAGATGGTAATTGAAGATCGGGTATCTAAGCATCCTGAGTTGGGAATTAAGACGTAGCTGTTTCGTCGTCCACTGAAATACAAGGCACCCTTGGGATGTCTATCTGGACCAGCGATATAACGAACACCGACGAACTTGGCAGCGGGATTCCTGTTTCTGCTGCTATCTCGTGATCCTGTTGCGCTGGTGAACTTATACCATGCCACAGCTCCATACTTCACAATCACTGAAAAAAAAAGAGTTGCCCTTGTTAGGAGTTCTAATTGGGAAGACACGTTTCTTGATAAAGACATATTTTTAATAACAAATCACGCACAACAAAGGGGATTCCCGTATATTCATACCTTTTGGTGTTATACAGATCTTATTCTTCAAACGATCAGTACTGCTAACCAAATTGCTGTAAGAAGCATAATAAATGTGATATCTGGTTGTTGTGATTCTTTGCAACTGTCGAATTGCTTGTCGTTTAGTCACAACTGCAAATATCTCCACACCGATGTTAACTAAGCCTCTTGATGGTTTCCATACTCTATCAACAGATACACCACTTGTAAGTACGATCAGAACTCTCTTTTTTCCACATTGTGGTCTTCCCACAAACAGGTATTTCTTGGCATAATTAAGAGCTCTTCCAGTGTATCGTCTTCCTCCAAAATATTTGATTCTTCCTAAGATTCGGTAGACACTTCGGCTTGATCGGACTTGGGTCATGCTGATTACACGTTGTTGGCGAGAAGAGTAGACAACAATTCCCACACGCGTTTGTCGAGATGACACCCGGAAACGTTTTACCATATCTCTGACGAACAGACGAATCTGGCGGATGTTGCGTCTACCAGTACCAGAAGACACATCGATGAGGAATCCCAGGTCGATTCGACGATTACAAACTATATAGGGTGAAACAGAAAGAGACAAATTAAAATATTTGTTCCTAACCTCAATAGACTAACAATAACCTCAAAGAATTGGATTCAGAGTCCATAGTATTAATTCTTCGATGTTAACTTTTTGTCCTCCGGATAGATGTATTGTCATCATCACCATCATGATCATTATCACTTTCAATACAAAACCAATACAAAACCTAGGTCGCTTATTCAGAAGTAGCGTTAATTTGAGTACGGCCTTTATTAGAAAATCGTAATTGTAAATGACGATAGTCTCAGTAGTGCTTCGATTATGTACTGTAGCGTGTGCATATAGAATGATTGCAGAGCTTACTTGAGGGTAGTGCTTATTATTAATTTTGGTCTCGGATCCAGCGCTTAATCGCGGGGCCGGCGCTTAAACGAGTACAAACGTATTTCTAATCATCAGACTTTTCATATAATATCACACGGCATTGCTCATATACACAGTTTATTACCTTTGGGTGGTGGTGAGGGTCTGAAGCATGTTCGCATTCGCATTCTGATCTCACGTGCGTTCAGTGCTCGACCAAATACTTGCATACAAGCAACACGTCCACGGAAGTAACGACGATCACCAGGCTTAGCACCAATTACTACTGCATAGTTCGTGGCAAGACCAAATCTGAAGCGACCGATTCTTTTGCGTGCTATTACTCTGGAGTTTAGATACAATGCGGCATATCCTGTTCTGTGATTGTAAGTTGCAGCAATGTAGTTCCAGGCTCTTGGTCTTATTCTTCTGCTCTTAAGGTACGGCATACGTTTTCCTCTTCGTGCAACGAATCGCATGAACACTTCGTTAGCTCTTGTCATCCAAAGATGGACTCCCCATCCTTTTGGATTGTAGTGGAACAGAGGGCCAGCGCTCTCTGGATACACCCAACCAAGAATTGTAATGGACGATTTAGTGTCCAAACAACCAGTGTTAGGGATCAATACGTAGCTGTTGCGTCTTCCACTGAAATACAAGGCACCCTTGGGGTGTTTATCAGGACCACGAGTGTAGCGTACACCAACCAACTTGGCAGCAGCATTCTTGTTTCGACTTGAATCACGTCCTCGTGTGGCGCTTGTAAGTTTGTACAAAGCAACGGCGCCTTTGCGTACAATGGCTGGGGACAAATAAAACCTTTAATGTACAATCGACATTGACTTAACAAAAGAAAGATTAATGAAACATAGTTAGGACAAGGCCAAGGAAGATTGCATGAAGACAACTGCTTATTTGCAATTTGGAAAAAAAGGGTTAGTTAACTTCATATAAGTATATAGTAATTAATTATCATTATTATATGGCACAAACTACTTCCGGTGAATTCGCGCGCTCTGATTGGCTATTTGACGGTCTGGATCCCCCCGTAATGCCCGTGGGCGATTACGGAAAATATCCCGGACCGCAAACTATTTTGAAAACACACCAAGAATTAACTTGCAACGCATCGTTCAAACAATTTTTCAAAACGAAAAATAGTTAAAACTAACAAAAATTGATACTAAACTACTTTCAATCCATTCTAATAAATTAAAGAAAACTTTTACTCATCGAGCTAAATAATTATATTTTTTAATTATAAGAAAACAAATCTCGTACGGTACAAAAACTTCACAGTCAAATAAAGGACGTCATTCTTCACAAAAATGCTTTCATACTGAGCTAAACAATCATAGATTAAACTTACAGTTTTGAGTTTTTTCAATCCTGCAAACTCCTCGGCGAACTCTGGAGTCAATGTCAACTGGTTTTTTTTTCTCTCTCTCTCTCTCTCTCTCTTTTATAGGTCAACTGAGTAAACTTGAGCTTACGTGTTATCTCCAAGTCTTTAGTAGCAACTTCACTGTAATCTTTACGAGAAAATACAAATTTTTGGTCCAGTTTATGTCGTTTATAATGTTTGGAAAACGCACCATGAGTCCATCAGAAGTTGACAAACCAATCCTGTCGGTAAACTTATGGTGTCAATGTAAAAAATGCGGTGTTGATTTTGGCTCTAAAGGTCCACTTTACAATTTCAAATCAGCTCCAAAAGTTATCAAAAACGACTCTTCTTCTTTCTTTGAAAAGGTAATTCTGACAGAAATCTTTGTTTGTGAAGTATTTCCAAAATTACCGTCTTTGAATTTGACATTTTCGCTTCATTTGTGCCATTCTTGATCGTTTGCAAACGTGCAAAAAGGCGCGAATCGTAGACGCGCGCGCTCCTATAAACCGGAAGTAAAATATCAAAATGCTAAAAAAAGGAGATAAAAATTGAAAGAAGTGCCATATAATAAACAACTTATTAAACTCGCTTGCTCGGTCTGTACAAAGAAATATCAGACCTCGGTCTGATATTTCTCTGTACAGACCTCGCGCTCGTTTAATAAGTAGTTAACATATACACATTATTGTACCTGATGGGGCTTTGCAAATTCTGGAAAACCATCGATTCACGACCTTAATGATGGATCGGTACGACAACCTGATCACATGGGTCCTTGTAGTTGCAATCCTGCGCAATTGAACATACGTCTTGTAATTGGTGACCACTACGAAGGTTTCAACGCCAACACCAATCAGGCCCTTTGATGGCCTCACAGTGCTATCTCGGGATACACTGCTCGACACAACTATCAGCACCCTCTTTCTTCCACACTCTGGTTTTCCAATGAACAGATATCTCTTCACGTAGTACAAGGCTCTTCCAGTGTAAGCACGTCCACCCAAGTATCTGATTCTTTTGATGATTCTGTACACGCTTGTACGACTTCTAGCTTGAGTAAAGGAAATAATTCGCTGTCGTCTTGAAGAGTAGATGACAATACCAATACGTGTGTATCGGTATGCGACGTAGAAACGTCGAACAAACTCCTGGACAAACCGACGAATATAGACGATATTGCGACGTCCAACACGAGATGAAACATCGATGAGGAAACCAAGGTCAATGCGACGTTTACAAACTGACATTAAGAAGGAAATTGATTTTAAAATTTTGTCACATGCAAATGTTTTAGATATAACTAAGGCCTGCACGAAGGCTTTCGCTGCCAGGATATTCATGGTCGTTTTGCACAACTAGTTCACACTAGTTGCCTACTGACTGTGCTCTCGGACAAATATTATCATTTCAAAAGCGCATTTTGCGAGATCCAAAATTCTGCTCCGAAGGAAGGAAAAATTGGAATAAATCTTTGGTAAACAGGAAGGAGCATTGCTCTAGAATCGTTCCTCTGGAACATGCCACGGGACCAAATCCCTCGTCATTCTAAAAGGAATGCTGGCATGGAAAAAATACACCTGAAAACATGATTATAAACACTAATATATATATATACCTGGTACTGGTGGTCGGGGTGTTGGAGGTTTTGGAGTAACTGGAAACATAATCACATCACAATTAGCGACATTTTTCAAAAAAATACATTTATCAAATTGTGATAAACGTCCAAGTACCTCTGAAGCAAGACTTCATTCGCATTCTGATCTCTCGTGCGTTCAGGGCTCGACCAAATACTTGCATACAAGCAATACGTCCACGGAAGTAGCGACGATCACCACGTTTAGCACCAATTACTACTGCATAGTTGGTGGCAAGACCAGAGTAGAACCGACCAATATTCTTACGGATAAGTGGTCTAGCGTTTCTCCAAAGTGTGGCAATTCCTGTTCTATGATCGTAAGTTGCAGCAACGTAGTTCCAGGCTCTTGCTCGGATTCTTCTGCTCTTAAGGTAGGGCATACGTTTTCCTCCTCGTCCAACGAATCGAATGAACAATTCGTTTGGTCTTGTCATCCAAAAGTGAAGACCCCATCCTCGTGGATTGAAGTGGAAGATAGGACCAGCACTCTCGGGATACACCCAACCTAAGATGGTAATTGAAGATCGGGTATCTAGGCAACCAGAGTTGGGAATGTAAACGTAGCTGTTTCGTCGTCCACTGAAATACAAGGCACCCTTGCGATGTCCATCTGGACCAGTGATATAACGAACACCGACAAACTTGGCAGCGGGATTCCTGTTTCTGCTGCTATCTCGTGATCCTGTTGCGCTGGTGAACTTATACCATGCCACAGCTCCATACTTCACAATCACTGAAAAACAATAATTGTGCTTATTAGACGTAATACTTAAAACAATCTGTATAAGGAGAAGCAACAAATCATATATTCGCACATTTGAACATTAGATACCTTTTGGAGTTACACAGATCTTATTCTTTAAGCGATCAGTAATGCCAACCAAATTGCTGTAAGAAGTAACGTACAGGTGATATCTGCTTGTTGTGATTCTTCGCATCTGTTTAATTGCTTGTCGTCTAGTCAAAACGGCAAATATCTCAACACCAACGCTGTTTAGACCTCTAGCTGGCTTCCACACTCTATCTATAGACACACCGCTTGAGAGAACAATGAGGACCTTTTTTTGTCCACATTTGGGTTTTCCATAGAAAAGATATCGCTTGGTATAAGTTAGAGCTCTTCCTGTATAGCGACGTCCTCTTAAGTATCTAATTCTTCCTAAGATTCGATAGATACTTTGGCGTGATCTGACTTGAGTAAACTTGATAATTCGTTGTGCTCGCAGTGAGTATTGAACGATTCCAACGCGTGTCTGTCGAGACGACACCACGAAACGACGAACCATGTTTTTGACGAAGAGACGGATTTGATGGACGTTACGACGACCGACAGATGAGGAGACGTCGATGAGGAAGCCAAGGTCAATACGACGTTTGCAAACTAAAAAAAATAAATCAGCAGTTAAACGGAAAGCTACTTATGGAAAAATTCTACTAACTTGAACAGAACAAGGTCCTTCTATTTTAAATTCCACTTAAGTGCTCTGGTCAACACTCAAACCCCGAAAATTCACAAACCTGCAAAACAGTGTCTGAAATGAAATTACTGATAAATCTTTAACACTTCGCTTGCTACTTGGTGTATTATCAGTGGTATATAAACTTTTTTTCTCGGATTTATGCCAAATTATCTTCACTTGCATTACCATGTACTGGAATCGGGCCGGCAGTGATTGACTTGGCGTTGGTTCCATATCTCGCAAAGTTTTTCATAGTTTGACACTCCGTTCTGCTTATGGATACTTATAATAGCTGCTAAATTTATTAGACCGGACTGCTAATATCTACACTTTATTACCTTTGGGTGGTGGTGAGGGTCTGAAGCATGTTCGCATTCGCATTCTGATCTCACGTGCGTTCAGTGCTCGACCAAATACTTGCATACAAGCAACACGTCCACGGAAGTAACGACGATCACCAGGCTTAGCACCAATTACTACTGCATACTTGGTAGAAAGACCAAATCTGAAGCGACCGATCCTTTTGCGTGCTATTACTCTGGAGTTTACATACAATGCGGCAATTCCTGTTTTGTGATTGTAAGTTGCAGCAATGTAGTTCCAGGCTCTTGCTCTTATTCTTCTGCTCTTAAGGTACGGCATACGTTTTCCTCTTCGTGCAACGAATCGCATGAACACTTCGTTAGCTCTTGTCATCCAAAGATGGACTCCCCATCCTTTAGGATTGTAGTGGAACAGAGGGCCAGCGCTCTCTGGATACACCCAACCAAGAATTGTAATGGACGATTTGGTGTCCAAACAACCAGTGTTAGGGATCAATACGTAGCTGTTGCGTCTTCCACTGAAATACAAGGCACCCTTGGGGTGTTTATCAGGACCACGAGTGTAGCGTACACCAACCAACTTGGCAGCAGCATTCTTGTTTCGACTTGAATCACGTCCTCGTGTGGCACTTGTAAGTTTGTACAAAGCAACAGCGCCTTTGCGTACAATAGCTAGAAACACAAATTCTCCAGTGAATAAATGACACAACAAAAAGATATCTCTTGTATCCATGGCCACTACATAATGGATAAGTTGGTCAGCCAAGCCCGCCAAGTCTCATTATATGTATTTGCATTCTGAAGTTAAAAATCGAGTGGAATTATGCGACTGTTTTAGGGACGCCAATTTTTTTTTAAGTTGCAAAACAAGTACTCGTTAACGATTGTAAACATCTAATCTTAATCATAAATTTCTTTATTTTGCTTAATTTCCTCATGTTTGCTACACGTTATGATGAATTTTGAAAAAGTGCGTCCTCTGTAGAAGTCCCATGACTCAACGCAATTCCTAACTCCAAAATGGCTAAAGGGGAAGACGCTGCGTGACCCCGATTGTAACGCCCTTTTCTGATTGACTACGGGATTGAATATTTACAATGCAATAAACTGACCTAAACAGCCTGTCACGTAAACTCAAAAAATCACTAGGAACACTGTGGATAAAGAAACTGTTTGCCTTCAACCAATACTAAGATATAACGTTTCCAGTTATAGGTTTACATTATATGAACTACATCATAGAACTTATAAAAATTCAGGCAAACCATAGGACAGCGAGGCTGAGCGTAGACAACTAGCACCTCTTTATAAACCACATCTGTTACCCTGAGGACCCCACCCTAAATACACACGAGTATAATGCCACCTGACGGCAAAATATTGATTTCTACATATGTCGTGACTCGATTCTCACAAATTAGATAATAAAAAATAACCATACCAAAGTAAAGAATACTCATTGCAGTGGCAGCTTTTATCTACCCTTCTGAAAATACAACTGACACTGATCTTAACCAAATTCATCTCTTTGTTGACAGGCGAAACTAAAGTCTCATTACCTCGCGACTCGCCGAACAAAAGTACAGTATTGGCAAATGAAAAAAATGATTTTTTCCCGTCTTGGCTTTTCCAATTGATAACTAACAGGTTTGAGGAAAAGGCACACTAGCTGAACACGAGGTCGAATTGGTCGAATTATGGTGTTGATATTCGTGTGCTTTTATAATTTTTCTAATCTCTAACTCTACCTCATTAGGGTGAGCCTCCGCGTAAGCTTAAGCCTTTTGCTCCAGGACTTTAACTAAAATATGTGCACACCTAATTCACAAAGGTTGTCGGATGAACCTAAAACCAGACGACTACCGAAACAAAAAGCAGTATGACTACCTGCAAACTTTCATTCTTTTTATGGCTTTAGTGCTGATTTTTAGCATTAACAAATAAAGTCCTGTACAAGGTAGATATAAAATGTCAAGTTGATATCTTTGCAGTTTTGTAGTTTTAATTACTTTTTACCAATAATCTCTTTCGGGTGAGTCGCGTAAGCTAGAGGTCTTTTGCCCGACAAAGATTTTTGGTGTCTTCAACGCACTAATTCTTTACCTGATGGAGCTTTACAGATCCTGATAGTCCATTGTTTCACGACCTTGATGATAGATCGGTACGACAACCTGATCACATGGGTCCTTGTAGTTGCAATCCTGCGCAATTGAACATACGTCTTGTAACTGGTGACCACTACAAAGGTTTCGACGCCAACACCAATCAAGCCCTTTGATGGCCTCACAATGCTATCTCGGGATACACTGCTCGACACAACTATCAGCACCCTCTTTCTTCCACATTCTGGTTTTCCATTAAACAGATATCTCTTCACGTAGTACAAGGCTCTTCCAGTGTAAGCACGTCCACCTAAGTATCTGATTCTTTTGATGATTCTGTACACGCTTGTACGACTTCTAGCTTGAGTAAAGGAAATAATTCGCTGTCGTCTTGAAGAGTAGATGACAATACCAATACGTGTGTATCGGTATGCGACGTAGAAACGTCGAACAAACGCCTTGACAAACCGACGAATATAGACGATGTTACGTCTTCCAACACGAGATGAAACATCGATGAGGAAAGCAAGGTCGATGCGTCGTTTACAAGCTGCAAAAATAGAAAAGACAGACAATACGAAAAACAAATGTTTTAAAAAAGATATACTATGTAAACGTTTTATAGGGAATATGGCAGAAAACGAAAGGGCAGTTTCCTTCAGATTTTTTGGTGAATCCGAAACTCAAATTGGATTTCAAACCGTGATCCTCCCCCCACCCCGTATACTAGTCAAACTATTGAGATGACCGAGCTCGAACGCCATCCGACAACCCATGCGGAAAGATACGCCATTGAGAACTACAGTGCACGAGTTATCGGTCAGCGTTTTTCCCAAATGATGTGAAAATAAAACAAAAATGACTAGATAATAAGCAATTTTACCACAAATTGAAGAAGGAATTTCTCGTCGAACTTGCGGACGCAAAATCAAAACGATGACGCAAATCGTTGGTATGGACTCTTTTTTACCACAACCAATCAGCTTTCTGATTGGTCAAGACTGTGGTAAATGAGAGTCCACACCAACAATTTACGTCATCGTTTTGATTTTGCACGCACGCTCGCGCTCGAAGCAAGTTCGATGAGAAATTATTTCTCCAATTTGTGGATCAAAAAAATTTGCAATGGCTTTCCGCGGTATGGACTCTTGTTTACCAACATTTTACGTCACACATGGTGAAAATGTTATAGACTCACGAGACGTGGCCGAGTGGGTCCGTAACTAATTTTGACCATGTGTTGTTAAATTTACCACAGTTCCCGTCCAATCTGAAAGCTAGAAGCTGATGGATTGTGGTAAAACTGTTTCTAACTCATTAATTTAAGAAAATAAAATCACATAAGCCACGTACCTGGTGGGGTTGGTGAAGGTGTAGGAGGTCTTGGGGTTGGTGGTGGAACTTAAAGATATCAAATTCAAATTATGATTAAATAATGCATCTTTCAATCAAAATAACTAGAACTGATTTATTACCTCTGAAGCAAGTCTTCATTCGCAACCTGATCTCACGTGCGTTCAGTGCTCGACCAAATACTTGCATACAAGCAACACGTCCACGGAAGTAACGACGATCACCAGGCTTAGCACCAATTACTACTGCATAGTTGGTAGCAAGACCAGAGTAGAACCGACCGATTCTTCTACGGATTACTGGTCTAGAATTTATATAAATAGTGGCAACTCCTGTTCTGTGGCCGTAGGTTACAGCGAAGTAATTCCAGGCTCTTGCTCGGATTCTTCTACTCTTAATGTACGGACTACGTTTGTTTTTGCGTCCAACGAATCGTGCAAACAATTCGTTAACTTTTGTCATCCAAACATGAACACCCCATCCTCGTGGATTGAAATGGAAGATAGGACCAGCACTCTCGGGATACACCCAGCCTAGGATGGTAATTGAAGATCGGGTATCCAAGCAACCACCATTTGGTATATAGACGTAGCTGTTTCGTTTTCCTCTGAAATACAAGGCACCTTTGCGATGTCCATCTGGACCAGTGATGTAATGAACACCTACAAATTTGGCAGGAGCATTTTTGTTTCGACTTGAATCACGTGGTCCTGTTAGCACTGGTGAACTTATATAAGGCGACAGCTCCATACTTCACAATCACTGAAAAAAAAGAGTTGCCCTTGTTAGGAGTTCTAATCGGGAAGACACGTTTCTTGGCAAACACACATTTTTAATAACAAATCAAGCACAACAAAGAGATTCCCGTATATTCATACCTTTTGGTGTTATACAGATCTTATTCTTCAAACGATCAGTAATGCTAACCAAATTGCTGTAAGAAGCATAATAAATGTGATATCTGGTTGTTGTGATTCTTTGCAACTGTCGAATTGCTTGTCGTTTAGTCACAACTGCAAATATCTCCACACCAATGTTAACTAAGCCTCTTGATGGTTTCCATACTCTATCAACAGATACACCACTTGTAAGTACGATCAGAACTCTCTTTTTTCCACATTGTGGTCTTCCCACAAACAGGTATTTCTTGGCATAATTAAGAGCCTTTCCAGTGTATCGTCTTCCTCCAAAATATCTGATTCTTCCTAAGATTCGGTAGACACTTCGGCTTGATCGGACTTGGGTCATGCTGATTACACGTTGCTGGCGAGAAGAGTAGACAACAATTCCCACACGCGTTTGTCGAGATGACACCCGGAAACGTTTTACCATATCTCTGACGAACAGACGAATCTGGCGGATGTTGCGTCTACCAGTACCAGAAGACACATCAATGAGGAATCCCAGGTCGATTCGACGATTACAAACTAAATAGAACGTAATGGAAATTAAAGTATGTTCAACATTCATTGCATATCATGCATTCCTGTTGTTACCTTTGGGTGGTGGTGTAGGTCCTGAAGCAAGACTTCATTCGCAACCTGATCTCACGTGCGTTCAGTGCTCGACCAAATACTTGCATACAAGCAACACGTCCACGGAAGTAACGACGATCACCACGTTTAGCACCAATTACTACTGCATAGTTGGTGGCAAGACCAGAGTGGAACCGACCAATATTCTTACGGATCAGTGGTCTGGCGTTTTTCCAAAGTATCGCAATTCCTGTTTTGTGATCGTAAGTTGCAGCAACGTAGTTCCAGCGTTTTGGTTGTATTCTTCTGCTCTTAAGGTAGGGCATACGTTTTCCTCCTCGTCCAACGAATCGAATGAACAATTCGTTTGGTCTTGTCATCCAAAAGTGAACACCCCATCCAATTGGATTGAAATGAAAGATAGGGCCAGCACTCTCAGGATACACCCAGCCTAGGATGGTGATTGAAGATCGGGTATCAAGGCATCCAGAGTTTGGAATGTAGACGTAGCTGTTACGTCGTCCTCTGAAGTACAATGCACCTCGTGGATGGCGGTCTGGACCGTATGTGTAGCGAACGCCAACGAAACGAGCTGGGGGATTTTTGTTACGGCTAGAATCACGACGTCCTGTTGCACTAGATAACTTGTACCATGCAACAGCTCCGTATCTCACTATCACTGAAATTACATACGATACTCAAAATTAACAATGCGCAAAAAAGAATCAGTTAGTGAATTAAATGATATACCTTTAGGTGATACGCATATTCTTCTGGTCAAGCGATCAGTAACTTTGATGATTGCCTTGTACGTTGTGCAGATTACGTGATATCTTGTGGTAGATATTTGGTGGGCTTGACGTATTCCACGCTTAGACGTTAGTACGACGAAGACTTCCACGCCGATGTTCTTTAGGCCAATGCCTGGTTTCCGTACGCGATCTACGGAGACACCATTGGTGATCACAACCAGAACTCTTTTTCGGCCACATTTGGGTCTTCCAGAGAAAATGTACTTTTTAATGTAATTGAGAGCTCGTCCTGTGTATCGTCTTCCTCTGATGAGCGTGATTCTACCGATAAATCTGTTCACTACTCCACGGCTTCTTGCGTTAGCGAAGCCAATGACGCGTCTTTGGTTTGATGAGTACAGGACAATGGCAATGCGTGTACGGCGTCTTGAGACAACAAAGCTGCGAACGATACGCTTGACAAACTGCCTGACGTAACGAATACTGGTTTGACGAACACTCGACGATGTGTCGATAAGTAAAGCCAGATCAATATTTCTCCTGCAGACTGAAGAACAGAACATAAACATTAGAGTACATTATCAATTTTTTCATAAGCAAAGAACAGACAAGAAGGAGAGAATAAATAAATAATAATAACTAAAACTTTTATTTATAGACGGAGCCAATTTAGCTTTCGCTACTCTTCCATTGGGACGTCTTCAATAGGCCATTTACATGATGGCGTCATATACTACAACTAGCAGAATGCTTTGCCCACTTTCTTTTGTAAAATAATTAGTTCAACTATTCTCAAAAGGGAATAAAAATCTGAATAAGAAAGAAAATTCGTAAAGCATTCAGGTAGTTGTAGTAAAATGACGCCATCGTACAAATGGCCTATTTCACATTCACTACCTCTATATTAAATATTTTGCATACAGCGCTCAACTCGTATGGTGATTTTTACTGAGGGAGGAAAAACGAGAGAACCCAGAAAAAAAAACCTCGTGGCATGGTAGAGAACAACACATCAAACAAACTCAGAAGAAGAGAAGAAGACGGATAAAAATGCATTTTTATTAAAAATGATAAAAATGCATATATGCAAAAATCAAGTATTCTTGGGTTGCATGTGACGTCACGGCAGCCATGTTGGATGAACTTCAACAAAAGATTTCTCATTAGCGTGTATTGTTTGTTCATCCAACATGGCTACCGCTTCATTGTCTTTGGATTCCCGAAGGTATGGATGCAACCCAGCAATTTTAGCATCCAAATTGTGAGTTGTCATCTACTCAACCTTATTGTTCTTAATTTTCTCGATAATTTGTGAAAAGGAGTTCTTCATATTCATCTATATTTATCGTTAAATTATTCCATCTAGGAATAATCATTTTCCTATTCTGACTAATTTCCATCCACGTGTCTCTTTAATTTTTTGAATAGACAAAATAATATAGCATCCACGTGAACCTCCAAGAAACTGTTTTACCATGAGGTTTTTCTATATAAAGGTGCTCAATTGAGCCATTACCGTTTAACTGACAATGTTGGCATTTTGACGTCTTTTAATTATCTATCAGAATACAAACGCACGGGAATCTATTTTAACCAGTCAATGCACGCGTATGATTCTGCGACGTCATCTGCGCGTGTATACGTATACGTATACTATACTATATTAGAAAATAATTGGGATAGTACGCGCGCTCTGATTGGCCAAAACAATCGCCTACGGCTCGAGCTTTCGTGTTCTCCCAACATCACGCGTGTTTTGATCAAGCTATCAAACACGGAAAACAATTTTTTATTTCTTAAATCACATACGGTTCTCAACTAATCAGAGCGCGCCAAGTATAACTATATTAATTATATCCATTTTGAAATCACTGGTGATTTCTGCAATCTGATTGGTTAAAAAGTGTGCGATTAATTCCTAAATTGCATCCTTTTGCTTCATTAATCGCATCTTTTTTCCAACCAATCACAAAACAGTGTCTTTTATTATCAGCCAATCATATACAAGAATCAAAAAAGCCAGTTGATTGCTGTCAAGCTGTGGGATTTTTTTCCTTGAACCTGTTTTCACATTTTTGTTAAAAAAGTAGAGTAAAAAAGTTGAGATTTCAAAATGGATATAATAAAGTGGTAATTAAACTTCACTCAGTTTAATTACCATTATAAATATACAAGTATAACTATATAAATATATAAATACTTACCTGGTGGGGCTGGTAAAGGTCGGGTGGGACGTGTGGTGGGTGGTATTGGTGGCTTTATTGCTGAAAAAAAGTTAATGGTAACATTCAATTATGCAGCAACCGAAACAAACTCTAGTCAAGTCAAGCAGAGTGAAGTTCATGCTAGAAATACTTACTTGGGACGACGGTACAAATACGTCGCTGTAATGCTATAAGCACTGTAGGCAGCATTCTGAAGGACACTTTAATAATATGACTGCCATCGCTGGCGATCTGTCTCAGTTGATCCCTTCTGTAGCGACGTCCGATGGCAAGAGTAAATACTTCTACCCCAGCATATCTAAGTTGCCTTCCTGGTCCTTTGACACTATCCTGGGAGATACCGTCCGTCAGAAGTAGCAACGCTCTTTTGCGGTGCCTTGATGCACGTCCAGGGAAAAAGTTCCTTCGGGCCGCTCTCAGAGCCTGGCCGGTTCTCGTTCCTCCGCCTGGGAATCGTAGGTTGCTGATGGCTTTCTGAACGTAGTAACGTGAAGATCCACGGTTGAATCTGAAGATCACGTATGATCGTGTGTTGTATAGGAGCAATGCTACACGTGTCTGGCGCCGTGAGATCTTGAAGAAGCTTACTAAAGTCTTCATGAATTCAGCCATGCGGTGGAAGTTTTGTCTTCCGTGACGGGTAATACTTCCTGATCCGTCAACAACCAAAGCAAGATCTATGGCCAAGGAGCATCCTGCAAAGATGGGATTAGATGCAAAATCTAAGAAAACTATACATTTCAGCGTATATTTATGTAAGCACATTCAATCACTTTATTCGATCGTTTAATCAATCAATCATCATGCCTTCGCGTACATCCATCTGTCGTGAATGTCTTCCTACCGTACTAATCTATCATTTCCACGATCTATGTTTAATTGACCAAAGACTTACTGGGCGTTGGCTTTTTAGTTGGTGGTCTTGGTGTTGGTTGAGGTGGTTTAGCTATGAAAGAAAAATATCAGTATGTTAAGAATCGTAAATATATACAAAGCCCAAAACGTATTATCTTTTGTACCTTTGAAACAGCGTTTCGCAGCAGCTCGGATCTGTCTGGCGTTCAAAGCAGCACTGTACACTTGAATACAGAACAGCCGTCCACGGAAGTAACGTCGGTCTCCCCTCCTGACACCAATCCTGATAGGATAGTTGGTAGCCAAGTCAAATCGACCAATTCGTCTGCTTGCAATAGGTCTAGAGTTCAACCACAGCGTAGCAACTCCTGTCTTGTAGTTATAGGTTGCGCCAATGTAATTCCACGCTTTGTAGTTCAGTGGTCGTCGATCGGATGAAACAGAATGGGTGAATTTCTTATTTCGACGTAGAAAACGAACAAAGAGTATTCTAGGTCTTGTCATCCACAGATGAACTCCAAATCCACTGACATCGTAGTTGAATATAGGACCTGATTTGCCTTCATGGTATACCCAAGCGAGGATGGTCATAGAACGTCGAGCGTCGAGTTTTCCTGTATTTGGAATCTCAATGTAGCTATTTGGTCTACCAAAGAACTGAGTGGAGCCATCTTTTCGACCGTCTGGACCTTGAGCCGGCTTAACGTTCACTAAACGTCCAGGTGGGCTGTGTTTAGTTATATCGATTCCGCCATGAGGCCTGTCCAGTGGGAATATAGACAGAACGTATGGAAGCTCTGAAAACAAAATAACAAAAAAACATTTAGTTTAACAAACACTCAAAATGCGTGCAACATATATCTACAAGGTATCATGATTAAAACTGTTCTGACAGTTTTTGTTTTCATTTACAACAAGAACCAAAGAATATACATTCGGAATTCAGTTAATAAATATTAATACATCGCTCTACAAGTCGATATAATATATATGTATCTATTTAAATCTGGCCTGTTTAATCGTATTTGGGAAACAGAGTAAGCACAGTATAAGGGATCTTTTAAGACAATATTGTTTCTTTATAACAGTGCGAATATTATTGAATTCATTCTTAAAGTTGAACTTACTTGGTGGACGTGGAGTTGGCGGTGGAGAGCCTGTAATAATAAATAGGTATTAATACCAAAAAGTATTAAAAATAAAGTGGAAATGTTTCATGTTCTGACGCATTGAGCAACAAAAACCTCTCAGTCAAAGAATTAGTGTGTACAGAGTTAAAATTGTTTCTTTCAAAAATTTTAAGTTGTTTGTAGTTGGTTTAGGTTGATAAAAGTCAAATTAAAGTGTTAATCCAAAGTGAAAATTTGAATCCAAAATGAGGTTTAGGCCTCTAGTCACTCATTTGCCATAAGTTGCTAGATTTAAATTCAAATGCAGGTAACAACTTTGTACAATTCAAAAGACAGTTTTAAAAAGGCCATTTATCCTTTCCGATTCGGGTTGGAAGCAGAATACCGGGAAGGGGGGCACTCCCATATATTTGCTATACAGGGATGCTCCGCCCGAAATGGAGTAACCTTTTGAGGCCAGAGGTATAGAAAAGGGTAGGCAATTTGCAATTTTGGGTATACGTAAGAAGCTTGCGACTTTGGGATATCGAAAAGGGTCCTAGTATAGAAAGGGTTGCGAAAACTACAATTCAAGCCGGCAAAACATTCAAATATCAACCTTAGAAATAGTTTTTCAAAATAAAGAAATAACTGTTAACAGCAAAGGTTTAAAGAAGCTAAACGGTATATTAAAGCGGTACCTTTTTGCCGCCATGTGGTATATTAAAGGGTAAGGGGTCGAGAGTGTGGGCGGAGCATCTCTATACAAAATACCTCGACGTGTCCCCCGGGGGGCAGAATTATGAATAATGAATAATGATTTGAGAATGCTTGGGAAAAATGAATTATTTGCATCTAAAACCCAAGAAATAATGAATAATGACAAGATGAAAAAAGAATAATGAATAGCAGAAAAATAGGAAAAGAATAAAGAGTAATGGGAAACATTAAATGATGCACTCTTGAGAAAACTTGTTTCGGAATAATGAATAATGGTAGTCCAATTGTTCTGCTTCCACCCCCGATTTTAGATCAGTTTCTAACTGATAAAAATAGAATTTTAGTGTTAATTCAATGCGAAATTTGAATCAAAATTTGCAAGGTTTAGTTTTTGGCACTTTTAGCCATTATTTGTCGATATTGAAACAATTTCATCTCTAAAAAATGCAGTACAAAACTAATGGCGAAATATAACGACAAGCACCATACCTCTGATACAAAGCTTCTGGAGTTTCTTTATCTGTAGACCAGTTAGTGCCACATCATACAGTTGCACGCAGGAAATGCGTCCACGGAAGTATCTGCGATCACCTGTCTTTTTGCCCATGACTGCAGGGTGGTTGGTAGCCAGTCTAATAACACCAATGTTACGTTGTACAACAATTTGGGAATTCACCCAAAGACTTGCCAAACCAGTTTTGTGATCATAAGTAACTCCAAAGTAACTCCATCTCTTACGAATAAGACGTTTACTAAGAATATGGGGACCAGAGCGTCCAGAACGCCTTGAGAACCTAGCGAACAAGGTATTGGGGGCAAGGTACCACACGTGGACTCCCCATTTTCTTGGATTATAATGGAACAGAGGTCCACTCTTCTGAGGATACACCCAACCAAGGATAGTAATTGACTTCCTTGCGTCAATACCTCCGTTGTTTGGGAAGTAAATGTAGCTGTTGGGACGGCCTGGGAAGAAATAAGAGCCCCGTGGCCAACCATCAGGACCTGGTGCTTGCTGGACGTTGACTGCACGACCTGTTGGGTTACGTCTTGGTCCAACATCACGGGTACGTGTACGTCCATTCAATGGCCAGAAAGCGATGGCTTTTGGTTCAGCTGCAAAAAGACAGGGCATTTAAAATATTCAATACTCAAGAGTAGTACTAGAGGAGAGGGACGAGGCAACGAAACTTACTTGGAACAGGTGGTGTTGGTTTTGTCACTACGATACATAAAAGATATAAGTATTAGTGGATTGTCGTTAGAATACGCATTACATGCATCACTTATTTTAACACTTTTAAACTAGTAAGTATAATTAATCAACTCCGTCTATTATGAAAAGTGTGTTCAAATACCTGGAGGTTTACAAGCTTGCTTCAATATTTTACCCACTAACTGCTGAATGTGACCAAAGTCGATCTCGAACACCTCTTCCTCATGTGAGGCAATTTCTTTGATTTGGGTCTTACTGATAGCAGTCCCAACTCCAACAGAAACAAGTTCAACACCCTTTTGTTTGAGATGTTCTGCAGGTCCTTTAACATCGTCTGTAGATCGTTCGTCTGTAATAACAATCAGCTCTTCTTTCCTCGAGTGGTCGACTTTGGAGAAAAGGAGATCCTCCGTGTACTCAATTGCTCGTCCAGTTCGAGTGCCACCGCGAGACTGTGGATACCTAGCGAAACGCACTTCTTGTTTATAATTTACGCAAAAGAATAATCATTCTAAGTTCACAATAAATTTTAAGTTTCTCTTGGTATGACCTTTTTAAAATCATTTCGAGTTTTCGAGCGCATTCACAATTTTTGTGTTCTCGTCGGCTTAACTTTTTTGTATTTGTTTTTTTTTTTTTTATTTATCTTTTTTTTCTTTTTTGTAATTGTTTGTTTGTGTTTATAGATTTGCCTTATTGCTTTGTAATTTAGAATGGCCCTTTTTATACGTAAGACGGATGGAGTTATACTAAAGACAGAGCTGAGGTCCAAACTAATTCGTATGAGTTTGAAAACGCATCATCTTTGCTACGGTTTGGCATTCCATCCACATCCACACTAAAACTGTTATTTTTATGGCAAAGGAAACACCGTTTCAGTCAAGAAAAACGGAGAAAAAAGATAAAGATGCGTTTTCATATTACCCGGATTGGTGTTAAAATAGCTTGAGCTGATGCACGGAAGTAGAAGACAACAACAGGACATTGGCATGATCACGTCGTCACTACCAGAATGCTTTGCCCGCTTTCTTTTGTAAATTAATTAGTTGTCAGCAAGAGAGCATAAATAAGAGAGGGAAACTTGTTAATGGGGTGCGCGCCGTGATGATTCCCATCTGTGCTATTTTTAGTAACCGGATGCAGTTTAATTTTCGTCTTACCCTACTCCCGTGCGTCATAATTTGACACTTCCGGAACCAGAGAACCGTTTAGTGCAGATTTGAGTTTTCAAAAACAGCGTTAAAATCAAATAAAGTTATCTTAAAACTGCTGTTGTTCATATTATCTACCATCAAAAGTATGTACTTTCTGATTACAAAGGAACGATTTTGATGAGAAACAAGGCAAAAACGTCGAGAATTTTGTTGTGTTTTTGAAAGAAATTTTAGTGGAAATGCGCGCGCTACACGTCATCGAGCGCGCGCTTAGGTTTATTCAAAAATTTTCGCTCATTTAGATGAGAAAAATTCGTTTGTTTTTATAATTTTTTTGTGTATGTTATTAATTGGACATCAGATGGCATTTTCGTGGAATCTAGAATAAATTTGGTATCGATTGTGCGATTAGTTATGAAACTCAAATCGCGAAATTCCACTCGTTCAATTTTTCGACGCACGGGAGTAGGGTAAGACGAAAATTAAACTGCATCCGGTTACTAAAAATAGCACAGATGGGAATCATCACGGCGCGCGCCCCATTAACAAGTTTCCCTCTCTTATTTGTGCTCTCTTGTTGTTGTTCTACTGGGGCAGGATGCTTAAAGGTGGGTTAGCGATAACTCAGGGTTAAGTCTGAAGAAAACCTTCGATTTTAGCCTTGGTCAGCACTAACCCATCTTCGAGCAGCTGGGCCTCGTTCTCAAGAAGAAATAAAAATCTGAATTAGAAAGAAACTTCGTAAAGCATTCTGGCAGTTGTAGCAAAATGGCGCCATCGTGCGATTTCGGTATTATCAAATAACTCTTTTGTCTGATAAAATACAATGAGCAAAAGTCAGTGGATCTCTCAAGTCTCATGTATAAAAACGGCCAATCAATAGGTTGTAATTTAATTTGAACTAAATTTCATTGAATTCAGTTTGTGCTCACTTGACTTCATTAAGAACTCTAATGGTTTCCTCAGTTGATTTCGTTTCATCAAATCCAAACACACGCTGAGGTTCTGAGCCAAAGACGACTGCGCCAACTCTTGCTTCCTTTTTGGAAACTGTTAACGAGCTTATGATAGATTTCACGAAGCCCATGAGAATTTCGAATTTTTTTCGACCCATACTAGCCGAACCATCGATCATGAATCCAAGGTCCACTTCGCAGTGAGCTGACAATAAACGACGATAAAACAACATAAATAATAATACAGCTATAGAGGTATTTATTAAATCAACAAAATTTTAGCTCAAGCGTAGTCAACTTGAAAATGATGTGGATCATGATAGGGCTGCGAACCGCATGCACTTAGAATCACTTTTTCAGAAATTTTCCAAAAACACCCAAATCATCTAACTCTGACAGAGCATTTAATTTTTTCTTTCTTTCTTTCTTTCTTTCTTTCTTTCTTTCTTTCTTTCTTTCTTTCTTTCTTTCTTTCTTTCTTTCTTTCTTTCTTTCTTTCTTTCTTTCTTTCTTTCTTTCTTTCTTTCTTTCTTTCTTTCTTTCTTTCTTTCTTTCTTTCTTTCTTTCTTTCTTTCTTTCTTTCTTTCTTTCTTTCTTTCTTTCTTTCTTTCTTTCTTTCTTTCTTTCTTTCTTTCTTTCTTTCTTTCTTTCTTTCTTTCTTTCTTTCTTTCTTTCTTTCTTTCTTTCTTTCTTTCTTTCTTTCTTTCTTTCTTTCTTTCTTTCTTTCTTTCTTTCTTTCTTTCTTTCTTTCTTTCTTTCTTTCTTTCTTTCTTTCTTTCTTTCTTTCTTTCTTTCTTTCTTTCTTTCTTTTTTAGAGCTTGTTTCAAATTCACAGTATGAAAAGAAGAATAAACATACAAGTCCTAATGGTCGAGCTTGGATTTCAACGTGATTTGTTCTCGGTGGTCGTTTTTAGCTTGGCAGAGGCACAGTTAAGTGAAAGTAAGTGAAAATTGAAAAGTGTGGTCAAAGTATTCAGAATGACGTTTTTGATGAATATGAAAACAATAAATCAATCTCAGCGTGAGAGCTATAAATTGGTTTGGACAGACACATCATGACCAACCGTGCCACTAACAAGTTTGGTTTCACGCAACCTCTCCTTGGTGTAGAAATTTATCAGTTGAAAAGCATACTAGAATTGTATTCACTACTTAAACGTAGTTTGCAATGGTATTTTCATATGAACAGCAAGGTTATCAAAGTAGCTATTTCGAAACCTGTTGCAATAAAGATTATGCAACTTCGTTTCATCATTTATTTTGCTTTGCCAGTCAATTTCAGCATAAGAATAAAATTCTGTGGGCCCTTGAAGTGCAAGCTAAGAGTTGAACATTTTTATACAATGTATCAGCAATGGCATCGTGAAATGCACCAATTCAGCGTTCAGAGTTGAAAGCCTGTGGTTGCAAAGCTTCGTTCAGACTTACTGCTTTAAGCACATTTGTGCAATTTAGCATCATTTGTAACTCGTGGATTGCAAATCCCAACGAAGCGTGATAAGCTATCCAAGAATTGTTCAAAGTATATAATTTTAATCACAAGTCGTCACATACGACGAATGACGGCGCCTTCTGATAGCAAGCCAAAGTCGAATTGTCAATTTGGCTACCTTGCTTGTTGCGTATAAAGTGTATATGCCTAGATTCACCCATCTATTAATGTATTTACAGGTTGAAAGCTGTTATCAATGCAAGACAGTGCAGTGGTCGATTCGAATGGACCAGCGGTAAACTATTTACAATAAAGGACAGGCCAGGCTAGGCCAAACTAGGGACTGAAATTATTCAGCTTCTACAAAAAAGCCGCTGTAGAAAACCATTGTTATTACAGACGGTAGAGGTGACAGACGTTTAGTACCATGCATAACATCTGAAACAGAATCGTGTGAGTATTGCAATTTATGTTAAGAGTAGAGAACAGATAGAGAGTAGAGAGACATGATCAGAGACATTGGGGTATAATAGAATGGAAAGAAGACGTAGAAGTGATCAAAGTCGAAGTTTCAATTTCATTGAGTGTTAGTTTCCTTACGTTAAGGGTAGAAGAGGCAGCGTCAAAGAAAACATAATTCGAGATGACGATGGTGCTTTGACATCAGATTAAGGTGTAACAGTCAGACACAGACTGATCAGCTTGAGGTTCACGTCCCTCAATTGGGCAAATATATTATCAGTGTACCCAGAAAAGAGCCCTGCGCATTTGTTGATTTAAGTACAAATGCGTCATTTTCTTCTCGAATATTTGAGCCCCTCAGAAGCCTGAGTCTGAAATAGGACCCACGCATAACCGATGCCCTATCATCTTGGCGTTAGTGTTTGCAGTGCAATAGGAACTGAGAAACAAGCTTGTGCTACTGGTATTTGAACATAGATGCCACTTTAACATTGATAACCCATCTTGACTTGTGTTAAGCTAACACAAAGTCCAAATCATAGGATGAAGAGTGGAACAATAAGGTTTTTTTATGAACGTATTACAAGGAATAGAGAGTAAGAAATGCTTTAGTCTGTAATTTATCTTGTGCTATGCATGTCTTAAAGATGTCTACAATCACAAGAAACAATTTTCCGTTTTGCATTCAAGTTCAGAAATGCTTCAAATACACTTTGGAAAAGTATTTGCAGACAGTACTGAAAGAATGAAATCGTGTCCATGCTTAAGTGTAAGCGATCTTTTGTAAAAATATAAACATAACCACTTCACGGTGTGTTTGCGCATGCGTGAATGATTATGGATCAGTTAAAATTGTAAGTTATGACAAAACTTATGACATTATACTTATCATTAAATCAACGTCAAATGGTTATTCAGGATTTTCATTCTTGTTTTAACTATTGCGACTAGCAAAATCGGTGATAACGCTCATTTGCTTTTCGGCTTAGCAGTAGAGTGACATTGGGATATCATCGATTTCTTTTCGTAGATTCCAACGTACGCTTCTACTTTTATTTATTTTTTATTTTACGCGTTGTGCCAGTGAAGGCAGGGGCTGGCCTGCTGGCCTACAGAGACATTCTCCAATAACGGATTCCCCAAGAAAAAAAAATAAAAAACATGAAATTGGAGATTAAAGAGATAATAACAAATGTTGGCACTCCCGTTATTTATCACTTCGTATTATCATTTTTGCTAGCAAAGTCCGTGACTACGGCTAAACAGCTTTGTGAGAGATATCACCGATTTCTTAGCCCTAAGTGCTGAGTAATATATATACATATGTTCCCTTCCCATATCGAATAATTCGTTCTAGTCATCATTAATGAATCTTGTAGAATTATCAATATAATTTAAGAGACTAAAAAATTTTATTCACATCCTAAATATTTCTGAAATCGAAAGTAAATTTTCCACAAATACAATTGGGGTTTGAGCATACCTGGTTTAGTTGGAGTAGGAGTAGGAGGCCGCGGTGTGGCTAAGAGAGAATGAAACAAATAAGTCAGAATCGCTGTTTCCTTTTGGTTTAAGTGTTCATTATCTTAGCAGTTCGTATGCAGGGGCGGATCCAGGATTATTTTAGAGGGTGACGGAAGCGTTCTAGAAATTACAAACTCATCCAGAGGATTCAAAGCCTAGTTTAGTTTTAGTATATTGAAGAAAAGAAACCCAAGTCGTTTCATGGGGAAGGAAAGAAGCTCACCCCGTGCATCCCTCCTCTAAATCCGCCCATTGTGTTTCCCTCTTTAGCAGGGTTCACATTAGTAAGAGTGACATCGTACGCACAAAACGTATCACACATATCAATACTTACGTTTGCGCCAACATGTTAACATCTTAGCTTTGATTTCTGCTCTATTCAAAGCTCGTCTAAACACCTGCACACAGGCGATTCGACCTCTAAATCGTCGCCTGTCACCAGGTTTGACACCAATCACAACTGGCCAATTAGTATCAAGTCCAAACTTCAATCTGCCGATGTTTAGTTGTGCAACTGGTACAGCACTTCGCCATAATGTAGCAAGGCCAGTTTTTCCATCATAAGTTGCAGTCACGAAGTTCCATGTTCTTGGAGTAACCGTGCGGCTCACGACGGCACGAACGTTCTTTCTTTTGCGACCAACAAAACGAACGAAGAACTCGTTAACTCTTGTCATCCAGAAATGGACTCCCCAGCCTTTGGGGTTATAGTGGAAGAGAGGACCACTACTTTCTGGGTACACCCACATCATGATAGTAATAGACTGTTCAGTATTTAGACAACCCCTGTTCGGAATTTTGACATAACTGTAACGTTTACCACTGAAGTAGATGGCACCCTTTCTTGAGTTATCTGGACCAGTGACAAAACGGATTCCAGAGAAAATGGCTGATGGGTTTTTGTTTCTGCTTATGTCTCGTTTCTGGAAACGAATGTTGAATGGATACAAAGCCACTGCCCCTCTATAGACAGAGACTGGAAAAGAAAGACGCAAAAATGAAATAAATTACAGAATAGGCAACTAATGATACGGAATGCAAACGTTCTTCGTATTTCCGAATTATACATCGAATTTGCATTATATATTTAAGGAATATAAAACGCGCGCACATGTCTCTGTACTGTGATATAAACACGATGGAAGATGTAGAGCAAGAGAAAAGCGAGCTTAGGAACACGAGGCGTAGCCGAGTGTTTCTCTTGCTTTTCGAGTGCTCTACATCTTCCAGATTGTTTATATCACAGTACAGAGACATAAGCGATCGTTTTATATTTCTTTTATAAAATATTTTCGACGTTTTTTGAGCGAGCCATGTCTCTGTCCTCTGATATAAACATGGAAGCCAGCCAATCAGCGCGCGCGTTATATCTCAAATATTTTATAACAGAAGATAAAGAAAAAGAAAGCATTCAGGACAATGTTTTATGGTAAAATCTAGATATCATAGAGTAGGTTTCGTATAACCGTGAAAACGACACGATCACGGCACGGCACGATCACGGCACGGCACATTCACGGCAGGAACAGCTTTCATAAACATCACGGTACTCGTGACATGATCACAACACGGCGAGGTCCGTTTCACACCCATACGAAAACTGTTCTAAGGACTAAAAAGCAATCTATTTCTTGACATACCTCGTGGGGTGTTACATATCTTTACTGTCAGACGGTTAAGAATGGTCACCAAAGACCTGTACGATACAGCATACACATGCCTGATCGTGGTTGTAATTTGTCGTATTTGTTTTACAACAGATGTGGTAGTAACCACGCCAAAGATCTCCACACCAGCATTGACAAGAACTTTGGAAGGCCTCACAACACTGTCTACTGAAATACCGCTGGTCAATACAATTAAAACTCTCTTGCGTTCACATTTGGGTCTTCCAGTAAAGATGTATCTTCTGACATAGTTAAGACCTCGCCCAAGGTATCTTCGACCCCGAAGGATGTTAATTCTGCGGATGACACCGTAGACACTTCGACGGCTTCTTGATTGGCTAAATGAGATAATTCGTTGCTGCCTTGAAGAGTAGGTCACAATGGCAAAACGACTTTGTCGGTATGAGACAAGGAAACGTCGGACCATTCCGCTAACGAATCGACGTATGTGGACGAGGTTACGTCGTCCAACACGAGAGGAAACATCGATGAGGAATGCAATGTCAATGCGACGTTTGCAAACTGTAAATTTAACGATCACAAGTTAATGATAAAATATTTCAATTTTTTCATTATTGTTATCTCATTTATTTAAAAGCAATGAAATCAATATATGTAGCAATTACCTTTAGGAGGCGTTGGACGTGGAGTTGGAGGTTTAGGAACTGAAAAAATACAAAATATGATGTGTCAGCCAAACAAACGATGATTAATAAACTTGGTGGAAACTTCATGTAGTGGTGGTAAATTACCTCGGAAGCAAGTTTTCATTCGCAACCTGATCTCACGTGCGTTCAGTGCTCGACCAAACACTTGCATACAAGCAACACGTCCACGGAAGTAACGACGATCACCAGGCTTAGCACCAATTACTACTGCATAGTTGGTAGCAAGACCAGAGTAGAACCGACCGATTCTTCTACGGATTACTGGTCTAGAATTTATATAAATAGTGGCAACTCCTGTTCTGTGGCCGTAGGTTACAGCGAAGTAATTCCAGGCTCTTGCTCGGATTCTTCTACTCTTAATGTACGGACTACGTTTGTTTTTGCGTCCAACGAATCGTGCAAACAATTCGTTAACTCTTGTCAGCCAAACATGAACACCCCATCCTCGTGGATTGAAGTGGAAGATAGGACCAGCACTCTCGGGATACACCCAACCTAAGATGGTGATTGAAGATCGGGTATCTAGGCAACCAGAATTGGGAATGTAAACGTAGCTGTTTCGTCGTCCACTGAAATACAAGGCACCCTTGCGATGTCCATCTGGACCAGTGATATAACGAACACCGACGAACTTGGCAGCGGGATTCCTGTTTCTGCTGCTATCTCGTGATCCTGTTGCGCTGGTGAACTTGTACAAGGCAACGGCACCACGTTTGACAATAACTATAAACCAAACAATTCATCGTTATCTAGGTTCATATTTTATAAGAATTGGGCTGTTAATTATCTCATTTGTTTAAATCGACCTTAAAGTTATTTAAGGAATGCTCATGAAAATGACTTATCAGATGCCATTTTTTTAATAAACTATCTTTCTTTGCCCTGCAGGCGTTTGTAGTGTTTTTGTTAGTGCTTTTGAAACGAAGGGTTATGTAGTTGATCAGATGAGGTCATGCAAGCGCTTATATAACACTTTCAATGAAATTTTCCATTGTCTTTGCCGGGTCAAGCAAATTGGTTCATTCACCGTAGACTTTCTAAGCCTGCTGCTTAAATTTTGGCAGCAACGAATCGCAAAACAAATTGCAAAAAGTCTCCATTCCAAGTCTACATTGACCCAAAACCCGTCTCTTATCTGGACACTGATTTTGCCAAGGAAAGTACACTAATTTTTTCCATTTGAGAAAATTCGTTAGGAAAAAAAATTTTTCATGAGCACCTCCTTATTAGGCCACGTTCGAAATGTCGACATTCTAGAATGATGGTGAGTAAAACTACCGAAATACCACCAAACCATAAGAGAGTAAGTAGATACAATAGTCGTAAATTCTATAGTAATGCTGCTGGGTGGTGGACTAATTCTCAAACCAAAATTCTGAAAATATGCCAATAGGGACGAACGTCATTTGTGGTAGATTCGTTTATTCGTAACACTAAATGTATTTGGCAATCATATTTTTGTATCTACATGAAGTACAATCCGACCAAAGCCTCGCAATCAAGCCAGAATTGTAAGATATCGAACGTGAGTCTTATACATCTTGCAATAAAATTGTTCGATTTGATACTTTTGGATCATTCTCACCTTGAGGAGATACGCAGATTTGACCTCTCAAACGATTGGTTATGCTAACCAAGTTACTGTAAGAAATCAGGTAAAGATGACGTTTTGTGGTGACGATACGTCGCACTCTAATTGCATATTTAGAGGTTATCACACCATATATCTCCACACCAATGCCAACTAAAGATTTAGCTGGCCTTAACACTCTATCCACCGACATCCCACCCGTTAGTACAATCAGGACTCTCTTTCTTCCACACTGAGGTCTTCCTACAAACAGGTATTTCTTGGCATAGTACAAGGCACTTCCAGTTCGTCTTTGTCCTCGCAGAATTCTGATTCTTTTAAGTACTCGGTAGACGCTACCACGTCCTCTAACTCTTGTCATACTGAGAATACGTTGTTGGCGCGATGAATAGATCACAATTCCAACGCGTGTTTGGCGAGGTGAAACTACGAAGCGTCGTACCATGTCCCTGATGAACAGACGAATGTTACGGATGTTGTATTGACCAACACGAGACGACACATCAATGAGGAAACCAAGGTCCACACGGCGATTACAAACTGAAAGTATGAACAATTGAAGACGTCAAAATTAGCAAATAAAACATAATTTTTTACTCTGTATTTTGGAAACTTACCTTTTGGTGGAGGTGCTGTGGTTGAAGTTTTCGTAAGACGTCAAAAAAAGACAAAGGAATAAATAAAAATTAATAACACTTAGGCTCAGAAATGGTTCGAAAGTTAAAAAACAAACAAAAAAGCTATTATCTACGATTAAATAGATTTCTCAATTCTAAACATTACCTGGTCTGAAACAAGATTTCATGCGTGCTCGTATCTCGCGTCCAATCAATGCTCTTCCAAATACTTGTAGACAAGCAACACGTCCTCGGAAGTAACGACGATCACCTGGTTTAACACCAATTACAACTGCGTAGTTTGTCGCTAGACCGGAATAGAATTTACCAATATTTTTACTAGCAACTGGTTTAGACTCAATCCATATTGTAGCTCTTCCTGTTCTGCCATCGTATGTAGCAGCGAAGTAGTTCCATGATCTTGCTCGAATGGATCGACTCTTCAAAAAAGGAACTCCTTTTCTTTTACGACCAACGAATCGAACGAACAGCTCATTAGGTCTTGTCATCCACACATGCACTCCCCATCCTCGTGGATTGAAATGGAAGATGGGTCCACTGCTTTCAGGGTACACCCAACCAATGATAGTGATCGATGATCTGGTATCCAAACAACCAGAGTTGGGAATCGTGACGTAACTATTCCTTCTACCGCTGAAGTACAGAGCACCTTTAGGATGACGATCTGGTCCAGTAATGTATCGAACACCAGAAAACTTGGCTGCAGGGTTCTTGTTTCTACTAAGGTCACGTGGTCCAGTTGCGCTTGACAGTTTGTACCATGCGACGGCTCCTTTTGCGACGACAACTAAAACAGTCACGTGATTGATTAGATGCATATACTAGCTGCTAATAAACGATTACTGAATATCTTTGGGATGGCGTCTATCAATTTGAATGTTGAATGAAGTTTCGTACTAATCCTAGATTAAAACCTGATCGAGATCGTAATTTAAATTGCAATTAATTTTCATGGTACGAAACTTTAATGCCTCATTTATCAGATTAAAAGTTAAACACGATTCCAAAACTTATGTCTCCCCAAAAGTAATATAACCTATCAATGAGAAGCACTAGTTGATACATCACCTTACCTTTAGGTGTAACACAAATGTGACTAGACATACGGGAAACAATGCTTATCAGCTGTGTGTAAGCCATGGTTATCACATGACGTCTACTAGTGGCAATCTGATACATCTGGTTTCGTCCACCTTTGTGAGGTGCAACGACAAAGATCTCTACTCCAAGTGCCTACTAAAGATTTGGTTGATCTTACGACTCTGTCTACAGATGGACCACCCGTTAGTACAATCAGAACTCTCTTTCTTCCACACTGAGGTCTTCCTACAAACAGGTATTTCTTGGTATAGTACAAGGCTCTTCCAGTTCGTCTTCGTCCTCGCCTGATTGAGATTCGTTTCAAAACTCTATTAACGTCTTGACTCGATCTCGTGCGGGTAAGCCTGAGAATGGTACGCTGACGGGAAGAGTACGTCACAATTCCGACACGAGTCAAACGTGGGGTAACTCTAAAACGACGAACCATCTCTTTGACGTACAGGCGTATGTATTTTATATTTCCTCCAACTTGTGTCGACAACGTCGAGCAGGAATCCAAGATCAATGCGTCGTCTACAAACTGTGACATGGATATTATGTTAGACTCAATTCAAACAAAATGGATAACTTAGCAAATGAATATTTTAGAAATAGCTAAACCTAGTGAAGAAGACAGTGAATCGACAAGATGTTTTGTTTGACGAAGATTTTTTCATATAAAAGGCCCGGAAATCACTAATTGACAATTAACGCTCCTTCCTGTCCAGGTAAAGGGGAACACATTTTCTTTTCTGATAGAGCAAATTTGGTGATACGGAAAAACAACGCCGTGCGGCATGATCACGTTTGGACATGACAAACGCACGCCGCGGAAATTCGAATGGTCTGTTGCATGGCATACCCCCAATCGGTATTGGGTGTATGCCACGCAACAGACCATTCGAATTTCCGCGGATTTTCTCGACAGGTAGCGGTCCTTGGTTTAATTTTTTCCTCGGTAATACGAAATCTGCGTTACTGGCTACCATGGATACACCCTTGTGGTAATGTGACCTAAAGATAAATGAGCCATAGCAGGATCCATTCTAGAACGTATGGTTTTGACGTCTACTATTGTGTTGAGACATGCTAAAGAACTTACCAACAGGAGGTTTGGTGGATGGAATTGGTGGTCGTTTGGTTGTTGGCTTAGGTGTAGGTGGTGGAGCTGAAAGAAATTAGATGTGAATTAAAATAGAGAAAATGTGCCAATACATGGACTCTATAAAATAAACAAACTGTTGTGTACCTTTCAAAAAGCACTTTTTAGCCACTTTCCTGATTTGGACAAGAGACAAAGGTTTGTCGTAAACTTGGACGCAAAAGATACGTCCCTTGAATCTGCGGCGATCTCCCGAGAGTGCACCGATTCGAATTGGGTACTTGGTAGCAAGGGAGAACCTTCCAATCCTGCGTCTCGCAACTAGTCTGAAATTAATGTACAACTTAGCTACGCCAGTTCTTTTGTCATAGGTAGCGCCAACATAGTTCCAAGCCTTGAAGTTAATGCGACGTGACGTCACTGGTGTGGTCATCTTTCCACGGCGGGTCACAAAGCGCACAAACAAGGTTTTCCTTCCAGTCATCCACAAATGTACACCAAAGCCTCTGGTTTTGTAATTAACAATAGGACCAGAATTACCAGTGTGGTAAACCCAAGCCAAAATAGTCATCGAATTTTTAGCATCGATTTTCCTTGAGTAAGGAATTTGAACATAGCTCTTGTATCTTCCGGTAAAACGGGTGGAGCCGTCCTTTCGTCCGTCAGGACCAGGGGCGAAGTACACACCAACTCTTCGGGCATTAGAGTTTCGGCTTTTGCTGATATCACGTGTGGGACGTTTTCTGTCCAATGGATAGATAATAAGGGCTTCTGGCTCTCGAGCTGTGTTAAGTCAAGAAATCGATATTGTGAATATGAAGAAAAAACAATGGATACCAATTAATTTTACAGTTTGGCCTGTTCCATAATCGAATATAAAACAAAAACAAGCAATAATACCCGCGTCTTTTTATGCAGAACAGATTTAATATATCGGCATAGTCATAACGAATGTGCTTCTACAGCACAGTAGCTGGACAAAACTCTTCTGACTTTTTACTCAATAAAGGGAAAGCGAGCTGTCTTCCCATGGAAAATTTTTCCTCCTAATGGAACTTGCAAAAATGTGAGTAAAACGGACGTGCTCACTTTGATTTTGGTAACAAAATCAGTCACTTTCACCCCAAATCAAGAGTTCTTTGTTGTTGTTGTTGTAGGTGATAGTGCTTTTATTGTTGTTGTTGTTATTGTTTTTCGATGATACATTTTTGAACATTTTTGGAAAAAAAAATGATAATGAATCCTCGTTGTTACCATATCACGATTTAAACAATTCTTCTGGCTAGAAAACAATGGAAAACGATTTAATACAAACACTTTTTGTATAATTTTGATGGAAATAATTTTTCATGTAAGGAATTTCACGACATTTAGTAACAAGATTACTAATAAATCTTTTCTTGTTTCCTTTTTATCGAGGAGAAAGTCATTCCAGAACAGTTTTGTCCGTTGGCATATATAAATATACGTCGCTACACGACCGAACCCAAATATTATTTATAGTCGTTCTTACTTGGTGTTGGCTTGACTGTAGGACCTGAACATAAGAAATTGCCATTGATTAAAATGGGTTTAGATATAGATAGCATGACTGAATTTACAGCAAGCCCGTGCAATTATACGTTATCGTAATATTTCAACAAATCAGTTGGCATGTAAGATTTTGTGGCAACATCTCATTGTGCATTTGTACTTTAATTATGCATGTTTCTCGACCAATCATAGCGCGAGTAATATACCAATCATTATATAAATACTCACCTGGTTTTCTTGGGACTAAAATAAAAAATAAAAAATGGATGCGTTAGTATTCAAATAGAAATTTAAATATGATAATCTGCATGAGTTATGCCCGTACACACGATGCAACACTACCTGCAGATATTTCTGCAACATCGCGCGCAACTTAGACTTGCATCGTGTCTTCGCCCCTACATGCAACAGCTGCATGTTTAGGATCGAGTTCTACTTCTGCAACATTTTCGGCAACAATGCACGCAACACTGAAGGTACAACTGTGTTGCAAGCGATGTTGCAGAGAAATGTTGCATCGTGTGCCCGGGTCCTTAGACTAAAGCCCTACAAGACGAGTGGAAATGACATTTATACGAAAGAAAGACAATAAAATGGTTAAAGATATGGTAGAAAACGAAGATAGTATGAACATAATATGATAGCTGTTGGATGTATCAGTATGAATAATATTCTATAATATATTCTGTACTTACAGCACACTCGTTTCTTCATTGATGCCACAATGCGTCGAAGTTTACGGAAATCTGAAAGAACCACGTGCCTGCTTGTCGTAGCTATTCGTCGAAGTTGGTGGATTTTGATATTTCGTCCAATAGCAAGTACAAAGACTTCTACTCTAGCGTATCTCTTGAGATATGAAGCAGGTCTTGAAATCCTGTCTTGGGAAATTCCATCAGTTATGAGTATCATCGCTCTCTTGCGTCCTCTGGGTGGACGACCAGCAAAGATTCGTCTTCGAGCGAAGTTCAAAGCGTTTCCGATCCTTGTACCTCCACGAGGGTATCGTATTTGTCTGACAGCCCTTAGTACGGAGCTTACTCCATTGTAGCGGTTGAAGCCAAAGATCAGGTATGCTCGGGTGGAGTAAAGACCGACAGCGATGCGAGTCCTCCTACGACCAATGGGAAGAAGCTGAACCATGTCTTGAACAAAACGCAAAATGCGGGCAAAGTTACCACGTCCAGCGCGTTCAATACTTCCTGATCCATCGATGAGGAAAGCAAGATCCAGGCGGGATTTACATACTGAAGGAGAAACGGAAAAATTCAATACCCTGTTAGTGTTAATTGACTATTAACGTAGTTCAGTATAAATTAATCCAAAAATGGGGAATCGATATTAAAGCAATATAAAACGAGCGCGCGTGGCTCTGTACTGATATAAACACGACGGAAATTCGTGAAGAACTACAGTGCTTGCAAGTACAGTATATCAATATCAATGGGAATTGTAGTAAGTGAGTAATACACGAGTAAAGCAAGGACACGCCATGTACTCGAGTGCTTCACTTGCTTATCAAACGGTCTACAGCACCAGAGTGTTTATACTACAGTACAGAGTCACAAACGACCGTTATATACCGTTATAAAACGTTTTAATAGTAATAATAATAATAATAATAAAGATTTATTGGAGACATATCTACAGGGTAGCTCTACATTCCCCAGACCTAAGAACTCAAACTTTCAAAGTTATTACGCCGATGTCTCTTTCCTCTGTTGTAAACACGTTAGTCATTTAATCTGCGCGTGTGTGATATCTTATAGATATTTAGAACGTTAATTTTACCTCGTTTAGGTGGTTTAGTTGGTTTTGGAGTAGGGCCAATTGGTCCTGGAGGAGTTCCTAAAAACCAAGAAACAAACAAATTAATACAATTGCTTGTACTGCAATAATATACATTATATGACTAGACCATACATAAAGTAGAATCGACCCTCTTTAAAAATAATATGGACAACAGTTCCTAGAGGTTGATGTAACAAATATATACACAAGCGATTGCAATCGTTTATCAGCCCCCATATTGTTGATTAGGACTTACCTCTGAAGCATGCTTTCCTTGCTTGTCTAATTTGATGGGCATTCAATGGCACGCTGTAAATCTGTACGCAAGAAACACGTCCACGGAAGTACCGCCTATCGCCAATCTTGACACCAATTCTGATTGGTGCACTGGTTGCCAAGGAGAATCTTCCAATTTTCTTACGTACTATGGCTCTGCCGTTGACCCACAGTATCGCTTCTCCAGTATTACGGTTGTACGTCCCGCCCACGAAGGTCCATGCACGGTAAGGTACTCTATTGTATCCAACCAGAGGAGTGGTCATGGCACCGTTTCGGTTAACAAAACGTAAGAAGATGGTCCTGTGTGAGGTCATCCACAAGTGTACCCCCCAGCGAGGTCCTGGATTGTAGTGCACAATGGGACCACTTCTTCCACTATGGAAGATCCAGGCTAAGATGGTGATGGAGTTACGAGCATCAAGTTTACCATAATTGGGAAACTCAACATAGCTTGTCCTTGTACCAAGTAGCTTGATGGACGAGAATTTCCAACCAAATGGACCTTTTGCAAACCCGATGTTCCTAAATCGACCAGTTGGACTGCGACGTCCTCCTACATCGCGCCCACGATATTTGATGTCCAGTGGGTATATGGCCAGGACAGCAGGTAGACCTGGTAATACAAACAAGTATAAATAATAATGATAATAACTACATTAGCATTGTTAATAATTATACAATAACTATAAAACTATATTTGGTAACCATAAAAGCACACTTCTTGAAAACTAGAAGAAATTCACCTAAAATATGCATTGGTCAGTCTGTACAAGACTATTTCTTTTCGCTCCAGCAATCATGTCTGACGAAAAGCCGCGAGGAGTCTCACAGGGATTTTCAAATAACGATTGCCAGGACGAGAACAAATATCGTCTAGTGCTAATGGTATAACAATCACTAATAATGTAAATAACTTACGTGGTGTAGGCCTTGGTGTTGGTCTGTCTGTAAAGCAATACAAAACAACATTGTTTAAAATTTTATCACAATAGGTTGCAATAAAACAACAAAAACGTTTTTAATGATACAAATAATATGATATCATAGGGGTTGTATATATAGTTATGAATACTGGAAATGGTAGCAAAGTAAGCAAAGTCTGTAATCCCGAACACTCCGCAATTTCCAACAAAACCCATTTTTGTTTTTAAGTCATTCACTATTGGGTATTTTTCGAAAACAAACCATTTCCCTGGGATCGTTTTTAGTCAATCACTATCAGTTATCTCGAGCCCCCGTTATCTCGAACACAATCCCATCTCCCTTGGATCGTTTTTAAGTCAATCACGATCAATTATCTCGAGCCCCCGTTATCTCGAACACAAACCCATCTCCCTTGGATCGGATTTCCACTACTGTAACTTACTTCTGAAGCAGTATCTCTTGAGTGTTCGTATTTGATAGCCATTCAACGCCACGTTGTACACGTGCAGGCATGCAATAGCACCACGGAAATATGTGCTGCTTCTTGGTTTTCTTCCAGTAAAAGCTACTCTGTCAGTGGCAAGTTGGAACTTTCCAAGGTATTTTTGAGCAACGGGTACTGAATCAATCCAGATTGTTCCATAACCAGTCTTTCGGCTATATGTCACAGTCAGGTAATTCCACCGTTTAGGTCGAATATGACGATGACTTGTCAACCTCTTAAAGGATTTTCCTCTTCGGGACACAAAACGGACATCTATGGTATTACTAGCAAGCATCTCTATAGCAAAGCCAGAGCCATCGCTCTTGTAGACAAATACTGGACCACTGCTCTCGGGATTTAACCAGAACACTACTGATATAGCGTTCACTGTGTCTAGTCTACCAACGTATTTGATGTAACTCTGTGGTAGTCCGCGCACTTTGAAAGATCCAGCAGGCAATCCGTCAGGACCGATAAATGACTCTGCGTTATAAATGCGAGCGTTGGGGTTCTTGTAGCGGCCAAGGTCGCGTCCTCCGAAGATGCCATTTAATGGGTAGATACCCATAGCGGGAGGAGCAGCTGTGGGACAAACAAGATATCATTGAGCAAATATATCTAACGTATCCAAATAACCATCATAATCAAAACGTCTGTGGATACTTACGAACTGGTTTTGTTGGTCCTGTTCGAAGAGAAAGAAATTAATTCATTAATTCATTTCATGTTTGACATTTTGCATAAGAACAGAACTTCATAAAAGAAGAGAACAGAACTTTATGTAAGAACAGAACTTTATAAAAACACATTTTACATACCTGCTGTTGGTCCAGGGGTTGGCCAAGCTGTTAAAAGAAACAAATCATTTGTAAGAAATCAAAGGTAATTTGCTTTTTAAATGCGATGCTCTAGTATGAGCACCTCTATACTACCGCAATCTCATTATATAATTTAATTTTAAGACTGAACAATCAACATTAAAGCCCATACCTCTGAAACAAAGTCTCCTTGCTTGTCTGATTTGCCCAACAGTCAAAGCCTTGTCATAGACTTGCATACAAGTGATTCGTCCACGGAAATACCTTTTGTCACCAATGCGCGCTCCCATTCTGCTTGGGTAGTTGGTCTTTATCCTTATTCTACCAATTCTTCGTCGGGCAACTTGAACAGCATCAATGAACAACTTAGCGTACCCTGTGCGGTGATTGTATGTTGCGGCTACAAAGTTCCAGGATTTAGGGCGGAGTTTATTAGAAGTTACAGGTTTTTTGTGACGTCCACGACGCGTCACGAGACGGAAGAAAAGAGTATTTTGACCAATGGCCCAGAAATGGACCCCCCATCCACGAGGATTGTAGTTAAAGATAGGTCCTGTTGACCCTTCAGGATTAATCCAGGCCACGAGGGTTATGGAATTTCTTGTGTCTAATTTTCCTTGGTTTGGAAAGTGAATGTAGCTTCTACTGTTGGCATAGAAACGGTAGGAACAGCCTGGTCTTCCGTTGGGACCTGGTGCGGCGCTGACATGTCCAAGAATACCGGGTGGGTTTCGGCTCCTGCTGACATCAATGCCCCTGTAGACAGAGGTAAGTGGGTAGAAGGCAACTGCAGGGGGTAGACGTTCACCTAGTGCAATAATAACAATTATTAATAACAACCAGAATTAATAGAATTGGTAAAGGTGTGGTAATACGGGCAATGAAATTGTACATTTTTGCGTTCCAAGTTGCCATGCAAATGTTGCATGTATTACCATTCTTTTCCCTCTCGATTTTTTGACAACTTGCGTGATTTTGTTGCCCGTCGTGCCGCACCTTAGAGCAAGTACAGTTTATAACAATTGGACAGTTAAATTGTCATGAAGAAAAATGACACTTACGAGGTGGTCTTGTTGTAGGCTTGCCAGTTGGTCCTAAAAGACAAAAGTAAGATTCTTAGAAAGTAAACAACAAGAATTTCGTTTTACTTAAAAGAAAGCATGACAATGAGCAACACCACGCCACGCGTAAATAACACAAGTAGATATGAAATACAGTGACACACGGAGAAGACTTAGTAGTGCCAACGCTCGGTAAATTTTCGCGAAAAATACGAATTCTATCCTGTTACTTACTGCTTCTAAAGCAAATCCTCCTCACAGCTTTGATTTCAGGTCCTCTCAGTGCAACGCTGTAAACCTGGAGGCAAGAGACTCTACCACGGAAGTACCTCATGTCGCGCTTCAAAGAACCCATCCTTACTGGACGATTTGTTGCCAAACGGATTTTGCCAACGTATCTTGAATAAACAGGTATAGATTCTTTCCACAGAGTAGCAAGACCTGACTTATTGTCATATGTAGCTGCAACGTAGTTCCATCGATTAGGTGTAAGAACTCTAGCGATCAAGGGTGTGGTCGTGCGGCCTGTGCGACCTATAAAGGTGACCTGAAGTTGATTACGTCCGATCACCCAGAAACGCACACCCCTTGGGCTGTAGTGGAAGATAGGTCCTGATCCCTGAGGATATATCCAAGCAACGATGGTAATGGAGTATGTAGCATCTAATCGACCATGGTTGGGGAAATCAATGTAGCTGGTACGACGTCCATAGAAATATGTCGAACCATTTGGGAGACCATCAGGACCTGGTGCTGGTCTGACGTTGTATGGTTTACCAGGGGGGTTAGTTGGGTAGGTGATGTCACGTCCTCTGGTTTTCTTGCTGAGTGGATAGATGGCCAACACACGTGGAAAGACTGTGAACATATTTGATGGAAATGATATAAATGATTTATAATAGGAATGTTGGACATTTTTATAAAAAATGGTTGCCATATGTAATTACCAGGACGACGGGTTGGCTTTGTAATAGGTGGCTTGTATGTTGGACCTAAATAGTGATGGAAGAAATGAATCAATGAACACTAACTGTAAAACAGGAAAGAAATACAATTGATGAATGGGCACAAAAGATGAGTTTAAGAAAGAAGGAAGGAAGGAAGAGAGGAAAAAGAACGAAAGAATGAATGAATGAATAAATAAAAGAAGAAAACAAACAAACAAACAAAGAAAAAAAAAGGAAGGAAAGAAAGAATGAGAATGAATTAATGAAAAAAGGAAAGAAAGAAAGAAAGAAAGAAAGAAAGAAAGAAAGAAAGAAAGAAAGAAAGAAAGAAAGGAAGGAAGGAAGGAAGGAAGGAAGGAAGGAAGGAAGGAAGGAAGGAAGGAAGGAAGGAAGCTGGGAAGGAAGGAAGGAAGGAAGGAAACAACGAACGAAGGAACGAAAGAAAGAAAGGAAGGAAGGAAGGAATTCAATATCATTAACTTATAGTGGATCAGTATGAATAGTGACATATGTTTATCCATGGACATAAAAAGAAAAAATATATTTCACAAAGAAATCTCAAAAGATATGAAAAGAAGTGGGGGGAAGGGAAGGGAACCAAAGCAAAGCAAAACACAAGGAAAGGAAAGAATAAGAAAGGAAAGGAAAAAAAAGAAAAGAAAAACAGAAAAGAAAAGGAGAGAAAAAAACCCATTACTTGATAATGACATCGGAAGATGTCAAAACGTTGTACAACATTTGCATTTGTCTTTCTTATAAATTTAATTTCAAAGTCGAGCCTTATCAAAAAGAGAATCAAGAGAGTAAATATAATTTTATTTTACATGTCAATATGTACCTGTTATTGGACAAAGGCATATCTTGTGTGTAGCAGGAATTAAAGCTCCTCCACTTCCTATTGATAACAAGATTGTTTAAAATACATTTAACCAAAAAAGAAAATGTTGGAATATCACAAAATTGTGTCATAATAGTATTCTTTATAAGAATCAAAATAAAAAATTTAAAATACTTTTAAAGCAATCAAACTTGACATACCAAGGCAAACTGCATCTCTGACAGGATTAATGATCAACTGCAAGTGACGCCAATCAGCTGTGAAGATGTGTGTTCTTCGAGGCATAGAAGCAATGGCATCCAGTTGTTTACCATGGATATATCGACCAATACCAATACAGAAAATTTTAATGCCCTGTGCCTTCAATGCCCTTGCTGGTCGGGACACATCATCATCTGCCATCAGTCAAAAGAACAACTACCTTAGTGCTTTGACTTCTACGGGCACTCCTGTAGAACAAACCAAATAGAAATAATGACTGATCAGTCAGAATAAACATTCAAGTAGTTTTTACTTTATTTTATTTTTATTTATTTATTTACTTTGCCCAAGGGTAGGATCCCACAATGGCATAACCAGTTACTGTGGGTTTCAAGATCTTTTAGTTAATGTAGCAGGAACACACAGCAGCTTTTTTTAAGGTACAAAAGTGCATATAGAATTATTGTTAAATGTAGCCCATATACAATATAAAGTTCAAGTTAAAGGTCTTGAAACTAGAAGACAATGAACAGTGATAAGCCATTATAATTAGTATCATTATTATTATTATAATGATGGGTTGCAATAATAGGTAGGCTTGCATTTAATTTAGCTGTTCCATAAACATGACACAAGTTGATACAAGTGACCTGTTGTCAAGACAAAAATTAATTGTGGTGTATTGGCAATTTCCAAAAACAGGACACCAAATATAACTCCAGAATAATCTCAAAGGGACTCAGGGCATTTAAAACTATACTGACCTTGCAAAGACTCTCTGAGCTGCATAAAGAGCCCTTCCAGTCCTTGATCCTGTCTGTGGGTTTCTAATTGGTCTTCCAAGAGCATTAAAAAGAGCACCATTGTTACGATAGCTATTGAGACCAAAAATAACTCTGGCATTTGTTCCATACACCACCAAAGAAACTCTGGTGTAGGTCCTGGACACTACAAAACCAGCTGTGATGTGTTTGATCATAGTTATCTCTCTGCGGAAGTTGCCAATGCCATGTTTTTCTATGCTTCTGGAGCCATCGATGAGGAAAACAATATCTAAAGGTGCTCGGCATGCTATGGATAGAAAAATATCAGTTGTAATTAAGTCATTTCTTTTTTCAAAGTTTTTAATGTTGCTGCAAATTCATCAGCAGAAATGAATGCAACATTTTGTATATGTTGCAGCTAATTTTTCCACCAGGTAAACTTTCTGTAGTTTTTGTTTTAGCTTTGCAATTGATGTCCTGTCATTATTTATAATTCATTAAAACTGACCCATACACAATAGTCCAGTTTCCAATAGGCCATTGGCATGATGATGTCATATACTACAACTACCAGAATGCTTTGCCCCCTTTCTTTTGTAAAGTAATTAGTGCCAATCGTTCTACTATTCTCAAATGGGAATAAAAATCTGAATAAGAAAGAAAATTCGTAGAGCATTCTGGTAGTTGTAGTAAAATGACGCCATTGTGCAAATGGCCAATTACTAGAGACCACTGAGCTTCTTGACAAAAGGTGCATTTATGCAGGGTTAGCCTCCTTTTCAAGAAAGACCCATGGGAACGAAATTGATTTCTGTATTGTTCTTAGTCAAAATGTATTGCTTTTCTCGCTGGCATTTTCAAATAATTTACCTTGACTTGAGGCTAACCCTGCACCAATGCATCTGTTGTTTAATTTTACAGCAGTATGAACAAACTCGAAAAAGATCTATTAGCTTACTTATCATTAAACCTCAGAAAAATTCAAACTGGTGTAAAAGATTTTTAACTACAACATATATATTACAAGCCATATTCTAGTTACTTTTAATGGGAGATAATGACTGAAAAATATGACTTTTTGAAAGTGAAGTTTTTGATGAGTAAAATTAATGAATGAATCAATCAATCAATCGATTATTGATTCACTCTTCGACTTATTTAAATTAAGGTTATCATTAAACGCAAAAAGTAGAAAAGAAAGGGAGTAGACGTAAATATTATTTTAAGAACATGAGTAGTGACTGGTTCAATACAACTGTCACACTTTGACATTCTAATTGATAAATTATTATTGCAGTAATATCTATAAACAAAATATATTAGACAGAAAACTAAATTACCTGCAGGAAGTGTAGGCCTTGCAGTTGCTGTGAAAAGAAGAAAATATAAATATAAGACAACAAGAAATGACAAGCATGAACTTTTATAGTTGTCATAAGCTTATAAATTGGTCAAGTTTTCGACTAGCAGTTCTAATACAGTATTAATACATCGCATCCTAAATTCTGTAAATTAAAAGCTGGAATACGAATAACAATTTACGAAAATTGTTTCTACACTAAAAGTTTTAATCAAAATGTCCTCTATTAAGTCTTTAAATTTTATTAAGAACGACAAAACACATATTTCGCGACGTTTCGATGTTTGTTTCAGAATAAAGATGTTTGTTTCAGAATAAAGACCCGCTTGAGAATGATGTCTGAGACATCGAAACGTCGCGAAATATGTGTTTTGTCGTTCTTATAGTAAAGCAAAATGGTTTGCTTTGTTTACAACTCAAAGGAAACTTTGGCATGTCTCTTAGCTTTTTATCCAAAATACAAATAATGACCCCTCAATAAGCCAATAAATAGTACCTAGCTGTAGTTGATAAACCTTTGAATATCATTTTCACATAGGTTTTAGCAAAGAAATACCATAAAAGTAGGTTGATAAACAACAAGATACTTGACCCGTCACGGTATAGTAGTGAACAGCTTTCCTTTCTAAATTTTCCCGCCAAAAGACCTCGGACGCGCGCGCGCAGGTTAATTATTATTCATAAAAATTAGATTTCACTTCCGTTCTCCAACGCGTTTTCCTTTCTAGCTGGTCTTTTTAATTTTCCAAACTTCCAAAAAATATTTTATCATTTTATAGCCCCTGACACTGAATATAGTCATACAGGCAAAAATCAAATTTCGATATTACGAAAGAGCCGGATGGAAAAAGAAAAAATTCCACCGGAAGTGAATATCTATCTATTTTTGACGTCACGTAATCTCACAAGCTTTTACAGCTCGCGCGACCGGACCTACGTCACGATAAAATCTCCCAGACATAATCAGTTCGTTACTTACGACAAGGAGGGCAGAAGCGTGGTCCAACTATCAGTGGACGTGGACGGGGAGGGGGACGTACTATGCGTACTGGACTTGTATCCAATCGAGCTGGTTTAGCTGGTTGATCTAAGGTCCCTTCAGGCATATCGTGAGCGCTGGGTTCGCTTGGCATCTCGTCTTCTGGTCCAGGAAGTTTGACTTGATGAGAAGTCGCCTTGGCAACTTTGTGCTCAACACCCTCAATTGCGTCAATGGAGACGTTGTGGTGACTTACGCTGTGAATTGGGACTTCTTTAACTGGAGGAGCATTGGATCCCCCAAGATCTTCTGGAGGCCTTTCGGATAAAGCAGCTAAATCTTGCTCAACATCTGGATGGTCAGTGGTATCACCCAGGTCGTGTCGCTTGCTGCTGGTACCAGTTCTTGAGTCAACAGGATCCATGCTCGTATACGAAGCGGTTTTCTCCTGTGGCAGGATTTCAACTCTGGAAGGAAGCTCATCAGTAACATTGTCAAACTTGACTCCTTGCTTCACTTCTGGCTTAAGGGCCTCCAAAAACGCAGTTTCCTTTTGGTCGTCATGATCGACGGTGCTATTCTCGGTGACATTAGAGGGCGTGGCATCCATATGGACCTCCACTTTGTCTTTATTTTCATCATCATGATGTTCGGCAGGAGCGTCATCTGCATCAACTATGGTTGGTGGCTTCTCTTGTTGGTCGCCAGATATGTCTGCGATATCAACTACGCTAATATTTGATGGTCTCTCTTCCTGGTTTGGTTCCAACACATCTTTGTGCTCAGTTGAGTTATCAACATCAATTGATACTGATGGACCTTGGGATGGGATTTCACTTCCAGTTTGTCTGACTTCTACCGACGCTTGCTTGCCGAATGACAAATCAACTGGGGTGACTGAAGCCACTGACGGTGTAGATTCGGAAACCTTTGGTTCCGCCATCACCTCGTTTGGCACAGCAACAGTGACGTTGTCTTTTGGCTTTCCGCCTTCGGTGGTAACCTTTTTAGGAGCACTGGAGATAAAACTGAAAGAAAAGAAAAAGTTTTAATTAAGATATTGCCTGTAATCAGCTAGATTGCATCCGTCAGACACTCCATTACTCACAATAATTTTTCAACCAATCAGAATCCTATGTGTCTGATCTGTCACTTTAATAATGCATGATTTTCGACCAATCAGAGCGCGCGAAATGTTCTAATTGTGTATAAACTCTAAAAACACTCACGTGTAAACTTCATTTCCCCAAGGACCGCCTTCTCCATCGCCTAGGTAATAACAAAAACAACACATCAGTTACGTTACATACTACAACATAACATGGGCTAATAAAACTAATGCGTTGTTTAACTCTTACCGCGACAAGTGACGCTCACGCCGTATTTCATGAACGTCTTTTCAGCGCCATCACCACCGAAGCACTGTCCGCCATTTTGAACGGCGAACATCTTCAATTTCAGTGACTTTGCTGCCTTGGCGCACTTGATGAGAGCGTTGGTCCTCGCCTTGTAGTCGGGTTCCATCAAAAATGACGACTTTCCCTCGAGGGTTGGTATGGCGCGATTCCAAGTATCACGCCAACAGCCAACACTCTTGAATTCTAAACAAATATCATCAAGAAATGTTAATTAGATGTTTCTCGGGAATGGACTATTAATCAACAATACGTACTTTGCCCTTCGACGTCGTAGACCTCATTCCTGTTTGGCGGCACGTCATCTACCTTTTGCACAGGTTGGGGCTCCTGATATGTCGGAGGCTGAGGCAAAGTTCCCGATACTTGCTGCCGAGCAGTGCCCTGACTACACGGAGGTCGATCTATGATAGGTTGTTATGTTAGAAAGTCATTTTAACCATAGCTACGTTTTTAAACAGCCCTCTCCCTTTCCCAAACCCTTCGGATTTCCTTTTAATTGAATTTTCGTAACCTGTTGCACGTTCAGAGGAAAATGAGTGACAGTTACGTTCACGGAATTGACCACTTAGGGCATTTTCCAAACCTGGTTCAATGGTTACCGAAAGAAGGGCATTCGCGAAATGCGCGGTATTGAGTGACGAAAAAGAAAGAGGAATACGTGAGAAGGAGCTGTAATCTTCCATGAGTACTACGTATACTTCCATTTTTTTCGTATAAAGCTAGCTTTACTTTTTCATTTTATGTCGAGAAAAAAAACATACTAGTAGGACGTGAGCCATGGACACAGTTGTCAAACTTTATTGCCAAAATATTCGCTAAAATGCGAATTGCGTGTACATACCTGGGCAATACATTCCCCGCGGACAGCAAAGTGCTTGTTGTTGGGTGGCGGGGTAGCGATAAGCTGCAACAAAAATTCAGCGTTTTTAGTTATTTGATTTACCAAGAATCTAGGCCTGTGTTCTCTCCACCCCTCCCCCCTTTCCCACTACTGGAAGTGACCTCCATGCCAGTTCCAGGCCTCCCCTATCAGGTTGGTCTCTTACCCCTACCCAATATATATCATTTCCCGCCTTCAAGATCCTCGAAAACTAGTCGAGACATCTAAACGGGAAGACTATACTGATATAATTTCTTTACTTGTATTTGACATACCTATATATTGCCGTTTCTGATTGTCATCAGTGTCATTTTTTTCGTTTGATGAGACTCGTTCTCCCTCAACAAATATTGCTATTAACAGCAAACAACCTAACAGCTTGCAAGTACCCATATTGGCTATCTGTGATGAAAGAAAGCAAAAAATCAGTCATCGCGATTATTTTACGAAAGATTGGGTTAACTATGGCAAAAGGATTGGTGTCCATTATGTGTGTGGTATATATGGAGACTCAACGTGTTAGCTAGGGGCTGAGGAGAGGAAGAAAAGAATCTTAGCGCCATTAGTATACAAATTCACGAGAAATATTTTCGCATTTCATTTCATTTCGTTTCACTTTATTCATTTTTTTTACATTACTGAGTGATTTTAAAACGATTTTTTCATCGGTTAAATCAAAGAATTCCAATAAATAATTAAATGGTTGACAATTTCCAAACTGGCCAAAAGCGTGAATATAAAATTACAAAGACAAAATAAACAACAAAAGTTGTTGCGTTCAGCGTATCCTCGCCTAGTGGAAGCCAGGCTTTCGAGAAATTTAAAAGAAATTATGCCAGTGAAAGTCATTCAAAAGTTTGCGACACTCTCATTACTGATTTGATTTCTTCTAAAAACTCAAAATTGTTTATTTCTCAGTGAAAATTAACACAAGGCAACACCATAAAGAACAACAACAACAAAAGAGGTAAGAAAGAGGTTGAAGTTGATCAATGGACGAAGATAAATCAAAGAATCAGTTCATTCAATTCATGATCATTCAAAACTGAGTGCATAAACACATAACACACTCTTTTTGAAGTTGACCATGTTCTATCAGAGCCTTAGAAATATATAAAGAATTTCCCGGATCCCCCCCCCCCCTCCCACCCCCCTTGAGGAACTTGTACTCCTATTTCAAAATTCTAGATTCTCCACTGTAACACTGCATTGCATACGTTTCTGTGTTTGGCCAGCCGGCACTTTTTTCTACGCTTTGCACACAAGAATGTGGGGTTCTATTACACTAACAATAGATTTTGCAATTCAAAAACAGTTCAGGTTTTTATCGAACTTTTCATAACATGGCACAAAAGAACCAACAGCAGTGCAGGGAACATGTCACTAAGCATGTCAAATTAGAAATCAAAATATAAACATGTAGAGATATCAGGTAAATTTATCCCCAAAGGGACACCGACAAGAAGAGTAATTATCTACAGGTTCCTTATCACTTTACTTTTTACCCCAAAAAAGTTTGATATATCATTTTATCAAGTAATGCAATCGGGAGCGTGGAAATGCAAAACAGCACCGGGTTCAACTAGGCGGGTTAACCTTCCACACCATGACAAAAAGAATTTGTCGTTTAAAAACTCATTTCGTATAGAATATTCACAGAAAACATGTTAAGTGTTTGTTCAAAAACCGCATGGTCGACTGTAATTTTACTTTTCTGTGTGGCTTCATTTCTTAAGCAATTAAACATTTTCTGGGTACGTACAGCTCTTTTGGATGAGTTTTATATTTTTATATGTTTTACTTACTTTATATTTTTAGGAAATGAAACGACGGCCACTTTTATTTGAGTTTGCATAGAAAACAGTTGCCATTTTGAATCCCGATTTTTTTTACTGTAATACGATCGCCTAGGAATTCGATTAGGAAATCTTCTTGGAATTATTTTCGTAAAGTAACCCAAATAATATATGAACATGTAAGCACAGGAACAAACGATAATAAATTCCATCAATGCACGCAATCATATATGAAGTCCCTTATATTCCTGCTAGCGTTATTACACACTTAATTAAGATTAAGTTTTGAATTCTTAAGACAAATAAATACAACGGTTTTCACGGTGCCCCTTGACTCAGTAGAAAACAGGAACTTTGATAAAACAAAAATCAGTAAAGTTTATATTCAAACAACTAACTTTATTTTAAGCCAGGGAAAAACAGTTTTGGGAGAGAAGGGAGAAATGGTCTAAAAAAGTACAGGGGTTGGAGGAATAAGGCAAAAAAGTGTTTGGGAGGAATACGAATCAAAAATGAGTACTGATGGGAGAGAACTGTGAAAAAATAGCAGAGGGAGAAATTGGTTCCTATTCCTCTCTCCGCCCTTAAGGCTCTGACAAAGAGAGTATTTCAAGTCATCACTTAGAGTGACCCCAAAATCATAAGAAAAAATCTGCCCTTCTTTCTTTCATTTTTTTCAGTTGGAAAAAGATAAAAATGCTGGTAGCTGCTATGGCTAAATGTAAGCTGTGGGAGAAAGGATGAACTTTGAAAGTGTGAGAAAATTCCCGCCTTCTTGAGCGGTCTAGTGCTATCCAGAGTGTTATGCAATGATTCCCACATTTCTTGCTTTCCTAAGTGATCACGAAAGAGTACGATTTACTAGGAATGCATCAAAAACCTTGAAAATGATTAAATATAGAACATATATATATATTAGTATTTACATCTGAAACTTCACTATAGAAGTACTGTGGGAATAGCAACCCCTAAAAGAACAAAAACGTTTTTGACTAAAAAACTGAACATGATTAAAAAATTAGAGAAAAAAAGTTTGTGTATCTAAAATGGCTATAGAGAAGTTAGGAAGTATTAGCTGTGATGAACTCTGAAAGCTCATGAGAAACTTTCTCAGTAACACTTTGAAGTCGTTTTTGTTATGCAATAATTCTCACACTTCCGTTGCTCCTCTGAGTCGGAAAGAAGATTCGACAGAAATATTGCATCACAAAGTCTTCGAAAACGATTAGTGAAATAAACAGATGAATTTAATGATTGTTTACAGCTGCAACGTTGGATATGGTCATCAAAACAACATTCAAGTACAGAACAAAATGTACGAGTGCCGGTTATAATTAGTTCTACATAGCGCTTAACTAGGAAGAAATGTTAGAAAAATTAATGACGCCAGAAAAGGAAAGAAGGAAACAGAGTTATATGCGTTGCAAGAGAACGACTACTAACTGCTTGTATTTTTTAAATGGGAAATTGTAACAAAGAGCGTAACCAATAAGCTATTTTATTAAAGTTAGTTTCAACTGGGATAAGTTTAGGCAGATAATGAATAAAAACTCCGAAGACTCCTTAAAAATCATATCTCCTTTTTAAGAAATGCAAAAGTCCATAAAATAAAGACAATTTTCAGACACTTTAGAGTTTTCACGAAATATGAATTATTGAACAAACAAGGGCAGTCGATAGGTCAAGTGAAGACAAAGAAAAACGATTAACCCTATTCTTTACCAGATTAATCGAATTATTAGGTTCAACTCTCAGGATCTGAAAGAATAAAGGTTCAGAGTGTCTTTTGGTATATCCGTTACAGAACCAAAAACTTAGCTCTGAAAACTGCAATAACGATGACAAAAAAGAGCTAAAAAAGCAAAGATTTAAAAAAATTCTTTATGAAAAAGGTAGGTTTGACACTAAAAGTACTAAAGACAATACACCAAGGACCAGTCCTTACCTCTACGTTCAATGCTGCTAGATTCCAAGTTTTTTTAGTCCATAGTGAGTCTCTTTAGACCACGTTACAACACGGGTCTTTGTCAGAGCCTCCTCCGAACTGAATTGAAAAAAACTTTTTGAAAACATATATTCTTGCGACCTGCAAAATCTTTCAGTGGAAAATAAAACAACGGGTGTAACATAACTTTGCATACGCAGAAAAACTAAACAAACAACGAAGACCGTTTTAAAAGTTTTTATTTGTCAAGTGAGGATTTTTATGAACTTTTGGGCGGTGATTTTAATAAGATTGTTAGGGGTTTTTCTTTGGTTGAATAAGAAGGCATTGACCGTAAGTAGGCTAACTATTTGGCTTGGTGTTGACTGTAATTGAGCAGGTACCAGAGAGGCGCTCAAAAGGAACCATGTTATATTTGGAAAATCAAATTTGTTAATTACTATGCAGTAAAAAAAACTACTGTGCTGTAAAAAAACTCCAACCACATAAATACATGACATGACGTCATATGTATGGACTCTCTCATCGAGGACGATGAATGAGGGTCTGGAAAACCTTACAGCTTATGGCTCTTTTCAGTGATGTGGATCTTAAGGCCCCTTTCATTTTTACAGACTTTGCTGCAAAGGGAACAAGTGCTATGTTCAACCACAGGGGGCATAGGAACATGCGTTTTCTTGTGGTGGACGAGTCCTGCCTTGCTCCGGGCAATAAAGCCACACTCACAAGTAAATTTGGTTGGAACTGAAGATTTGTGTCTCTCGGCCTTTGTTTTGGCTCTCAAAAGATCATGATAGTCAAGTCTATCCTTTTCAAATCGCTCAAGCTTCGCAAAGCAAGAGGCTCTCCATTTCACACGATCACATATAATATATATATTTATATTTCTGATCATGAATTTTATTAGTCTAATAGAATGGACAGACATGTTTCGGTTAGTGTCAACTACCTTCTTCAGTGTGGATGACATGCAAAACTGAAGTTTTATTCATACAACTATACTGTCTTTCATAAAAGCCAATGAAACTGTAACGAAAGTTGTTTCATCCACAAAAAGGTACGTGTTTTGCTACATTTCACTAGTTTTTGGTGGCTGTCTATATTAGCGCCATCGAGGTGTCTTGGGCGAGGCAAACTTGAACCGATATGCACTCTGGTGGCGTGCATTTGCACAGTTCATGGAAAATAGGCAATTAACAACTGCATGTCTTTACGGGTTAACTGAAATGTCATGAACAATCCTGTGGTTCTAGAGGAATTTATTCCTTGAGATACTGGCAAACGCGAAGCTTCCCCATTATAACTGATTCATTGCGAAGGAATACTACAGCAACTGTAGCATAGTTCTGTAGCAGTGAACACGAGAAATCAAATTAACTTGCATAACATGTATTTATTCACATGTAACAATTTATTGTTATGGCAGTGGTACTACATCTACAGTATGAACGTCGTGGTAACAGGAAAATCTGGAAAAAAAGATTTAAGGAAAAAAGTTAGTTGTCAATATTTCAAAATTTGGGGGGACAAAATCAAAAGAGCTGTATATATACTATACCTCAAACCTCAGCGACTACCTTATTATAATAAAAATACAACAGTATTTTCATTAACATTTATTAAAATTTATTATTTTGAGTCACTCAAAACTATTCCAGTCTAGCTCGTCCAACAGTCGTGCCACCACAGGAAGCCCGACATCTCCAAAGTACCTCACCGCAACAAGACCCCAAACAAACAGAAATTATGTGAAAAAAAAACCTCATCAAGAAATGTTTCTTATAAAAATATTTTTTTTAAAACTTCTACCATTACAATTCAATTAATAAGTAGTACAGGAGATCGATAGATAAAATAATCTTAATATTGAAATACAAGGTATAATAGCGTCGGGTTTTGACAATAGTAAGAACAATGTCTAGGGGTTTTTAATCCTAAAGTTTGGCAGAAAACTGTATTCTTTGAATTAAAACAGTGAGTTGTCAAATCAAAATTGTGACAATAGAATATTGTTATAAATCGAATAAATTTTAAATCTCCATTCAAAATTTACATCTGAGTCTCCGTGGCGCAATCGGTTAGCGCGTTCGGCTGTTAACCGAAAGGTTGGTGGTTCAAGCCCACCCGGGGACGGGGATTTTTTTTTCATCTTTTTTTCTCCTTTTTTTTACTCATACCTATCCTTTCTATCCTTTTTAATCTTTTTTTCCACATTCGTATTGATTGTTTTACTATTATAACACAAAAATTGGCTATAAAAAGGATTTGCAGGCGTTGCGTGACATTTTGAATTTTAATTCGAACAAAAATAAAAATGTGATATTTGACAAGAGCGCACTAAAGTTAGCAAAAATCGAAATTTTGAAGTAGCTTTGATGAATAGCGCTAGAGTTATGGGCGGCCCAAGTTGCCTGTTTTCTAAAGGGCCCATCGCCACGCATTTCTTTAGGAAAAAAGCCAAGTTTGGCCACCTATAACTTTGACGCAATTCATAGAAACTACTTCAAAATTTAAATTTTTGCTAACTTTGATGTGCTCTTTCCAAAAATTATATATTTCTTTTTATTGGATTAAAATTCAAAATGTCACGCAACACTTGCAAACACCAGATTGGGAATGAACAGGGAAGACAAATCGGCTCCTGGTGTCGAACAGCAATAGCGACAACTCAATGTCACACAGTGAATCATGATTTTTGTAACTTCATTTTTTTTTTCATCAAATGGAATTAACAACAAAATGAACAATACTGATGAGTATCATTAATAAATATATCAACAAGTTAATAAATAAACAAACAAAGATATCAATAAAATAAATAGTTTCAATAAATTAATTCATTCCGAATTCACAAATTCTATCCTAATATCTTCGGGATCGTGACACGTGCATTTTGTCAATCCGCATACTACAGCAACCTGACATTGCATTCTACTTCAACTGTTCAGTTGTACAAATTAAAAGCATTTTCGGTGAACAATGCTTTGACCAGATTCATCGTATTCCCCCTTGGAGATCCACATCTGTTGGAAGGTGGACAGAGAAGCAAGGATAGAGCCTCCAATCCATACAGAGTATTTCCTCTCTGGTGGAGCAATGATCTTGATCTTCATGGTTGGTGGAGCTAAGGCTGATATTTCTTTCTGCATACGGTCAGCAATTCCTGGGAACATGGTTGAGCCACCAGACAAGACTGTGTTTGCATACAAGTCCTTACGGATGTCAACATCACACTTCATGATGGAGTTGTAGGTTGTTTCGTGGATACCAGCAGATTCCATTCCAAGGAAGGAAGGCTGGAACAAGGCCTCGGGACATCGGAAACGCTCGTTGCCAATGGTGATGACCTGTCCATCAGGTAATTCATAGCTCTTCTCCAGGCTTGAGCTTGAAGCAGCTGTCTGCATTTCTTGTTCGAAGTCAAGAGCAACATAGCAGAGCTTCTCCTTGATGTCACGGACAATCTCGCGTTCGGCAGACGTGGTAAATGAGTAGCCACGTTCTGTCAGGATCTTCATCAGGTAGTCTGTCAAGTCTCTGCCGGCTAAATCAAGACGGAGGATAGCGTGGGGGAGAGCGTATCCCTCATAGATTGGTACAGTGTGGGAGACACCATCACCGCTATCGAGGACTATGCCAGTAGTACGTCCAGAGGCATACAGGGCGAGAACAGCTTGAATGGCAACGTACATTGCGGGCGAATTGAAGGTCTCGAACATAATCTAGAAAGAAAGAAGAATGTTTATTTAAATAATGTAAAAATATAGTTCATGCCAAACATGATGAAAAAAATAATAAATTACATGTTTTGGGATTTTTTGTAGTTTTGCAAAAAAGTGAAAACTCTCAATAAAGAATGCATATTCTTTAGTTTTCACGGCCGACAAAAGTTATCTCGAGGTTTGATTGCTGTGAAACCAAGTGGAAAAAGCTAAATAAAATAAAAGTATTGATCAAGATACATTCTTTGTTTACAGTCCAAACTTTCTTTCTCTTTTTTTCTTTGAAACCGACTGCAAACAAAAATGAACTGCAAATTTTGCACTGGACAAACTGCAGCTACACGAAACCAAATTTATTTGAAGCGTTCTCTCAGATGAGCTGAATAATAAAAAAGAAAAAAAGAAAAACAAAAGTAAAAATAAGAATTCAACATTAAAAGGTATGATAATATAGATGACAGCATTATTCTCTTCGGACTGAAAAATCAGCACTGGAATTTGTAAAATTCAAAAGTTAAATAAACTTTTAATTTTGACTTGTTTTCATATGCTATTCCTTTCCAAATCATGTTGACCAATAAGAGCAGACATAGCCAAATATGGATAAACGAAAAGTACTTCAGGAACTTTCGTGACACGCTTATTTAATACAAAGAATATTGATAGTATGTACTAACTGAGGTGTGAAATATAAATAAACCATTCTACACGAAAGTTTTAGGCTACGCTCATACTAATTTTGAAAACACATCTTTTTAGGCTTTCAGTAATAAAAATGGAATTTCTCTTTTCTCTAAGGTGTGAAAATAGGGAAACTGAAATATACGTTTGCAATTTCATCTTGGTAAGTTTTGACGTAGCTTCGGATTAAAATCATACGAAGTGTGTACAAAGTACGTTATTTCAAGAAGTTTGACATCTTCGATAATAATTGAAAAAATTACCGAGTAAATTTCACTCTTACATCATACGATGGATTATGCTATATCGATACGTTTTGAATGCTGGAAATTACATGCTGGAAATAAATTTTGTGCACATCAAAATTTCATTTGAAGTTTCTAAAGCAACTGATTTCTTGATAACAAGCACCCAATAAAGTTCTAAATAAATTATATCGCTATTTAGATCTTGTACAGAAAAGTTCGAGGCAACTACCCCGGCGGCTAAACACTTTTTACTCTCACCTGTGTCATCCTTTCTCTGTTTGCTTTGGGATTCAAGGGAGCTTCTGTCAGTAAAACTGGGTGTTCCTCGGGTGCAATACGGAGTTCGTTGTAGAAGGTGTGGTGCCAGATCTACAGACAGGAGAAAGGCTTGCATGATTCACTAAACTTTTGCAATCACAGATTTCACATGACAGATTTTCAAGTAGCGTACCTTCTCCATATCATCCCAGTTTGTAACAATTCCATGCTCAATAGGATATTTCAGTGTAAGGATTCCTCTTTTGCTCTGAGCTTCATCTCCGACATACGAGTCCTTCTGACCCATACCAACCATCACTCCTTGATGCCTTGGACGGCCAACGATGGATGGGAAAACTGCACGAGGAGCGTCGTCTCCTGCAAAACCGGCTTTGCACATACCGGAACCATTGTCGACAACGAGGGCAGCGGTGTCATCCTGATCCTGTTGGGCCATTTTTTGCAGAAATTGAAAGTTCGATGTAGTTGTTAAGTAAAAGAAAGTCAAATGATAGGTTAACACTGCATGCAGTGAGTATTTATAAGATGAGCAAAGCACTGGCGCAGTAGTGGTTAGATACCATTGTGTTACTTTCAATAAAATTGTCTGACAAGCACCTGCTCAACAACATGACTTCAGTGGAAACATAATCAAACATAAACTTCATCAGTCAACTAAAATCATCAAAAGTTATGTAGTAAGTAAATGAAAGTTGTCTAAGTCTTTTCAAGTCCATCTTAAGATTGATAGATCAACTTTCAAAACCGACGAGTTATTGCAAGGCCTGTCAAGTTGAAAACCTACCCGTATTACATGAACATTACTTGTTAGTAACGCAATAAACGTCACGCAATCTTTTAAGAGCTTATATTATCATAACAAATAAACTAAAAAAATTACATTTGCGTTCTCATTTTAGCTTTGATTTTTAGAGTCTTGAATTCCTCTAGAACACGAACAAAATGGCCATTAACATCGTAGTCATAAAAATCGAGTTATTTGAGCAACTCAAATTTACTCACAAAATGATGAGTTTAATTCTAATGTTTTAAATATTTTTCGCACAACTTTCTTGAGCATAAACAACTTTCTATATTACCAAACTTGGTCAGATTATCTCTATACGAGAGTGCATTTCGTCAACATGGTAACAAACGTAGCAGGGAGAGAATTATTCATAAGAATATTTGAGGACTGAAATTATTACCTTATATAGTATTATCAGGGCTATTGATTAGATTCAAATATTGAGAAAACATTAAAATTAAGTTTGGAATTTCACTTGTTTGAACAACTTTCTTTAAGTTGATAAGAATCTTTTGAGTGGCTGAAACTAATATATTATGGCTAAAACTAATATAAATGTATTAGAATATTTCTAAAAGAAATCCTCAAAAGAAATGCAGCGGATCCAGGATCTTTTCCAGTGACTTCCACTGCCCATAACACTATCGTCCGACTAAAATTCGCTAATTTTAATTTCAACGAACAATACATGTATAAACGAGCAAAATTCTGAAGCTGCGTAAGAACAGCACTGAGTTTCGTTTTCGATAAAACTCAAGATGGATTTTTCCTCCACAAAAATATGACATTCCCAAGTTCCTGGGAGTTGTACATTTTTATCATCCGGAGAGCTTAAACGTGACCCAAGACGCTAGTGTCATTAAAATTGTGCACCAATATTTACAATACCTGACGCAAACGAAAGATGTAAAAATTCAAACTGATGAAGATGAAGCTTAAACGGAAAAAATTAAATTAAAAATACTTTTCGTTCCTGGAGAAAAAACAATACAAGTTGCTGAAACATGTCGAAATAGCACACTAAAGGAAATCATTTCAATTCAGAAAATTTTCCACAATTTTTTTCATCCAAACAGATTCCTGGGGTAAAACTTTTGATATCATTACTTGTGTGGTTTACGCATTATCTTGAACTTGTTGAAAAAACATATACTCAAAATTCAAATAGCTGTTACCAGCTTGTTTACAATATTAAGAACAATACGTTTCAGTTTATGCGAGTATTTGAATTCAAATGTTATGAATTATATTGTGCACCTCGCATGACAAGAAAACATTGACATGAAAATTTATCACTTAAAAACGTCACACTTCAGAACTTCGGATTGAGAGCATTCATCGGTAACTGCATCAAAAAATGCACAATACAATGAAAATTCCTTCTACTGTCGTTACGAAATCTCCGGAAAATGTAAATGAATTCTTTTGATGGAATTATAAAGCAATTTCTCGTGTTTAATCGATGACGTCAGCAGTTTACTTTAGGCATGACTTCTCGGGAGTTTGAAAATAAATGTGAAAAATTAGAATGTTTTGTTTGATACACTCTAATTAGAGGGCTTGAGAATACCTTTTTAGGATATTGGATATCATTATAAGGTAGCTGTGTTTAAACATAACGGCATGCCATGCTGTGACGCCATTGGATATCGTAATCGATAACGTCATCAAGACTTCGGATCACAGCCGACTGCTTTCCGAGCACCCGACTATAAATACGCCCTTGCTGCTGAGAATTGCACAGTCGATTTTTGCCTTGGACTGATACGTTAGCAAATCAACTACAAAAAACTAAACCTACAAAATGGCCGATGAAGACGTTGCTGCTCTCGTTGTTGACAATGGATCCGGTATGTGCAAAGCCGGTTTTGCAGGGGACGACGCTCCTCGTGCAGTTTTCCCATCCATCGTTGGCCGTCCAAGGCATCAAGGAGTGATGGTTGGTATGGGTCAGAAGGACTCGTATGTCGGAGATGAAGCTCAGAGCAAAAGAGGTATCCTTACACTGAAATATCCTATTGAGCATGGAATCGTTACAAACTGGGATGATATGGAGAAGGTAAGCGACTGGTGTGTGTTTGCAATCGAATGTTACAAAAAGTTTATACAAGTTTGAATCGTTTCTTTGTAGATTTGGCACCACACCTTCTACAACGAACTCCGTGTAGCTCCGGAGGAACACCCAGTTTTGCTGACTGAAGCTCCCTTGAATCCCAAAGCAAACAGAGAAAAGATGACACAGGTAAGCAAACAAGATCTTCATGTCTTTCTTGTTGCATTTTAACGAGTCAAAACAATTCTCTTTTTCTTATTGTACGAAGAAAAACTTAGTAAAAACAATCTTGTGAAAATTCTACTCGAAAGTTTTCTCACAAAGATTTTTCTAGTCGCTGTCGAACGAATTTTAAAGCGAAGTCAAACGTTCAAATTTATGCAAACTGACCAAAGGTGTTCATATCAACTGTGAATTTATAATTCGTCTTCCGCTGGAGGGTGTGTTCAACAGAACCAACAGACGGAAAGCAAAAGCCTTCTGATCGACTTTTCTGTTTGAGAATTTCTGAATAATCTAAGTTTGAATTGCATGCTATTCTGAGTAATTTTTATTTTCTCATAATATATATTTAAGAGGAATATAAGCCGCAATTTTTTTACGAAACTCGAGGTAAAGGAACACGTGTAACAATCGTTTCTTGAATAATAAATAGGATGATTGATCAAACTGAAAGTTAGCTTCTATGACCATATTTGGTCACCTTAACCGTGAATGGTCAGTCTTAAAGTCAGACTACACTCGAGAACAACGCCTGCATGGCAACAAATATCGACGGAGCGTATCGCATGGGCTTTTATCACGAATGATTTCCTTTCAAATGATATCACAAAGTCACTTTCAAAACCACAAATGCATCAACAAAATACATTTTGTTGATAGTAGTAGTCGGTATTGCTATTGTAGCACGAATAGAAATTGAAAATACTGGATCTTTATTAAATTCTTAATGCCGCACTTAACAAAAATCTACATAAGTTGTTGTAAAACTAATCCTTGAAAAACAGTGTAGCAAATTCTTAAAATACTTCGAAATACTCGATGTAAATTATTATTTTAATTTTTTGATCGAACTTTTATAATAAAGTTTTTCTAATAAAATTCTTTGTGCTCATTTCAGATTATGTTCGAGACCTTCAACAGCCCTGCCATGTACGTGGCTATCCAGGCTGTCTTATCCCTATACGCTTCTGGTCGTACCACCGGTATCGTCTTCGACAGTGGTGATGGTGTCTCCCACACTGTACCAATCTATGAGGGATACGCTCTCCCCCACGCTATCCTCCGTCTTGATTTAGCCGGCAGAGACTTGACAGACTACCTGATGAAGATCCTGACAGAACGTGGCTACTCTTTCACCACCACAGCTGAACGTGAAATTGTCCGTGACATCAAAGAGAAGCTTTGCTATGTTGCTCTTGACTTCGAACAAGAAATGGAGACTTCTTCTACCAGCTCGACCCTAGAAAAGTCCTACGAGTTACCTGATGGACAGGTCATCACCATGGGCAACGAGCGTTTCCGATGTCCCGAGGCCCTGTTCCAGCCTTCCTTCCTTGGAATGGAATCTGTTGGTATCCACGAGGCATGCTACAACTCCATCATGAAGTGCGATGTTGATATCCGTAAGGACTTGTATGCCAACACAGTCTTGTCTGGTGGCTCAACCATGTACCCTGGTATTGCTGACCGTATGCAAAAGGAAATCACAGCTCTTGCCCCACCAACCATGAAGATCAAGATCATTGCACCACCAGAGAGGAAATACTCTGTATGGATTGGAGGCTCTATCCTTGCTTCTCTGTCCACCTTCCAACAGATGTGGATCTCCAAGCAAGAATATGATGAATCTGGCCCATCTATCGTTCACCGCAAATGCTTCTAAGTGCCATACAGAATTTTTTCGAAAAATTTGGACAATCAAAAGCTTATTTTTGAGACATGAGAAACACTTTTTCCATTAGATATTTCATGCAAACAACTTTGTTCTTGATATTCAGTAAGACTGAAAAAATACTTGGTCCACTGCTGCTAGTTCTGAACCCAAATTTGTAATTTGTACGTTGTTTATTAAATACACAAAAATGCTAAATCTTGTGCAGTGTTATCCCTTGATTGAGTAATAAGAGTATTTTACAATGAAATGTACGTTTACTTAGAGTACAACATTGACACCATTTGGGATTACCTGAAGAAATGGTTCATAGTGGATATCAAAAGTGTACTGTTTTTGAAATCAAACATAAACAATCAAAAAGCTTTGTGGTCGGAAGCTATTAAGCTTAGCCTCTCATGGGGATGTAGTGAAGCGTATTTGACATGAGTACGTGACAGCTATTATGTAAATTACATGAAAAATGACACAGGAATCCCAAATTTTTGGGCCATTAATTGAAACCTGAAGTTGAAACTATCAATTTATGAAAGGCTTTTACAAATTGAGTAATTTAATCTTTTGGCTGAGAAAATCCAGAGGATTCTGTATGTAAATTACAAAAAGTCATGGTAATTATTTCTATTGTTCTCCTAATGTTGAAGTTTATAGAGGCCAATATAAATACAAAAGGTATTTGCATTCTAAGGAGCATTAGCATATTTGAAAACTGTTGAAACTGCTAGAAAGAGGTAGTCTCATAAGGTGCTGCCTTGCACCAGAGGTGAAAGCTAGGTTAACTTTCATTCTTCCCAGAAAGCACAGGAAGCCATTGGAGTCTAAAGCCCAGAGATGAGGAGAGAGAAGTGCCTGCAGAGTAGCTAGGCTACTCAAAAAGCAACCAAGGAAAATGTAGTTGAGTGTAGGTAGAGAAGAGATACAAGGTAGAGCATTGCTGCCTCAATCTAAAAGTGAAAATGGATTATCTTGCTAAATGCTGAAACCTGCACCTTTGATAATGGACAGGAATTACTAGGAGTTAAGTAACTTGTTTGTAAGAGGAATAAGGATTGACTGCATCAGTTAACAAATCATGATATGTACACATTCACTAGTAATATATGTGTATACCAGTAGCCATTCTGCAGTGAATATAATGTATTCAAGCTGCAGGTGAGTATCCACCTATTCCAAGCATGTTGGGCAAGAGGCTTCAAAGACTATGAAACTGGACCCAAAAAGAGTGGGTAGGTATTTTAACTTTTTGGCTTTGGTCTTGATTTTAAACAACAAATGAAGGTCTTTGGTCTTGATTTTAAACAACAAATGAAGGTCTTTGGTGTATAAGGTTGAGCTAGGTGAGAATTGTCAAGTTGATATTGGTGTGATTTTATAGTTTTAGCAATTTACATCCCCCCAAAAACATGAATGAGTCCTGTAGTCTTGGAGCATTTTGGTAGACAATGATATAAAATATCATATTTGACTAAAATTTACCAAATGTATGAATTTTGACTGAGAACATCCAAGTTAAACTCCAAGCAAATCAATACAATTATTCTGGATCTGATTTACAGATGATGTCAGCACAGTGGTGACATCAATAATGTGTTTTCCTTCAGCTTAGTAGACTATTATAAATAGACACTAGTAGACCTTATTTCCATTGTTTTCTTTTGTGTCTATTAAACTATTACACACTAAAATTCAATTTATATTTCATGTTTTTTTTGCAATCACTCTAATGAAATTTCTACTCGGCTATTCATTAGAATGATTGCAATTAACCTGTAAAATAGTAGAGTGAAAGACACTAGTAGACCTTAAAGACTTTAAGAAATAAATTATTATTATTTTCTTAATTTATTTATTTGTAGGTTTATTTTATAGATTTATTAGTTATTTTATTTATTATTTTTAGATACATTGTAAAGCGCTATTGATCTCTATATATAAATAGCGCTATATAAGAAATAAATTATTATATTATTATTATATGTAGACCTTACATTGTTTTCTTTTGTCTGTCATAATATTACACTATCACATGCAATTTTTATTTCATGGGTTTATTGCAATTATTTTATATAAAATTTAGTATTTCAGTATTCAACAAGGACCTGGATGGATAGGTTCAAAATGTCAGTTGAAATTTTGGACCACTTGTCAGTTGTCAGTTAAGTAGAAATTAATGATTAACAAAGACATATTTATTTAACTATATACTTTTTCCTTCCTTATACAATAATTGTTATTTGATATTTTTCATAATTGCTGCGAGCGAAGCGAGTAGCCTCCTATTCGGAACACAGTGTAATCTGTGGATGTCACTAGACGAGCATGCGATACATACGATCAGCGGTTCAAGTCCATACCGTATCGAGAGTCGATTCAAGGATGTCACTAGACGAGCACGCGATACATTCGATCAGCGGTACAAAATTTTTGCATGAATAGCTGTTGACAGACAAATTAAAGGTCTTTACTACTGCGGCTTGTTGAACTACAGGCAACCAGTGTACGGTTCGAGGTGCGTCTTGTTAAAAAGTTTATTAACGACAACATGTCAATCGCTCTTACTCTAGCGGCAGCTAATCTAAATGTCCTTTTTACGGCCGATTTTGGGCTCCCTTTTACATGGGCACGAGTGAACGCACGAGTGCGTCTAGTTCAATATTGAAGGTCAACTAGCAGTGTTCGTCACACAACGCACAGGAGATAAACAAGAAACATTTGATATATCAGACAAAGCGGTGTACTTTCGTGAGTTTTAGGGGAACAGTTCTGCTAACGTGGATACACCAGCTGTTTTTTGCTCGCAGCATTTCACTTTCTATTAGAAATAGCTAGTTGTAACTGATTAGTTATATCAATCACTGTTATACTTATTTTGTCATATATTGAACCATATATAAATAACATAATGTCATTATCATCAAGTTACCCATGAAAAACGTCTGAATGGAAGGGGGAGGGAGGAAAACAAATATTTCATTTAGCTTTTGGTTGAATTGTCAATAACCACAGGTCAAGTAACATTTAATGTCAGTTGTCAGTTAAATTTAAAGTTACATATTAGTTAAGTAGTTAAATCTAAATTTGATTTGTCATTTGTCAGTTAAATTTAAAGTTACATATTAGTTAAGTAGTTAAATCTAAATTTGATTTGTCATTTGTCAGTTACCTGCCCTGCCCATCTAGATCCTGTTCACCTTCCCAGGGAGTTGCTTACACAGGCTATAAACATAGTGCACATATTTATAATTAAAGTACAAACAATAAAAACATGCAACATAAATAGTACTTAATAATACTAAGTTATGCAAACTCTCTTGTTCAATAGAGGCCTTGCACCATCACATGATGGCAGCCATGACAGGAGGCAGGAACATTAAGAGTCTGGACTAATCTGGTTTACATGAGAAAGAGTTAAGTTCCAGGGGTTTCATTATCTTTTTGAATAAGCATCTGAGTGATTGAAGTCTGTGTCCCAAACGGGGCCGAAATCATATTTATTAAGTAAGACACAAAATAACCGGCAGTAAGAGGTAAAATAGGGGGCGCTATACCACCGGTAGCTGCCTATTATTGAAACCCCTGCCGTTCCCCAGGGGGAAAAGACTCTATTGTTGTGCCTTCTGTCATGGCTACCATGTGTGATGGTGCAAAGCCTCTATTGGTGCCTTTTAGTTCTAAATTGTGGGAATTATTGCACACTTTTAGTGTTTGTACTCTATAGAGTGATTCTATTTGACCCATAGAAAAGTTGGCAAACTAATAGTCAGTACTAGACTTTCAAATAAATTTTTCCACACTAAATACCTTATTAAAGTTACTATATTTAGCAACAATATAATTAGCAAATTTTAGGAACTTCCTCAAAATCGCTCAATTTTGTACTTGCTAAAATTAGTATTCTTGATATTCTCGGTCAACTGTAGTAAACCCTGACCTGTAGCTGCTAAATTTTCCCCTAGAGAAATCACTGTTTAATATTCACAAAAATTGTAATTATCTTTTTTCCATGGGTTAAATCAAATCAGTATATCCTTTGAAAAAAAACTTATTTTATTGTGTTTTGATTGTAATTTTAAACAGTAATTTGTAGTATAGTAATTTGTAGTGCAGTAATTTGTAGTGTATTTTAAAATTAATTTTCATGGTACGGACTGTGTAGCGGCAGCCCAAGGCGCCATCCTATACTCACAGTCTACCATGCATGTTCAGTATATGTTTTTGTAAAGCACCTAGAGCAGATTTTGGATAGGCGCTATATAAATGATCATTATTATTATTATTATTATTATTAAAAAGTTACTGATTATTTAGTGAATAAAAATATTCAGTTTTCGACTAAATGAATTGCACAATTTAGTACAACACAGTATAGGTTGCAGTTTCAAGAACAAATTGAAGCACATTGTCAGGCAGTAAGAACAATGATAGAGTGATTTTAATTCAATCCATAAAAAAGATGACTATTTAGTGAGTACTAGTTGACAAAAACCAAATGAGTTAAGAGTCTACCACTTGTAGTTTGCCTTTTTTTCACAGCTTTAATAAACCTTTCTGTCAAAGTTGGATAGTTTGTCCAAATTATCACCTATCACCCCCAGGATGGGGTGGATTTTGTCACAGTTGTCACTGGGAGCACTATGGAATTTGACATTTGTAAGGTGTTCAGGGGCGGGGAATGACATCAATGAAAATGTCAAATTCCCATCGATAATAGCATAATTCAGGTATTTCATATACAGACACGTAATTTCAGCTCAGAAAAAATACTACTTAGCCTACATTTTATCTCTTTCAGGGAGCCCAACGGCTGTACGTCCGTCCGTACATACATACATACATACGTCCGTACATACGTACATACGTCCGTGTACATCGCGATGCTGATTGGCTGATTGCTTTTTGGCGCCAACTTGACGCGCGCTGACACTTTGAAAACTGAAAATTTACAAGTTTCCTTGCAGTTTTAACTTGCAAAGCTTAAAAATAGTATTCTCGAAACCTCGTAAAAATTTAGCGATTTTGATGAACATTAATCTGTGCCAATCTTGACAGGTTAAAGCGAAAAAAACCGTACGTTTGAATTTTTTTCGGGCCTGGTGTCGTTTCAAAAACTGCTCGAAAGACGAAAGACACAGAGGATATTTTCAAAGTTGGACGACTTTTTAGTTGGATTCGTAGTTTAAAAAAATTCCTCATAATGAATAAGTCATTGAGGATCGTGTATTCTTCGTTTCGTGAAGATGCCTTCAGTAAAGCTGCTTAAAAATCTAGCCAAAGTTGGAAATAAATCAAGAATCGTCTGCATTGAGCGTGAAACAAGGACCAGTATGCTTCGAAAAGACAACAAGGAAAGCACTTCAAGGTAAAGACCCTGGCCAGAAAATGATATCAAAAAGTCTCTTGTACCTATATTTGATCTTTTATCTTTGATTTGGGATTGATGACTTAAAAAAAACCTTTTATGCACGTTGAACTGTGGCCAAGTTTAAAGAAACACTCGATCAAGCCTTACATGAAATATACAACGACATTTTGCCTGTTTACGGTGAACTTTTTGCACTAGTTCTAATAATAATAAAATTAGTAAAAAAAATTGATTTTGAACTTATTTCAACCCCACTAATGTGTAAATACAGCTCAAGTTTTGGTCTGGAATTTAATGAAACAATTGACAGGAAAGAAAGAAGGAATTTTGCCATGCAAACTAGAATTGTTTTTATACTTTATTCATCTGGATGAAGTTGCTCAGTGAGCCCTGTGAAGCCTTAAATACAGACTGAAAATGCTTAATTCCTTGTTTTCTTGTTATTTCAATTAGCTGTTTTTATAATCACTTTAAATTGTATTATCAGTGTAATCTGAAAGAGAAAAGTGGGAGACAAGTATTCGCCTAGCTAGTGTGTCATTCTTTTCTACATTAAATAACAAAACAAAATAACAACAACAACCACAAAAAACAAGATGTCACAAATATAGTGAAGACAGACAAATCAATATATGTTGTTCTGTAATATTCAGGATGTCGAAAAGGTTTAATTACTTGTATCAATTTAAAAAAATGTTTTGGAGATTTTGCTTTCTATTTCTGAAAATTATGAACCCTTACAAAGTCAGTTATGAAATCTGACAGTGAATCTGAATATTAAAATTTACTGTAATAAAGGTCACTGAGCATACAAGCCCATACAATATACAAACCAAAACCAAAACTTATTTTAAAAATGCTTTTTAAATAATCTTCATTTCAACTTTTTCAATTACCACAGGAAGCCCAATTCATTTGAATCAAGAACATAAAAAAATTAAAATTGAAATTGGAGCTTTGCTTTTAGGTAGTAGTTGTTTTGAGTTGTTTTACAATTTCATCTAAAGTCATGATTAGTGTAACCTGGAAGAGAGAATTCTTGTTTCGTGTAAAGACAACTATTTATCAGTGTCATTCTACTCTACATAATAATAATAAAAAAAAACCAAGATGCCACAATACTGTCAAGACAGAAAAATCTAAATATAATTTTCTGCAATGTCTGATTGTTTAATTGAAGGATGTTGAATTAGGTTCAGTATTTATGTGAATGAAATCAGTTTGAGGGATTTTTGCATCCTATTTCTGAGAATTATGAAGCACTACTACTAAGTCAATTATAAAATCTGACACAAATATCTGAATAAATATCACTATGGTCACTGAGTTGAAAGCCTTATAATTCTCAGGAGACTGAAGGGCAAGAAATAAAGCTTGATCTATAGTCTTTATTTCAACTTTTACAACAAAATGCAATATTTGTTTGCCTATTACCACAGCAAGCCCAATTCATTTGAATCAAAAACGTCAAAATTTAAAATTATTATTATATTTAAATGGGAGCTCCGCTATTAGGTAGTACCTAATTTTTATATTATTTTACAATATAAAAAAAGCTCTCTTACCTCGCAGCGCCAGTCTATCATCTAAGACGTTGAACATTTTGGTTCTATAAAACTACCTTTCACTGCTTTTCTTTGATTTCTATAAACTCTAAGAAAACTGCAAAGGCTTTACAGGTACTCCAGCAAATAACTTAGTTCAAATAAGAGTGAATAATTGATGAGAATTTTGCGCGGGAAACATACATTTTGTCGGCCATCTTTAAATACCACAGGAAACCCAAGCACGCACGCAAATATCGAAATGCGCAGGAAGCCCGAAAGTAAAGTATTTTCAAAGAAAAGTTGCTGCAGTTGTTTGAAAATGAACAATTTATTTTACATCACTGAAAAAAATTAACAAAAAAAATTAAAGCTGATTTTTAGCCTGTAACTCCGCTACATACACGCAAATTAAAATCTGACGCACTTCGCTAATATTTCATAGAGAGACTTCAAGGTAATCATTAACCGGCAGGCCATTTCGTGGTTGGATAGATTTTTTCTGTCCTATGAAAAAAAATTGAAGCAATCAGAAGGTAGGATAGGATATACAGAAGGCAAGGACCAACGAAAAATGGAAAGGTATGCAAAGAATTAGGAAATCGAGAAAATGTGCTACGAATAAAAGGGTTAACTTAGTCTAACAGTAATTGACAAGGAAGGCTACATGTAAGGTACCAGGTTCTCTAGCATACTGGGTGTTAAGTCAAGAACTTGAGTGTCTAGCTCAGGTTCAAGGTAAACTGATCTGGTTAAATTTAGACTGCGAGCAGTCCCACTTTGCCCTTCAGATTCAGTGAAGGCAATGGGGACGAGTTAGAGGCGGTAATTCAAGTGTGATGTCTGAAGTCCTACTTTTCCTAACCCTTTATTCTCCCCTCCCCAACTCGTCGCCATTGCCGCTCGTCCACGTATTCTAAAAACTCGTCTTTACTGAATCAGGAGGCGAAAAGTAGGACTGTTCGCATTCTAGTTAAACTTTTGTGTTCAATAATCTATCTACCTTAAAGGACTTCATGTTGTGGACGTTTACACAGGCATGGACGATGTGTCGGGTGTTCTAGAAATCCACCTGCACCTGAGAATAAACACAAAAACAAAAAAGTAGAACTATATACAACGTCCGTGTCCCTGCGCATAAAACGATAATCTGCAACAGGCGCACACTGTGCCCTCTATTCCCACTGTATCCATACAAGGGGTAATTAAGTTGAAAGAAGTCCAACAAACGACAACTGAAAGTCTAGTCCAACTTAGCCTGATTAACAGCCGCCTTTTTGCTCGCTTCAGAGTTGCTCCGACAAAGAGCTGCTTTCGAAGAGCAACTCCGGAGCGGGCGTAAAGACAGTTGTTACTCAGGCTAAGTCGAGTCTAGAAGACGTCTTTACGTCTATAGAGACTAGAAAGTATTACAGAGTTAAAGACTAGCTCACCTAAGCATATATTTTTGACAATTTTGTCGGTCATGAGCTGAAGGAAGTGGATATCAGAATTGAAAATATTTTGTTGTAATGGTCGTGTTGTAATCTCATCCATTTGATGGCCATCGATATATCGTCCAATACCCACTGTTATAATGCGTACGTTGTTGGATCGTAAATGTTTTGCTGGTCGCCTAACATCATCACAGGATCTGTACAAGCAATAATAATAAATAACAATTTATTTATTTCTAGAGCGCAATTTAAGTGACGTAATGATCAAAGGCAATTTAAAATAAAAGTAACTAATAAATGAAATAAAAATACAAAATAATTTTTATAATAGAATTGGGTTTCAAAACTATATATCGTATTTTTACATAAGCTGCTAGGATTCCCACTCTCCTGGTAAAACAAAATTTCCTGACTTTAATTTTCACTGAGAAATCCCATTTTTCACTGACGTTTTAGTGAACACAAATTTTGAACAATTTCTATTCCACTGTCATCAGTCAACGCTAAGGTTCGTGTAATTCCACAGCCAAGCTGCTAAAAGGGTTGTTTGACCCTTTCTAACAGAAAATATTTGACTTTTGTATACAATTTTGACAATATTTACCGGAACCATTACTTCCTACCCTTTATCAGACAATTAAAACGACGTTCCGCCTTCCTCATCTCTATGTCAGCCACAAACCTTATTGGATATTTATGGTCAACCCTACCTCCCTCGAAGTCCTCGCAAGTATAAGATATTTTCAGTGCCGCCGCTAGTCTAACCTGTTATTAGTCAAAAGAACGACCACTTTTGGTTTATTAGATGACCTCTTAAACATGTGGTGATCAGCGTACGACAAGGCTCTGCCGATGCGAGGACGACCATGAGGACATAGATGTGCCAGACTGTTTAGCTTGTGAAGAACTTCGCGTTTACACGAAAACCTCGAAAATAAATGAACCGCGTTCGTTTAGCAATGATTCATTCTCGAATTAACTCAGCTAAAACGAGGACGAATTGAAAGACCTTCAAGATGGGGTAAAGCGAGTGTCAAATCGTAAAGCTTGTCACACAACCCTGTTGCGATGTAACTTTGTTTTAATTGCCAACTGAAGAAAAGGTGTATCATGAAAACGACACAAATCATACAAATACACACATATAGACACAATTGCGCTTTTGCCAGGTTTTTAGAAATCTCATACTTTTACTTTAAAACGAGGGATATTTCACTCCATTTATTTCCATTTATTTCAGAGCAATGCACTGTCGTTGTCTGCAAGTGGCGCGCGTGAAGGTAGCTGCACGATCTTTTTCTGTCTTCATTTTAAGGCAGGAAATCTATTTGTAGAGCAGTTTACGTAACTATGGAAACATGGAGCGGCGCGCCTTCATGAAAAAAAATTTCGAATGTTTTTATAAACAACACTTGTCACAGACACATTCACGTCACGGCGCGGTCCGTATCACATTCATACGAAAACTGCTCTAATGGCTATTTTGAATTACTAATACCTATTGAAACTAAACGACATTTTAGGAGTTGTACCATACGTGACAACACCAACTTGAGTTCTTTGTGGAGACAAATGAAACCGACTGACTACAGACTGGACGAAATTGGATATGTGAATATCGACCATGGGTTGAGATGAAGATATTGGAACCAAGAATCCTAGCTGGATATCTGCTGCACAAGCTGAGATAATGAACAGCATATAAAACGTTAAGATCAAGACGATAAATTGACGCAAAATCTTGTTGAGAATTGCTATTGAAAGGAATAGAAATTTGGAATAGAATTTGACGCAAAATCTGGAGGGGTTAGATATGTTGAAAGAGGAGGCGTTTAAAAGAAAATTTCAAGCCAAATCTGGATGCGTTAGGGATGTTGTCGTAGTGGGGGAGAAGTGGAAGTATTGTTTAGTTGGAAAGGGAGTGTAAGGAGGGAAGGAGGGGTAGAGGTAGTGGAAAGGAGGTGTTGAGGATGAAAGAAAAATTATGAAGATGGAGGGTGTGGTCATGCCCTGACTGACACCAATATTTTACAAGGATTATTTTTTGTGAGAAATTTCAATTTCCTCCTCCTATTTCTATAAATTGCAAAATGCTTGCAAATAAAGCACTGAAGATATTCATTGTAATTATGCTGTTTTGGGGGCCATGAAGGACGTCTCCTCCCTTCCCCTCTCACATTGGTTTCGAATACACTTACTTGGTCCTTGGATCTTGTGAGCTATGAATTAAGAGTAAACAGATTATGAGAAGAGTTTTTTTGTGATTGACTTTCATACTGTCTTTCCATAGTGTAGAGCAAATTTGATTGATTGCCTGGGAAACCTACACACTAGCTGATGAATGCACGGTGGGGTTAAAAAAACGTTAAGGAAAAATTATACACTCGGCCAGCAGAGTTACTAAAGGTTAGTTATGGTGTAATTTGTAAAACAATCGTGCCGTATAACACCTGCTATGCACCGTTTCTCACGTGCTAATTAACAAATTGATTCCATTTTTCCGTGCGTCTGTACTCCAATAGATGCACAGATGACGTCAAAATGTGGTGAGTACAAAAAAAAGTCACAAGTACAAAAAAAAGTCACAAGACAAATTCGAGTGACGTTACTGTTGTTCTTACCACATTTTGACGACTTCTGTGCATCTGTTAAAGTACAGACCCACGGAAATATATCTCAACCAATCAGAGCGCGCGTTAGATTTAGTGACGTCATCTATGTATGTGTACTATAATCACACACGGTTCTCGACTAATCAGAGCGCGCGTAATATACCAATTATTATATAAAGTTTAATGCAACTTACCACAAGGACATAGAGGAATAAATGGAAGACATTCTCTTGTTGTTGTCGTGTTAGTTTTGGCAACTTTAGGTTGAGGCTCGTTCTGTACTGGTTTACAAACTGCAGTAGAATTGGGCTTCGTTTTGCCTGAAACAATGGAATTGTGACAAAATTGTAACAAAATCATAACTGGATTCTTGTTTGTAAACAAAATAGTCTAAATTCTCAACTGGTGGAAACTGGCAAAATATTCAAACAATTCAAACACAAAATAGAGGAATTGTCAGTCATATTCAAAGACTGTATAGAAAGTTTATGAATAACTTGCTAAAGATCTTAATTTGGTTTTAATTACGTTTGGATTTTTACTGAAATATCCCTGTCTTGCACAGTTATTTACGTGCACTGAAACTTCTCGACTGGTCTGAACCGAACCTTACAAGTGTTTGAATTTTTCACGTCATAAAAGAGACAAAGACAGATAATTAGAAATGTCAAAATTAATGTCATGAAAAATGTCAGCTATACACAGACAGGCTAGATACATTGGTTTATTCAAAGTTATATAGCACTCGTGTGAACACTAAATTACAGTGTGACGAATTACAAACAAGAAAAACGACAATTAAATAGAAATTTCAAGTAGTAACGCTAGGGGACTACAGTCCTTAAGACTAGAGACTAAGATTATATTATATATTTAAAATGATAAAATTATCTGCTATATGATAATTTTCTATAACTTCAATAATCAAAATAGCGTCTAGCGTCCATAGCTCAGTAGACTCATGGTTCATACTTGTACTGTTCTTTGATTCAAGAAACATTGTTGATCAACACAGAGAAAGTATACCTCTACCCAATAATGATACTCATAGCTTCATATACTCACCGCATCCTGCAGGTTTTATCTTGTTACTAATCATATTCTTTGACTTTGTTTTTATTTCTTTTGTGAGAACGTAGTAATTTGACAATACTAAAACAACCAATACTGGAAACAATCTCCTTCTCCATGAATCCATCGTCAAAAGTCCCCACGGTTTAACGATCTTTTAACTACTATTTCCTAGTGAACATAGGTTTTTGATAAATGTCGTGAAACTGCTTTCGTTTTGTTGACGTGCCACAGAGTTAAATCTGAAATTCAAGGTGTCGTTGACCTGTTTCGCTGTTAGGTGACGTTCATAAAACTAAAAAAAACAATTTGTAACATTCACAGCATGAAAAACCTTTTTCAAGAAGTTTTGAATTTGGAAGTGGAAAGTAAAGATCTAGAAGAGAAAATGTTATGAGTGAATCAAGAGGAATTTGGTTCTCCTGCACTTGTTCCAGGCTAGAATATGACTGATGTAACTAAAGTAATTCATTAATTTTACTTACTTAGCTTTCTGACAAAGAACTTCTTGATATTTTGTGACGAGTAACTTTAACTGTGGATCACCGTTTATAAGAATACTTCACTCGCTATATTTCGTGTTCGGTTTCCCTATTTATTAATATTGTACTCGATTCAACATGAATTTTGACAAGCTTACATCACAAGTCCGTATGGTCGAGAGTAAATATTTGTAACTTCCGACTTTGAACTTCCTTTGTTCTGGAGAACAGGTTGTTTACGAATGACACCAGATAAAAAGTGTAGTGCGATTTGATTAAACAAGTACAAAACAGTCACGAACATTGACAGGACAAGACTACCCTGGTTTGGGGTCAGGTTTTTCTCGTTTTTTCTCTCTTTGAAGCTCGTTAACAAAAATAACGCGCATGAAAATAAACGAGAACAGCCTCTGTGCAATGTTGATTTCAAGATGCGCGCGCAATCTTAAGAAAAAAGGGCTGGTTGCCGATCTTCGCGAATGGGATATCAAATCAGTGATGTAGTAAAATACATATAGACAAAATATAAAGACATTTTGTTATCAGAAATATTTATTAAAAAATGTCATATTTACATGTTATTTACAAGGACAGTGAGGCGTGACCGGCACAAAAGGAACCATTGGATACTGTAAACAAAAACAAACACAAATATGAGAATAGAAAGTACACTGCTGTGGTTGGTTTGAAAAAAGAAATCTGACTTCGTTTAAAAAAATTAGTATTATGGACCATCGTGAGGATCCGGGGAGAGGAAACCCTAAGGGTCAGACTAGATAGTACCTTCAGACAAACCCTCGTGTTAAGGTGGCTCGACTGGGTTTTGTTTGAGGCGCACCTGTTTGATCGCAAAATGCGTCGCGGCCAAAAACCCAATTTCAAAACAAATTTCATAGCAAGTCTAGGGATAGTTTCAAGTTTCTTTTGACGATTAAATCATTATGATCGGAGCTTCCAATAATTTATAGTGACGGCGTTGCTATTTTAATAAACATGAAATTTTTAGACAAAATAAAGTTTTGTACAAAACCGCGTTTATTGGTTCATAGAATCCAGGGTTTTTTTTGCTCAGTTTTTTTTTCTGAACTTGTGAATTCCGATTCCGCTCGTTGCACTCATCCTTTGTTATTCTAATATAATCCATTGAAATTACTGTTTCAAATGATCATACTCGCAGCTATTTGGAAGGTTTACAAAAGGCAATCAAGAGTGGTACATCGGAATTTATTTATTTATTCATAAACTATATTTTGACACGATATATGATTAAAGCCTAGGGCTTGTTGGGTCGTGTATAAACTAAATATTAAGAATAAGAATAAGAATAAGAATAAGAATAAGAATAAGAATAAGAATAAGAATAAGAATAAGAATAAGAATAAGAATAAGAATAAGAATAAGAATAAGAATAAGAATAAGAATAAGAATAAGAATAAGAATAAGAATAAGAATTGAAATGATAAACAAAAGATGAAAAGGCGCAGCTCTATCAACTTCACCTAAATTCGTATTTCTCAAAATTGCGCAAAGCAATAATAGTAACAGCGAAGAACTTGATCTGGATTCTATGAACCAATAAACGCGGTTTTGTACAAAATTTTATTTTGTCTAAAAATTTCATGTTTATCAAAATAGCAATTCCGTCACTATATTTTATTGGTAGCTCCGATCTTAATGATTTAATCGTCAAAAGAAACTTGAAACTATCCCTTGACTTGCTATGAAATTTGTTTTGAAATTACGTTTTTGGCTGCGACGCATTTCAGTTTTGCGATCAAACAAGAGGCTGTTTGTGAGTCCTTTAAGTAAGATTTTTGACCAAGTGAACTAAATGCTTGGAATTATTTACTTTTTTGGTGCGTAAAAGTTCAAGCACGTTTTATTCGAAAACTCTTCTATAGAAGGTGCGCCTCAAACAAAACCCAGTCAGGCCACCTTAAGGGGTCGACAGACCAGCTAACTCAATTCAGATATGTTCCAGCGCCCGAGTTGAGACTCGGAACCAGAACCTGAGCTGGGACTACTGAACCCGAACTCTAACCCAAACTGGGACTACGAACCCGAACCCGAACCCAAACTGGGACTACGAACCCGAACCCGAACCCAAACTGGGACTACGAACCCGAACCAATCACAGCGGTAAGAAGCGAGTTGTGAACCATTGCTCCACCCTTGCCACCCGCTTCTCTTGCGCCCGCAGCTTGTCTGAATCTTACCTTCGCATATCTGTTTAACAAGTTCATTAATGACGTGTTGGATTTTGCTAAAGTCGCCAGTAAAGACGTTCTTTGCTGTAGGACGAGACGCTATAGTGTTGAGTTGATGAATATTAAAGTAACGCCCAACACCAACACATAGAATCTTGATTCCTGAGTCTTTAAGAATTTTTGCTGGCCAGAAGACATCATCACTTGAACTAAGAAAAAATTGATGTTGATTTAGAGCCATACAAAATCAGTATAATTTTAACTATTTCAATCGAAACGACATCTCACTGTGAATAGTTGAAAGTACAGAAAACCATTCTATTAACGTTTCTAGAAGGTATACTGCGAAAATCATGTCTGTTGCTATAACGACAGTTACCTAGGTGAGAGTGACGTACCTTCCGTCAGTTACCAAAACGATGACCTTTTTACGCTTAGATTTAGAACTACAATAGCATCCATAAAAGGATTTGTGAGCGAATACCAGCGCTGATCCTGTCCTGGCAGACCACGCAGTGTGCTTGACATGAGTTGGTTCACTTAGAGCAGCTAGAATGTTGGTTACCTTAGATCCCCTGTGAAATAAAGACATCAATTTATAAAATATACCAAGCAAGACAAGGAATTCTAGTATTATGGTCTCTTTCGACAACACATAATGATGGCCAACCCCTACTAAAGGCGCCGTAAGACCCACTCCATGTTAGCCGACGTGGCCTGGCCCCTCCCACCCCTCTCCCGAAGGGCGTCCGCATAGGCTATCTCCATGTCAGTTGCATGCTGCCTAACGAATCCATCTTTCTTCAAAAATAAGAATTCCTTAAAGTGGAGCATGTAAATAACTAATTAAAACATTGGAGAGTCATCGATTTATTATTTAATTATCCATTCACTGTGTGCACAAATTGAAGTGTCTATCATTTCGTCGGTGAACTTAATCGCGATACTCACCCATATAGTCCCAAATGAAGATACGGTCTATCTGCGTATGTCATTAAACCAACGCGTGTGTGCTTCATGCTGATCACAAACCTGAGAACAACCTTTTTCACAAAGTTTCTTAGGAACTGATAGTTATGAATCCCCGTATGGGCAATACTTCTAGAAGCTTCAATCATAAACGCAAGATCGATATCTGACTTACAGCCTTGGGAGAAAACCAAAACAATTTAGAAAACATTCACACAACTAAAATCAGAAAACAAATGAAAATGAGTATTGATCATTAAAAATATCGCTTACTTTGACTTGGGGCAGGATTGTCTGCAACTGTTGAAAATAATTGGGAATTTCATTGAGAGGTTAAAAATAAATACCTACGCAGCTTCACGAGCAATTCTATTGCAATGCATCATTTCTTACCCATCGAGACTGTTGTGAGCGACATTCAGCGTCTGCGGTTTATCTGCATGAGCTAAGGCACGTGACATTTCTGTTAACACGGACGTCACGCGTACGTTTTTGTTCGTGTGCGCGCCATTATAGATGAAATCTGCGAGAAAGGGAACCTCATCTTTGACGGCGCGCGCACGATCGTGTTAACAAAAACGTTTCGCGTTTAACGCAATCGTTTGTAGCACGGCAAGTTTTGGAAGACTAGAATTAGTAGTATGTGTAGTGTGCCGGCACACGGGTGCGTCTTTTTATTATTCCCACATGCACAAATTTAGAAAATGTGACTAAAGGGTTAGGCAACGTTCATATAAATTGACAACACATCTTTTTTGTTACAGTTAGGCCTTTTCTCTACACTGAAACGACGTTTTCTTCTTTCATGAGATACGATGCGTTCAGTTTCAAATTCATGCGGACTTTTTTGTAAGCCAATCATGAGAAAAGACAATCCAGCTGGATTTTCCCAACCACTTAATTAGTCAATTTTCTACTTATTACTACAATACTACATTTCAAATTAAAGTTAATTAATACCTGTAGGAAGCCAATGTTGGACTGATGGAACAACAGGAGCCTTGGTTGGCAGCCAGTGTGTTGGGGCGTGGGAGATGAGATGCTTGTGAGGTTTGGTAACAATAATTGGTACTTGTGTGGGAATCCAGTGCGATGAAGTAGATTGGGCGAGTGTTGGTTTTGTGATCTTTATAGCTGAAATACTTGGTTTTGTAAGCTTAGTGACTTGAGCAGTTGGTTTTGCAAGCTTAGTGACTGGAGCAGTTGGTTTTGTAAGCTTAGTAACTGGATCACTTCTCGTAGGTTTTGGTGTGTTACTGACAGTTGTTTGGGTTGTCTTGGGTGTAAAAGACAAGTCAACAGCAGCAGGAATTCTTGCTTGGTAAACAACATAATTATTTTGCTTGAAATGAACTTGGTTTTGTTTAGGAATCATTTGATCATGACTTCGAAATGCATGTTGATTGTGAAATGTACTCTGGTTCAAATTTTTTTGAACAATATTTGGTTGTTTCTTTATGACAACAGAACGCTCAATCCCGCCATGTTGTTCATCAAAGTCTTTAGCGTTAGAAACGAATACTAGACTTTTGTTTTGATATCGAAAATTCCTCGACCGGTAATAATAACTTTCTTTGTTACTAGAATCTTGACTGTTTGCAAAAGAGGATGGTAGTTCAAGAAAAAAAACATTACTAGAGCGCTTCGAACGCCTTTCACCTTGGGATAAGTCCTTGGACGGTATCCTTAAATCATTTTTAGTCTTCAAATATGTTGACGTTCTACGACTCTGACCATCCACTAGTGCTTCGTCACTCTGTCCATCTAACGAATTGGCTGTATTTAAGACATTTCTAGCAATAACCAAATTGAACCCAACAAAAATGACGCTCCATATACAACCATAGCGTAACATCTCAAACATTCCACGATCTAATCCATCGTTAGTCACATATCTCCAGTCCTTTAGAATTCTATTGTTTCTTAGGAAATGTTTAGTTAAACTTGAGCTGGTACATATTTCCAAAACATCAGACCACCCATCAAATCACAGAGCTGCTCCCTGCCGAGAAATTTATTAATTTGAGTGGAATCACCAATTACGAGGAGGTAGGAATATCATAAACCTTCAAAAAGAGAGTATTTCCAATAAAAACATGATAAAAAAATAACATTTCACAATGCTTATTTGGTAGTACGTGAATTTTTGTAATATTTGTACTTTATTTAATACAGGTATCAAAACAAAATATCAATAACTGAGAAATGAAAAGAAAAAAATGAAACGTAAACGATAAAATGTTTTTGTCAAGATACCTTTTCGAGAAAAATTACCTTTTTCGTTGTTTTCATTGTGACGCAATGTATGTCCAGTTAGACAACACATTTCTTAACATGTGTACAATAACAGTACAATACATTAAAAGGTACATCACTGTCACGATACGCTGCTGATATACAACATATAATCGATCATGAATATGAATTTGAATCCAGTTTCCCTGAAAATAGCTAACGCGTAGGTACCTCTTTTTTCTCGTTTCGAGAAGCTTCTGGTACCAACAACGGCGCGACTTCACTGATAACATAAAATAAACATTTCATCGTCTTATCACGTAAATGTTACCAGCAACTTTTACACAATTCAGGGAATTGAGTGAAAGACCAGATTTACTGACACCTTCTTTTGTCTTTAATGGCTAAAAAACCAGTGTGAAATTATACTTCGTGTTACAACTAATTATATTGCCAGGAACTTAACTGTGTCGTTTTCCAATACTTTTTCATATTGTTACCTCATGTAGACCAAAGTTTCGTCACATAGCAATGTCTACTGCACTCGTTGTCAATTTGAGATCCATTTCTAGTTGTTTTACCGGTTTTCAAAAGTGCCACCTAAACACTGAAAACTAAAACAAAGAAGACTCGTGCTATTTCTTTCAGGGTCTCACTGATTTCACGGTTGAACTCCGCAGCCTGTTATTTGGTATTAGTTGAAGATGTAGTCGTGGTTCTCACTAGCTTGAGAACCTGATGGGACGTGCCCCAAAGTGCCCCTAACCCCTAATTTGAAATTTTGATAATCGTTTCTTTATAAATGGAAAATTCTGAGGCTTAAATGAATGAATGAATGAATAAACTTTATTTAAAGAGGGTAACACGTGACAGCTTTCGCCGATAACCCTGTGGCCCTCTAACTAAAATAATATAGAAACCATTTGAAATCTGAATATGCAAATCAGGATTTAGTAAGGTCAACCCAGGAATTATCATATGTAAAGTTTCCATTGATGCACGAAGCTCTACATTGCAACCACCTCTTTCTATTGTTTTTTCCCTTTCCGTACGTTGATGTATCTGCATCGATTGACCACCAAGGAACAACAATGAGTTCTGACTGGGCCACCTGTGGAATATCAAAACCGGTTTGACTGGTATTCCCATGCCAATACATTTGCAATGATTTACCAACTAAAGGCGCTGTTACACGCTGAAACTTTCTCTGAAACTTGCCCCAATGGCCGTTCCGAAACAAGTTTCACAACGCATTGCACCGTGTAACAATTTAGCTGAAACTTTCCCCGGTCGGTTTCACGAGATGGTTTCACGAAAAGTAGAACTACTTTCTACTCCTGCAACAGAAACGTGTGTCGCGAACAAGTTTCAGGACGAAACTTCAGCGTCATTTTCTCTTGTCAGCGTGTAATTACACCCCTTATGAAACTCGTCTCGCATCGGCGATCGAGACAAGTTTCAGATAAAAGTTTCAGCGTGTAATAGTGCCTTAACAGCGCCTTGATATCGAATGTTAACAAGAAGACAATCAATGCTAACTTCCGCTATAAAGCTGTATCTTGACACATTGGTAAAATCTTATTCCATTCTTTCATTTTCTTTTGACAAGTACACGTTGAATATTTGTTTGCGTTTCACGGGTTAAGAAAAATTCCTTACTCGTATCCAAAGACTTTTATTTAACCCTCTTCCGTTATGTTTTTATACATCTGCGAGCAGCACACAAGGGAATATCATTCTTTGAATTGCACGCCAATTTTACTTGTGTTAACCTCCCAGAGATCCGCATGCAGTTTATGTGCTACGCACCGTTATCGTAACAAGTTCGCGTTACAAGCTGACCACGTGACGAGACTAAATTGATTAAAGTTATAGTTGCGTTATTCATTCATAGCTTTTTAAAATAAATTATAATTCAAAGAACTAAGCACGTGTTCAAAACACAACTACAACCACATAACGCGTGCTTTAATATAATCGTACATTTACATTAATTTCTATTAATTCAAACTGATATAAAAGCTCTTAGCCTCTATATACTACATATTGCATGACTTTGCCGTTTGTTTTCATGCCAAATATCGTTAGTGACGTGTATGACGTGACGTGTATGTCAGACAACTTACCAATATGACTTAGCATGCAAAAAAGACCGCTCCCCAAAGAAAGGTCGCGCGTTATTTATAAATATAACGTAATTACTCTTCCTGTTTGCGCAAAGGATTGTGGATACATAACTATGGTATTCTGGAAGATCGAACGCCAGAAGCAAAGCCCCGTAAGATTGAACAGAAGTCTATTAAACAGATACACAAGTTGCATATTGCCCAAACTATAAGACAATTCATGCAGAATATATTTTGGAAGCAAAGGTAAGAAATATTATAAAACCGTGTGACAATGACTCGGTATTTGCATAAAACTCGCATTTGTGCCCAAATATTAACAAAACGTATGTGCTGTTATGAAGTTTGTTCCGCAATGGAATATTGTTAAAGAAAGCGATTTTTCTGACGAAAAGTACGTTACACATGTCCGCAAGTAGCATGGCCATATAAATTATAGTTTTCATTGGATCATTTCTTCAAATCCGCGATTCTGACCATTGTGGACGAATCCGCAAATCCGTTCTTAAAAATATCATTATCCGAGAATCCGCACGTAAAAGAAGGCTAAATCACCCATGTCCCTATACTCTCTTCACCTCTACAAAGCGAACAATGAGTACGTCGGGGCTTAGCGTAGAGGGCCATCTCTGCCAAGCTATACGACAAAATTATGAGTCACCTCAGTTAATTGCCAAACCTTGATCGAATCGGGATCAATCGGAATAATCTTCATGCCATAGATAAAAACTACAAACTAGACGTTCCTAACAGAAACTGAAGTGCTGCGAGCGGTCTAAAAATGTTTACAAATGGGCTGACTTGCGCTTGATACAACAACACAAGTTTTAGAAATGTACAAGTACATTTTATTCAAATATATTCGATTTGTAACGTGTAGTTTGATAAAGCCTGTGCAATTTCGATAAGTTGCTTTTTTTTTAAGTTTAGAACAACAAGTTCAATTTACTTGAAATCAGTAAATAAACCCAAACTAATCATCGTGCGCGTAAAACGCCCTCTCTAAAACAGAGCTTGGGCATGGGGTGCCTGTGCGTGAACGTCCTTAATTTCTGAAACCCCCATTTCCATACTTCTAGGACAAGTAGGGAGGAGGGAGAAATGGGCTCAAAAAGTAGCGAGGAGGGAGATTTAGACTCCTGTTCCTCTCCGCTCCTAACAGAAAGTGAAGTGCTGCGAGCTGATTAAGTACTGTATGTTGTACGAGGCTTTAAAAAACGTATTAATTCAGCGAAAAGTTTGTCCCAAAAAACTCGTCTACACCGAACAGTGTCTTCCCTTGGAAAACGTCACAAAAGCGTTCGTGAGTTTGATGAATATTAGAGCGGTACAAAGATATGACGTGGGGTCAGCAATTGAACTGTCAAAACAAAAGCGCTTTAAAGAAATGAAATTCCAGAGGCAAGAAACAAATTTCGCCCTCAATTGACTGATCACAAACAACTAGTGTTGGCAATGATTTAAAAAAATAACTGAATGATGTCATTGATAACTGGACCTAGCAGCTAAAAAAGTACTTGATAAATATCTTGTGTTACAGAGAACAGAGAGAATTACTGAACTACTGAGAGTAGTCTGCGTAAGCAAAATTTCGATTCACCAGAAATTTTAGCGATATCATGTGGCTTTCTAAAGAGATTTTACCTCTCAGAGGACATTTGAATGCGACTTATCGTCTTGCTTCGATCGATTGATCAACGGCCATGAGAAACTCATAAAAGAACATTGTCTTCCCCAAGAAATATCTAAACAGTTCGTGACCTTGTTGAATACTTCCAAGAGCATGAAACAATGGATTTAGTGGATTCTCGGAGTATGATAACTCTGAATAACAATGACAACTTTTCGACAACAAGACCAACTCCAGTTTTGAGTGATTCACTGCTGAACATAAATTCTGATCATTCCAAGCGTATTTTGATGACATCACAGATCATCGTTCACTCTACATGTCTACGTCCATGCCTACCAAAATTTTCAGATTGCAAGCCCACAAATGGCCTAGACCACCTCGATCGTACGTAACACAGGTAATCCATCGTCACAAATCGTATCGCTGGTCGCTTCGCTCGCAGCAAAAACTAAAGTATCTTGTTGAATCTTTTAAAACGTGTTGGCCTGCATGCTAGTTATTTGTTTCTACTTATACTTAGAAATTAATTAGAGCAATTAGAATTTAAGGAGAGTAGTAGGAAAACACCGATCCTGAGCCATTTCGTACGGTGGTATGGGACACAACATTCTAAAAGCTTGGACTGATGACTTTGATGTTGGACTTGAAACGATTTTTGTTGCTTTACCGCGATGTACAAAGTCAAGCATTCAGAAAGGTTTCAGTACTCGTCAGTATCGACTGCAATGCAATATTCTATTGCGTAAGTCATGGCGCAACTTGCTTCGGTATTTCAGGAGTAAAACCATCGAAGTGCTGGGTATCCAGAGCCCACGTTACTTTCGGCCTGCCTTCAATCACGTCGAGCATGCGCAGTAGCATAGTTTAAGAATTTGCGAGTGACACATTTGCATATTTCGACCCCTCATTATATCTCGTGGATTTGCAATCTACGAGTTAAAATCTAATTTCGAATCCTATCAGTTTTATTCTAACATATGTTATAGAAAATTGTGATGTGAGATATTTTGTAGACTTATATTCAGATACTTTGATGGGCTCGATACTTTTTTGGTCGAGTTGTAGAAGCCCTAGTTGTGTCACACAACGCAAAGTCACGCGTCTAAAATGCCCAATGTCCAATTAAATTAGTTTGGTTTTATATATACTTAGAAATGCTATTCATAGTTAAATAAAGTGAAATTTATCAATTTTATGCTTGAATTTATGTTCTGAGATTTGGGCAGCCATGTTGGAGGTAGTCTCCTACGCAGCCGCAGTTTTGTTGTCACGCTAGGGCTTAGCCCCCAAAAACAAGCGGCTGCTTACTGGAGCGCTACATTCCATTTCTCAAGATTAGCCAATCACAGCTCTAGTCCAGAATTCAAGGACTAAATGTATGGCGGCGCCATCATGGAGGACATATTGTTATCCTCCAACATAGTCTCCTACGCAGCCGCAGTTTTGTTGTCAAAGCCCTAGCGTGACAAAAAAAACTGCGGCTGCGTAGGAGACTATGTTGGAGGATAACAATATGTCCTCCATGATGGCGCCGCCATACATTTACTCTATAATTTGAGAAAATTCATTAGTCAATAACTCGGTAAAGAATTGCTCTTGTGCTCCAAAAATTGTTCCAGAGGTGTTGCTTTAATTGCTCTACAAGCCCACAAGCATCTTATTTTATTGAGGAAAAGTAATAATATTTCAAAATTTCAAAACATCAATATACTAAACGGAGAATGCAAACGGAGAATGACTGCATTCATAGTGCAGTTTAAGTTACTAAATGTCCCTGCCCGGGGGGGTGGGGGTACTCCCTTATAAAAGTGGTAGGGGTGCTCGACAGAGGGTTTTGACTGAAATGAATTATCGGAGATGCCGATTTTATACCCTAAAAGGTACGACCACATTGTCAATAAAGAATATTCATATGTGAGATCGTTTCAATCTATATGTGATTTTCGTTATCCTAACACTAAAAGATACACTATGAACCGGAAACCCTAAAAGGTACCAGCGGGTCATATTTTCGACCCTAAAAGGTCCGTCGAGCACCCCTACTATACTTTTGTAAGGAAGTCTGCTATTCGTTCATCCAATACGGCTACTACCGCTTCTGTGTATTTTGATTCTCAAGAGAATGCTTGAAACCTAAATACAAATCCATTTGGTTAATCACCACAAGAAAAACAAAAACAACTCGCATAACTAATCCAAAACTCTTACTCTAATTGCCAGCCGGAGTAAAAAAACGTGAATGAATTATTTATTGATATAGATAAATAGGCTCTAGAGCTTTGTTTGTTTGTTTTGAATTTGCTTGTTTTACGTATTCTTCCTTATTATTAGAACAAAAGAAAAAAATGTGAACCAACCAACCAACCAACAGACCTACAGAAAACATGCGATTGACCCCCCACCCCAAAAATACAAACTACTAATCGTGTTGTCAAATTTTCTGTTCATAGATGTCTTCAAATGAGTACACAGATGAAGAGCTCAACTACTTCAGGGTTTGTCATGTAGCAACCTGTGAAATCCCTGATGGACTACGACATGTCTTCAAACAAGAATGGGACACTCGTTATGCAACATCACACGGAAAATGGCAAGACACAGCCAAGAATGGAATCGACTTCTTTGGCATGGAGAAACCAACTCGTCGTAACGCACAAGCTCTTTCCAACATAAGAAATGGAAACACATTTGAGTGGGACTGTACCACTTTATTCTATACCATTGTCTACTCAGACTGTATATCTCGTCGGTCTCTCAGCCCAGTCGTCAAGAATAGGGTACACGATCTAAGGAACTTCCGTAACAATACTTTCGCCCATGTTGCTGACGGAAAGCTGTCCGATGCTTACTTTCAGTCATCTATGCAAAAAGTCATTGATGCATTTCAAGATTTGAAACTCGATACAGCTAAAATTGAACAAATCAAAAACCAGATAAGCTTTCCAACTGATGAGCTGCAGAAAGTACATCAACTATTAGAGAAAGAAAAGAAGCAAAACGAAGAGCCTCGTCCATTTTGCAACTTACCCCCGAAGCCTTCTTATGACCCAATTGAACGCACAGTTGAAATTACAAAGATTGAAGGTGAGATGAGGCGACTGAGAGATGAACATCCAAGTGAAGTAACAGTGTGTTACATTTCTGGAAACCCTGGGTGTGGCAAAAGTGAACTTGCAAGACAGATTGGACAACAGTTCTATGATAACGCTCCAACAACATCCCTCAAACAGGTAACCTTCGTTAAAACTCTCAATGCGTCGACTACTGACACACTGCTACAGTCGTATACCGAGTTAGCAAAATGCTTGAATTTTGATGAAGATTCCATCACAAGAATTGCGACATCAGCGGAATTATCTCAGGAAGAGAAAGTCATCCACCTTCGAGGTCTGATTGCTCCCAGAGTTCAAAAGTATTCGTCCTGGTTGATGATTGTGGACAACGTTACAGATCTCAAGTCAATTTCTAAATACCTCTGGAAAGCTGGAGATAAGACAAATGGAGAGGGTCAGATTCTGGTCACCACCCAGGACAGCCGATCCATTCCTCAAGACTCATATACTTACCACTTGTCTGTTAGTAAAGGTATGAGTGAGACTGACTCAATTAAAGCACTTCATGAGATATCTGGCTTGGTTAGTTCCGATGAAAAGTCAACCATGCAAGTTGCCAAGGCTCTGGATTTTCAGCCACTAGCTCTAGCATGTGCAGCAACATACGTTCGACGTGTTCGCAACACAAATCCATCGTTTCTTTGGGAAAACTACTTGCAAAAGCTGGATGAAGGCAAGCGAGAGGCTACAGAAAAGGTATACAAAGAAACCAGTTTGACTTACCCTAATACCATGACTACAGCTGTTAAGATTGCTGTGGATAAAGAAAGAAGTCAAGATGTGGTCATGAAACATGCCTTTGAATTCCTGTCCTTATTAGCACCCGAACCAGTACCACTGAAGTATGTTGTGTCGTATGTGATGTCTTGCACACATGGGGAAGACAATGATCTTGTAAGCTATAAAATTTCTTCATCGTCGCTGGTTCTTTATTCTTCAGAAACACAAGAAATCAGAGTGCATCAAGTGATACACAATTGTCTTCGCAACACAAATGCGAATGTTTCAATGTCGCAGTTGCTGCAAGCGATCAACTCTTTTTCGTTGTTAACGTCTTTCGATCCTGACGACGTTGATGATGTAGTTACAACAAGAGGACTACTGGTCCATTTTGTTGCTGTTGAACAAGGACTCGGAGACTGTTTCAAAGCCGATCACGAATCGTTGTCCAGTGGAAATATTGTAGAGATTTTTATTGCCCTGGGAGATATATGCAGCACGCACGGATTTTACCAGTCTGCTAAAACCTATTATGGATTATCCTTGCCATTCTTCCTCTCCAAATCCCAAACGAACAGCATCTGCATTGTCCCTAGCATATGGAATAAACTAGCAAATGTACTTCAGAGATTAGGACAGTACAAGGAAGCTAAGAGACATTTGAAAAAGGCATTGGACATAGATACTAATGAAAGTCAATCTATAACTATGAGAAATCTAGCTACCGTTTACCTTGATCTCGGAGAATACAACAAATCAAAAGAGTATGCAGAAAGAGCATTGAAAATACATGACAAACAAGATGACCAGAACAGTGCTTCGCTTGCTGCTACTCTAAACTGCTTTGGAAAAGCCCTAATTTACCTTGGAGACTACAAAGAGGCAAAGAAACAGTTAGATAAGGTACTTAGTATTCAAGAAGAGATTTATTCTACAAAACATCCTGCAATAGTTCCAACTTTGCTCAACCTTGCAAATGCTCTTCACGAGATGGGAAAATACCAAGATGCAAGAAACTGCTCGGAAATGGCACTGGACATCCAAAAACATGTCTTCAATGAACACCATCCAGATTTAGCCACGACCCTGACCATCTTGGCAAACACCCTTCATTACATGGGATTGTACGAAGAAGCCCTTGAAAAGATGGAAAAGGTGTTAGAGATCAAGAAAGAAGCTTATGATGAAAACCATCCAATCTTTGCTCCAACTTACATAAACCTGGCCAATATTCTCCGTGACCTTGAGAGGTACCAAGAAGCCAAAACGTTTTTGGAAAAGGCATTAGATATCCAAACAAAAACGCTTGGTAAAAATCATCCGGAAATAGCTCTAACACTCAACTGCTTGGCAAGTGTCCTAACCGAATGGAGACCCTGGGAACTGTGGGGATTTGTGGAGCATCGTCATGTTCTGACCGAATCAGTGAGACGTGGTCACTGGTATACTATTATCAAGTCACACTTAAAAAGAGCATTAACTATACAAGGGAAAGCTTATAGAAAAATGCATCCAAAGATAGCTTTAACATGGGGAAACCTTGGGAACATCAACTGTCTTTTTGACAGGTTTGACGACGCTGTAAAATATTTTCAAAGATCACTTGAAATCAGACAGAAAACATACGCTGAATACCATCCAGCAATAGCTATAGCACTTAATAACCTTGGAGTGTTGCTAATTGCACAGAGGAAAAATCACGACGCTAGAAAGTATTTTAAGAGGGCATTGAGCATACAGGAAAGAGCTTACGGCGATAAACATCCCTCAATAGCAATTACCCTTATCAACTTGGCAGAAGCACTGAATAGACTAGGTCACTGGGAAGAAGCAACACGGCACGAAGACAGAGCAGAAATCATCGATCCACGTTATGCTGGTTTGCCAAAGTGTGCTGGTGTCTTAGAGAGTGCTAAAGTAATACCTGACATGCACTTTGCATACGACGATTTCGTCGATTACACGGATGGAATACCAGTGAACACCAATGAACAAGAGTGAACACGAGTCGGAATCAAACCGCCAATGGCGGAGGTAGCTCGTGGGTTGAGTAGTATTGTGCATAAAAGCTTTTGATCATAACTGCTTCTAGGCTTCTAGTAGTCTCCTATTTTTCTTCAAAAAGAGGAGACTAGTAGATTAGAACAATGGTTCGACTGTAGAATTACATAAATGAACATTAAAAAACCCCCTTTATTTTAATGAGGGTATAGACATTATTACCGGTAGTTTACATAATGGCCCTCAATTAAGAATCCCAACTGGCAAGGAGGCGAACCAGTTGGCTATATTACAAGCATGGCCGAGAAACTGAATTTGAACTAATCGAAATCGGAACAAATTCAGTCTCAGCATATGGAGATTTTGTCTGCCCACGCGTGTGTTTTTGTCTTAAAACTTCGGGGCACTTAAATTTCGCGACTTTTTGATGAAAATATTTCGCAACACTTTAATTTCGCGATTTTCTTAAATATATTAAAACTAAGCCACTTTATTTTCGCGATATGATCAAAATGTAACATATGTCCCATGTAACAATTGGTCATATTTCACGGGAAATATCTCGTTTTAAACGAGGGGTGCATATGTTTATGCTACCGTTAGAGATAAACAGTATCGACGATCACCTCTCATGCATCCAAGGAGGCCTGGAAACAGTAAGCATAGAGTCATCATCACAGAACACACAAATCATTGAGAAGTTCAAGCCTTTGATCGAACTAAATTGTAAGGGGCCTGTGAATGGTAATTCTGTATAGATGAAATATTTAAAGAACTTGATGCAGAAGATGTTGAAGATGACAACGACGAGGAAAATGTTGATAAATACTATAATACATGTGTACAACGAGCAATAAAAGCGTTCAGTGTATATGTGCTTAGTCACATAATTTTCGCGCATGCAAATTTTCGCGCATGCAAATTTTTGCGGCACTAAATTTTCGCGTTTTTTTTTTTTGTTTTTTTTTTTCGAATCGCGAAATTAAAGTGGAATAAGGTACCCCCTTGACAATGGAAACTTCATATTTTGCGAATTATTTTACAAATTTTGAATCATGATATATTCAACCAAGATTGTTCTCTTTCTAAAGCTAGCTGTATAAATAACAAAATTCAGATAGCACCCAAGAAATTCAAGGCTAAAATGAAATATTCAATGACTGAAAGGACAAATTCCAGGATTTTTCAAGGAAAAAGTTTTCAAGGACTCAAAGCATTTTCAAGGACTTTTCAAGGCCTGTGCGAACCATGTGTATGCATGAGATAACATAAAAATATTTTGGAAATTCGACTTTTTTCATAATGCGTATGGTGGCCGAAGCAATGAAAACACAAATCTAATTTTTTTGAGAAGAAAAACTTTAGGCGCTATTTATTCAAAAACGCGTTCATAGATTTCCTTCAACCTCCGCCTGACTATAGGTCTACCCTCAAACATTATAGTTATCTGTAGTTTGTTTCTAATGTTCAAGTCTAGATTTTGGCGAAATACGCAATTAGCATTTTTCATGACGTCACAGAGGCGTGGCTAAAAGAGCTCTGATCCACCCAAAAATTGCATTTTATCACTAATTCAATCTTTCCGTAGTCGTTCACAATACGTTCAACCCAAACAGAGGTCTATAACGGGAGTTACGACCGTTCAAATTAAAGTTGGTGAGGTGAGCTTCTTCGAAACCCAGGTCAGCCTTCTCAAGTCGTTAATAAGTTAGCAACGAAGTATTTTTAGGAAGTTACTAACTTTTTGCTATTTTTCCCTTTCCTTTTCTCAGTTGAATTTAGTCATACAGGAATGAGCTTACATAAGTATGTTCGTTAAATTCAAGAATATTCATGTTACGCTTACAGTTTTCGCTCTTCTCCAAGTGTTAGGTTAACCAATGAGCTTACATAAGTATGTTCGTTAAATTCAAGAATATTCATGTTACGCTTACAGTTTTCGCTCTTCTCCAAGTGTTAGGTTAACCAATGAAGGAGTAGCCTCAAGAGGAATCTATAAAAATACACAAAAACACGGCAAATGTATAAACTACTATGGGTTTTATTTCAAAGTACATTGATAATTTGTTAACACCATGCATTCATATTCACTCAAACACTTGACATGCCGGCCGCAGGTTCCCATTTCAATTTACTACTCATACATAAGTTACTTTACGTTTATATATATATAGATAGATAGATAGATGTACACGTGTCTACAAAGTGATTAAAAATTTCAGCAATTTTTTTATTCTTACAAAATTATTGTGATTCATTTTTAATGGTACACATATTCGGAGAAAGTTCGGGTTTATTTCGGGTTAACCTCGTAACACTTTCGCTTTTTCATGCTTGGAGTCCTGAACGGTCCGCTCGATAAAAATGAACTTCTCCTCTTTTTCGTATTCGCAGCTGGAGAGATCGGAATTTTATCGTCGCTGCCTCGGTTCGGCGAAAAAACTTCGGAAGCCAATGAAGATGCGGAGATAGTCCGAAGCATTTCCGACAATTGGGAGCAATCCGACAAATCTTCGTCACTTTGGCAGGACGAAGCGGCAGCAGAACTCCCTTGAAAGCAAAGCAACTCGACTTGTTCTTGCATGGATGATACAATGTATACCGCGCCATGTGAGACCGCTGGACCAAGGACTCGTGGATTTTGGATGTCAAGAAATTTATGAGTGAAGGAGCTGGAAGAGAAAAGTAAATAAACCTTATATTGTTGAGCCATATGCTGATAAATACTGCCGGATATTAATTCGTTTTCATTAGAGCAGATATGGTAACGGAGTTTCTTACTTCGTGTTGGAAGACGACGCTGGAGGTATTTCACAAACGTCGATTGAATTGAAATGTGTGACGAACAGGAATGGCTCCTTGTAGGCTAAACAGAGGAAGACAACGATTACATGAAATTGGAATAGCGCAAATGTAAAAATGTGGGGTGTTTTAGACAACTCTTACCGAAAGCAAGAGGCAGTCGCGTCCACATTAATGTTTTCTGTCTTGTTTGTCGTCCAGCAGAATTAACAAACACACCAAATTCTAGATGAAAATGATATTGAGCAAGGCAAATGAATACTAGAATGAAATACAGAAGCAAGCAAGGCAATAATAATCGATTATTAATCAATTAAGCGAGATTAATTAATTAACTACAAAATTAATCAAATATATATAATATAGACGCTAGCTCTCTTCCCTTGTTTGTTGCGCGAAAGGGGAGCGAGTGAAAACACGGTTGTTTTCAGGTAAACGCCCACTTGGACCCATTTTGCTTTGACATGAAAAATATTGCTTGGGATACCTGTGGTCAAGAGCGTAGGCCCGGGAAAGCTCGCGCATGCGCAGTTGTTTTACCACGCTATCATTACCAACAACTTTCCCATTTTCTATTGTAAATTCAAGATATTGGTTGTTAATGTAATTCAAGCGATATCATTTACCATTATAACATAAGAGTAGTTCCTTGTCAGTGGAACCACAGGAAGTGACTTCAAGAACAGTGATGGGAAAAATATTCAACTGAGCTGCTCCATACACTGCAAAGGCTAACGAAGTATCTTTGGAGTCTAAGAATTCTGAGAAACAAGACAATCAGAAACGTTAGGAATACATGAAAATATTAAACTATTTGTTCTTCTAACAGAAGCTGTTCACTTTGGTACCTTTAACAGTATGTTGTCTCAGATCCAAGTTGTAAAACTTGCCAGTGCCAAATACCACGCTAGTCTCGGTGAAGTGAATGCAGTTACATGGATCACTGGTATCGATCTCCTAAACAAATAGTAATAAAATAAATCCACAATTCTTTTCAAGGACAGCTTTCAACTCGGCTTTACACATACCTTCCTTACACAAAATGCATTCATACCAGCATTGTAGCGAAGTAAATGAAGCTTGTTTGGTGTGGCTGCACATATGAACTGACTCCCATCAAACTTTTGGGAAAAAAGTATTTTATTTCGATTATTCTTTCTTTCTTTTTCATTCACCAAAAGAAAATAGTGGGTTGGGAAAGGGAAAGGAGACTCCTTTTGTTCACTACTCTTTCATTCCATGAAGCAAAAATGGGCAAATATCTGAATAAAGTTTATCTATAGTATTTCAGATCTGTTCCACCTCAGCCAAAATGATCTTCCAGACAAAAATGATATTTCCCTTTCTTTTTTCGTTCAGTGACACACGTCACTGACCACAACTTTCTAAATGCATAAAACAGCACCTGTCCAATAGCAAATATATGACAGTTCTTGATCTTCTCAATCGTCTGGGTGGTCAGTGGTGTCAATGGAACCTCAGAATTCACTTGTCTTGCACGTGAGTGAAGTTGTTTTAAATCTACACTGCACAGGTTACGTTCTTTGCCTGAGAAGGTAAATAGGTTTACAGCAATATAAGCACGAGAAATACCAAGAGTACAAAAATCAAGACAAAATTCAACTGGTATGTTCCACTTTTCCGTGCGTCTATACTCCAAGAGACGCCCAGGTGACGTCAGAATATGCGAAAACAAAAAAGATAGGGTCAAAGGATTCAAGTAGAAATTACCACGTCTTCTGCAATCTATTAGAGTACAGACGCAAGGGAAAATTGAATCTTTTTCTTTTACATTCATTTTTTAAATATTCCAACCAATCATAGCGCGCGTAATATTTTGACGTTATCCATGCGTCTGTACATTTATAACACATGGTTCTCAACCAATCAGTACGCGCCCACAATATGTGAATTGTAATAGAATAATTTTCGGTAAAGGCCCGGTAATACGAACAAAATCGTGCAACTTGTCGCGCAACATTGTTGCGTTGCAAGTTGCAGAGCAAATGTTGCTCGTATTACCACCCCGCGCGCAACAAATTTTCTTTGTTGCACGAGGTAGAAGCACGTCTACTTTTTGCAACAAAGAATGAGAGGTAATACCGACAACAAAATCATTTTCGCGCCAAATTGTTGCATTGCAAACTACAGAGGAATTGCTGTTCGTATTACCACGCCGAGCGCAACAAATTTTCTTTGTTGTAAAAAATAGAACTGCTTCTAAGTGAAAGTGCTTCTCCTTCGTGCAACCAAGAAATTTTGTTGCGCTCAAAGTGGTAATACGAGCAACATTTGCTCTGCAACTTGCAATGTAACAATGTTGCGCTAAATGTTGCATCATTTTGTTGCCCGTATTACCGCACCTTAATAGCCAATACAGAATGAACAAAAATGGAAGGAATGATGATTGCTCCTTACCAGCAATCATAATAGCAAGATTCAAATCAGCAATGGTAGATATCTGGAACACTTTTCCTATTCCTGGAATCTCCCGATGGTTACCATGTCCAGGTTTAGTAAGGGACAGGGCATATAAACCTTCCTCAGCACCAACAAGCAATAACTACAAATACATGAAACAGTATTATGTAGATTAATGATGAATAAGCTAGAGTGGTAGACGAACTATTTGAATTCATGACTGTTAGCTCACACAGATACTCAGATTATAGAGGTGTAGTAGAAACAGTCAGGGAAACTGGCACAACTATCAAAATCGAGCCTATTAGTAGAAATAATTTTAGGATTATCAAAAAGAACTCCTGTAAACAGAAGGTGAGTTAGGGAAAAGAATGCAGCTACGACACTTTTCGTCCACTTTTCGTCCTTATAGAGAAGTCTCAAATATATTTGTCGGTGTTCAATGAGGTGTTTTACAACAACAACAACAACAATTTGTTTATTGTACCTTTGATGTAATAGTTTATAATAATAGTTTTGGATAACCATGCTGGGTGAGATATCAGAAGGTGTAAAAACAAACATATGTTTTACCTCATCACTGAGTAACTGTGTACAATTCATATCAATCTTCTGGTCATTTTCAAGATAAAGAAGGCTGTTCCCAAAAAGTTTCTGAGACAAAACAAATACAATAAATAAGTTAATAATGTATTGGCAAAAACTAGTGTTTAAAAATTGTGCTCTCTTTTTCAAGTAGTAATTTTGGGTGCATTTTTTGTTTGTTTGTTGATTGTGTGTCCTAGCATCTCACCAAGAGAACGTCGCGAATGCTGACAACTGTTCAAAATGACTATTTACATTGGGAACAATTCTGCGATATGACAACAGCGAAAATAGCATCTTGAACGTATATCTAGGCATTAAATCTCATTCCATACCTCATCACTCTTCTCAGTCTTTTCTTTGGTAACTTTCTTGATTTGCTCCAAAGTTGCTTCTAATGCTGCAACCCATTTCTGTTTGTCACTAAAGCTTGGAGCCATCAGGTATAGGTTTTGAACAGGCCAGCATTTAGGGCGTGATTCAATACGAAGTATGTAGGGAAGGTCAGTTGGGGCAGTACCAAGTAACTCTGATGACATCACTGATGAATGGATGGTCACAGTGACCATCTTTGCCGTCTAGATGTAATGTCTCCGAGGGAGAACTTTTGTCTGTGTATAAACAATAAGTATTATGATGAATAACAACGTTTATTCTCGTTTCTTACATGTGATTGGAAATAAAATATAGAATGACCTGAATTCTGATATAAGAATACAAAATGGTATGATTTCTGAAATAAACTGAAATCTAAACTCACTCGAATCTATTTAGAATTAAAAACGGTGTCTTGTGAACGCCATACATAGAGCAGATTTCGTATGAGTGTGAAACGGACCGCACCGTGCCGTGTTGTCTGTGAAAACATTCAGAGTTCCTGCCGTAACCGTAGCGGTGCCGTCTTCAAAATCTGCTTGTTTAGTGTTTACAAGTGTGTAAGTTGTCTGCTTTGTCACGTCAGTCTTACCTTTGACATTTTCTTTATCAAACAAATGGATTTTATTGTCACGTAACATGACCCATTTCCTCTCCCATCCATATTTGACGGACCCACTGGAGAGAAAAAAGAGGACATGATTGTTTGCATCAAAAATCCAGTGGATAAAAAAATCAGAAATCAAATTAATACCTTGGTACTTTCATCCAGTTTTCTAACCCTGCTGTTAGCTGAGACACAGACCGTGTCATACCCTTGACTGGTGAGTCAGACCTGTTGTCGTTAAAAGCCTCACTGAAATGCTCCACAAACTGTGAGGGGAGGCCACAGGTGTGAGAGAGGTGAGAAGCGCATTTAAGATGGCAAACTGATCCACATTCTAGAACAAAAATGCAATTCATAAGTAAACTAGTAAAAGTGTGTTGGTCAGAACCTCTAACAAATACTCAAAGAAAGAAAGAAAGAAAGAAAGAAAGAAAGAAAGAAAGAAAGAAAGAAAGAAAGAAAGAAAGAAAGAAAGAAAGAAAGAAAGAAAGAAAGAAAGAAAGAAAGAAAGAAAGAAAGAAAGAAAGAAAGAAAGAAAGAAAGAAAGAAAGAAAGAAAGAAAGAAAGAAAGAAAGAAAGAAAGAAAGAAAGAAAGAAAGAAAGAAAGAAAGAAAGAAAGAAAGAAAGAAAGAAAGAAAGAAAGAAAGAAAGAAAGAAAGAAAGAAAGAAAGAAAGAAAGAATAATAATAATACACTCGAATATTTGCACTCGTTTTGGCTGTTATTTGCACTCAAGTGCGCGCGGTCGTATAATAAGGGATGAATACAAAAAAGCAATAAATTTCATCCATATTTTACCTGCACATTTTGATGACTGACGTCCAAAGTGCACTGTATCCAAACACACAGCACATTTGACAGGATGCATGTTGAGGGCATTAACAAACCTAACAAATTGAAATTGGCCCATTAATTTAGCACAGCCCTTGAATAGTAAATTTCTGGTTGTCATGGTGATAACGTTGTCATAGTAACTAGTACCTGTGTGGTATATTGTGGTGCATTCGTTCCTTTGGTCTGTGTACTTTAGGATCTGTCGACATTGGTGGGTTGCTAGTAGAACTGTTCCTTTGTGGAGTCTCCATAATGGGTGCCTTTTGGTTGCTAGGAGATTGCTGTATAGCTGACAACACTGCTATCTTCTGTGCTGGTATTTTGTCTCCAGAGTTGTGGCACTGAGACTTCCATTCAGCAACTAGGTAAAGCAAAATTAAAGCAATTATGAAATGAAAAAAATAATGCTGCCCAATACTTCAAGCTTTGGGTAGATTTGACTATGAAGTGCTGTTTTCACAGTCATACAATATTGCATATTACTGTGACAATGGCAATGCATGGTCACACCAGGAATTATGAATGTTGTCCTAGAAAACACGGCACTGACACAGCGACAACATGGCATGGTCCATTTCACACTACCATTCCTATGAAATCTGCTTTTACTATACTGGGTATTTTCAGTCTGAATAAATTCCATTGGATAATTGTGTCAAATCCTGCCGAGATCTACACTTGTGAGAACAGAAACAACTGTTCAACCAACCTTCCATTTTTGCAGCCTGTAGTTCAGCTTTTGTTCTGTTTAGTTCTGTTTGTAACTTCAAACTTGATGCCCTTTCTTTTTCTAATGCTTGCTGCATGTCTTTCCACTGCTTTGGTACAACATTGCGTTCATCGTGGTGGTGGTGTTTACGCCAGGTTTTACTTCCGCCACCAATCAGCTAAATAAGAAATATACACAACATGACCATCCACTGCAAAGAATTAACGTGATTTTATAGAGACTCACTGTATATCAGACCCTCAGTGGAGGGAGTGGTGGTGGTGGTGGGATTTGGGGAAAGGGGTGAAGGAAAGGGAAAGGGGATGGGGGGAAGATGAAGAGAGGGAGATGAAAGACTGCAGAATAGGGGAAAGAGGGATGCGGGAAAGGTGAAGAAGGAAGAGAGAGAGAGAGAAAAGACTATAGAAGAGTGGAAGGGAGAGGGGGAAAGATGAAGAAGAGGGAAAAGAGGAAAGACTACACCCCTCCCCTCTCCTCTTGTACCACTCCCTCTTCACAGGGCCCAGTGTTCAGGTTGTGCCAAACCTTTTTCTTTTTCATGTTCTGTCCCTCTGTCTTATACTGTAAGAAGTCAATCAGTTTGGTCTGCTGTGCTTTAGTTGCCTCTAATTTAAGCCTCTCCTCTGCGTAAGAAGACTCCATGATTTCTATTTGTTCTGCTAAAGTAGCTCTTTCATTATTGGCTTCTTCATACTTCTCCATTGCAGACTCAATGTTTTGGTTCATTTGGAAGTTTGCTGCCTTGAGATTGGAAATCTGGGACTCAAGTCTCTCATTCTAAAATGAAATGAAAAGTATATAAAGTGGGAAAGAAGAATAAAAGTGGTTTGCCAAGATAAAAGTGGTTTGCCAATGAGTTTTGGTAGTTCATGTCTTCATATACAGTAAGTCATCCAAGGATGTACTCTAGCAGAGCCCAGATGCATAAGGCAACTAACAATTGTGCTTGGGCAACTCAAAATGAAGCCATGTAAGGTAAAGCTATTTGGGTAAGGTACCTAAACGACTCCCTTGGCACTATGATATTTGTGATAGAGCACAGCCTTGGTCAACCCTTATGTATTATACATAGAACACATGATTTTGTTTCAAGTATACATATTGTACCTCTATTTTGTATTTGTTATTGGATTCCACTTGAAGTTGCAACTTTCTCTCATGAGATTTGAGCTCAACACTCATGATGCCAATTTTTTTCTCAGATTCACTCAGCTGAAATGAGAACAATTTAAAATGATAAATGAGAAGAAAATTGCATTAGTGGTGAGAAATAGGTGCTTCCATACCAGTCCTGTAAGTTCATCAGTTCTCTTTCTTTGTCTTTCTAGTTTTTCATTCATGTCATTCATCTCTGTAATACGAGCATTCTGCAGCTCATCCAAGCCTTCCTTGAACTTAACCAGTTTCTCTTCTGCAAGAGATCTACAGAGGGAAAACATTACAACTAATGGCACTAAGTCAGTAGGTAGAGTGGAACTACAACAGTGTGCAGAATAGTTGAGACTGTCCTGGCTCTCAAACTGACACAATGTGATGTAATTCCCTCCATCTAGGTCTTGAATTGGGTATATATTTCGAAAAAAAACCTCCCCCGACACAATGTTGGTTGGGACGGGTGTTGCACCTAGCAGAAATCTCCCAGGGTCACTCTAAAAAAGGGTGTCCAATCAGCTCTTAGTGGCTTAGGCAGGTGTCCATCTTAGAGGGATATTTGTTACAGACAATATGGGGCATGCAATTAGGTTGAGACCAGGCAAATGTGTCTGCCTTAGAGAGGTGTCTGCCTTAAGAGCTAGGGAGTTTTGTTACAGACAATATGGCTGGGACCAGGCAAATGTGTCTGCCTTAGAGAGGTGTCTGCCTTAAGAACTAGGGAGTTTTGTTACAGACAATATGGCTGGGACCAGGCAAATGTGTCTGCCTTAGAGAGGTGTCTGCCTTAAGAACTAGGGAGTTTTGTTACAGACAATATGGCTGGGACCAGGCAAATGTGTCTGCCTTAGAGAGGTGTCTGCCTTAAGAACTAGGGAGTTTTGTTACAGACAATATGGCTGGGACCAGGCAAATGTGTCTGCCTTAGAGAGGTGTCTGCCTTAAGAACTAGGGAGTTTTGTTACAGACAATATGGCTGGGACCAGGCAAATGTGTCTGCCTTAGAGAGGTGTCTGCCTTAAGAACTAGGGAGTTTTGTTACAGACAATATGGCTGGGACAGACAATATGGGCATGCAATTAGGCATATGTGTCTGCTTTAGAGAGGTGTCTGCCTTAAGAGCTAGGGGGTTTTGTTACAGACAATGTGAGGCAGTGAATTAGACTGGGACCAGGTGTGTGTGGTTTGCTTTAGAGAGGTGTCCAACTTACAGGGGTGTCCACATTGATGGAGTTCAGCTGTACATGAACTTAAACAGAAGTCTTGACCTTTGAATGTCTCATTTGTCATAGTGTCCAGTACATTGATAATATTACCTTGCTGCCTTTTCTTGTTCTACTGATCTTTTCAACTCAGCAGTGCTACATTCTAGAGCATCTCGGTTAGTTTCAAGGGTCTTCCTGTTGGCATCAATCAAAACAGACATACACCAATTAACATTTACTACACTCTATAGCCCAATTTTACCCAACAACCTTTTTATGACACAGAACTCCTGATTCTGAGCATGCAGGCCCTTCATTTTTGGCAATTGCACCTGTAAAGCTGCAGCTACATGAGCAATTTTTTGCTTGCACCGGGCAACACAATTTTTTGAAATTACCAAGTGAACGTGGTAGCTACACGAGTGACAAATGCTGGCAGCAAATGCTGTCGATAAAGGCAGTGTGACATGAAAGACTGGTTTTCACACATAAAATGTGGTGCACAAAATTATAATGTTGGTGATGTTGGACAATCGTGTCGTCTGTGCAAGCAAAACAATGCTTGTGTAGCCATGGATTAATTATCATTAGGTGAACATAACATTTGTTGGTCTGATAGGGGTGCTGTACCCAACATAATCGGTGCACGTGACAAGATTTAGGGATGCTGTACCATAATAAGGTTGTCATGTGAAATCAGGCTATATTAAACACTAATTTGTCACTATGGTACATACCTGGTAATATCCCATTTCATTTCCTTCTCTTCAAAAGCTTCTAACATGATTTCTAATTCTTCTACTTGACTTTCTAACATAGTGCAAGTAGACTTAAGCATGGAAAATGTCTGAAAAATCAAAACAAGAAAATTGTTGATGGCTGATTCAGGCCAATCTTTTCCTCTTGTGTTTCATCCAATTTCCTATTTGTAATTCAATAATTTATCAAGCAGAATAGTCCAAATAATGTATTTCTTCATTACTGACCAGTTCTTGGCTCTCAACTTGGCGTTGTTTCTCTTTCAAATCACCTTCCATCTTTTCTCTTAACCCATCAACCTTGCAATACTCATCATTCAAGTCATCTAGTTTCTTTTCTAAATCCTAGACATGACATGCAAATAAATGAGGCATGAAAGGCTTGACCTCTGCTCAGGACAGAATAGTATTTTATATTATTTAATAATATTTTAAAATTATTTGTCCATTGAAAGTGGATAAACACCCAGGGCTGGATTTAGGAGAGGGGTACAGAGGTGTGCAGTTCTTCCTGAGATGAGTTTAAGCCCTCTTCTTCTCAATGCTCTCCAAAATATAGTTTCTTATTTCTATAACAATGAACCCCCTTCAGAAGGATAGCCTTGGGTCCCCATGACACCAACAGTCAGTGAAAAAACCTGCTGTGTTGGAGCCTAGCTTTATTCTTTACCTTCTTCTCTGATTCAAGAGATTCACAATGTTTGGTCATTTGCTGCAGTTGGTTTTGTAATTCTAATGCAATCTGGAACATCAGTGTAAGAATAAGCATTAGATCTTTATAGCCAATATTGTATATACATTTCAGTGACTCTGAGGTTTTGATTCTGGGCTTTTCCCAAAAACTGTTCAACTGAAACATCGATAGTCAACATACATATTTGATAATGTTACTAATTGTACCTCTGCTCTTTCCTGTAATTCAAGGTCATCAAATACTTTAAGGCTTGCAGCCTGGAAGAGATGTAAGATTAAGCAAACTTAAGAAATATATAATCAGTTGAGAGTTTCAAAATGATTTCATACTGTACGGAATAATCATAATCAACTGTAGAGCAATAGAGCAGATGACATTCTCAAAGTTCTGAAAGCAAAATAATGTTAGTAGTAGCTATAGATTACCTTCATTTCTTGTCTTAGTAATTTTTCGTCAATCTCATTCTGAAAATGAGCAGGAAAAAGAAAAGAAGGAAATAATGAAAAATAGGCAAGAATGAATAAGTGAAAGTGAAATTGGAAGTGAAAATATGCAAGCATGAATAAGTGAAGAAATAGGCATCATGAAGAAGTGGCCATGCAGACTGTTAGTAAATCATATATAATCATTGCAAGTTATTATGACATAAAATGGTGTTAATTGTACCTCTAGTTTTAAAACAGCCTCCTCTAAGGATTTATTGGTCTTCTGAAGATCAGTTCTTTCATTTTGAGCCTGGAAGACAACAAACAATTGTTACTCAAAAAGGAGTAAAATTTCAGGGTTTAAATTAAGAGATAATAAAATGGAGGAAAAGATAAATGTGAAAAAAGCAAGACATCAGTTTGGAAAGATAATTTGAAAGTTACTCATAACAATATGAAATAAGCACCTCAAATAGTTTATCCTCTGCAGACCTGATTTTATCCAATAGAGCCTCATTTTTCTGTCATGAACAATAATCAGAAAGAAGGTGCATTAAATTAGAACAAGTGGAATTTACATGTACAAAGACCTCAGTAACTATCTTGTACCTTCAACTGTTCTTCCAGTTGCTTTTCAATGGTTTCTTTTTGTTGTTTAAGCTGGCTCACTGCCACATGGTGTTCTTGATTCAGTGTTGTAGCCATGTTAGCTGTTGTACTATTAGCTGCTTGACATCTGGCTTGGAGGGTTTCAATTTTCTATCATCAGTAAGAAATGGCATTTACTTATCATGACTGTATCAAAAGGAAAATTACAGTGTCACAGTGCTACTAACTGTTTCTTTTGCAAGTAAATTCTTTTCCTTGTCAGCTAGCTCTTCTTCTAGCTTCTTGTTAGTTGTTTCAAGTTGTCTCTTGTAGCGATTCAGCTTGTTAACTTCACTGTCTTTTGCCTGTATTTTGTATTTTGAACAAAATAGAGATCTATACAAGTCATGCAAAATCCACAATAATTGTTACAATAATTATAATTATAATTATAATAAACTGCACATTCATCACCACCATGCATCATCATCATCATCAATTCTACCCACATAGTACATGATTGGCCTTGTGACACACTCTTTCAGTAGGTGTGTCAAGTCTTTCTTGTTCATCATGAACTTGTTGCTGATCCACTACAGAAAGCCTACATGGTATATAGTAGTCTCAATGTACATGATGTATGGCCTGACTGAACAGCTGTACATTCTATTAGAATAATTTTGTTAATGTATATTTACATCTTTGAGAATTCAAATTAGCATGCAGAGGAAAAAGAAAACATTCCAAGGACAGTTCAATGTTATACGTATCACGTATCTATCCATACCTGCAACTTTTCTTCAATGTTTTGTTTATTTGCTACCTCACGCTCTAGTTTCTTTAGTTCTCTTTGATTCTTAAAAAGTTTGTCCTCCAGTTCCTATGGGTACAAATGCAAATACAGTATATGACTATATATACCAGTAGAAATTGTGAAATGCTATTATGTACGTCAAAAGCTAACCATTATTTTGGTAGACATTTTCCTGTGTTCCACAGCTCTCTCCTTATTTCTTTCAGAGTTAGAATGGTCTCCACAAGCCTGTAAAAGAAATTTACTAAGAAAAGTTACAAAATAACACCAGTTGACAATGCCAGCTACATTAGCAGCAGCACTGCAAATTGATCTTGTAGTCTATGGTGTATATCTTGTCTCTCAATGCTCTGGTTCTAATGTGGTTGTTTGGTTAATTGGACAATCACATATTAAAGTATGCAATGTTACAATGTTATCATATTTATCACTATCCAGAGGATCCAGTATTGAGAAGAAAAGGGTCCAAAGTTGTCTCAAGGAGGGTGGGGGTAAGGTTTACCCCTCCCCTACATCCAACCCTAACCAGAGCTAGGAGCAGCAGGGAGTGGCAATAAGATGTTTCCCCATTTGACCTCAATATTGGGTATACCAAGTGTGCATGTACCCTGCTTATCTGTCTATGTACCTACCATGATACGACTAACTATCTCCTGTGCTAAATCTTCTCTCTTTCTTATTGTTGAAACAATACTATCTGATCTCCTGACATTGGGCTACAACATCATTATACACAACACAAGCAAAGCAAAATGAATAAAAACTACTGTACTAAACTCTTACCTGCATCACTAACACAAAATACCAAAATTGTAAACAATTAAGACTTTTTTGTGTGAGAAATTGGAGTAAACTTGGATTATGAAGGAAAAAGAAATAGGAAATAGGAGGAAATTGGAAAAGGATAGGCTTATTTGGACTATATGATCTTTAAGGTGTGTACCTTTTTCCCATCTGTCTCATTTTCTTTGGCCTTTTCCTTCTCAGCCTACAAAATAAAAACATGATATACTTCCAGTCAGAATAGTTGTGAGTAAGGTTATTGATCATTATGGCTATAAATTTAATATACCAACACTAGTGTCTTGCAAAAGCCAAAAAGGGATCTATTTCGCTATATATGACACATTTATAAACTTAATAATCTTTTTATTGATACTCAGAATATTTTGAGATAGACTGAAGAGGAGAAGCAAATAGGGTAGGGGGATGGGGGACCACCCCTGATGATGGGATTACAACATAAAGTATTTATTAATTCTCACCTTCATTGCACTGAGTTCTTTTTCCAGTTTGTCTTTGGCTTTTCTGATATTTTCCAGTAAGTGTGTGGCTTCCTGGCTTGACTTTAATGACTGTAAGTATAAGCAGAGGATCATTCTCATTTTGTGGCTTATAAGTTACAGTTTACAGCATTCCAGTTTCACTATGCTTTCCCTGAGTCTTCTTTTGCCGACTTGTGCTGAGGCAACTCCATTGGCTTGATAATTTGGCAATGGTAACATATATTGTACCTTAATTGCTCATTTTTAGACTCCCGGTTAAAGAAGAGGTTAGTTTAGATTATTTCATACCTTATTGAGTTTGTCTTGGAGTTCATTAATGCGAGATTGACTGTCTTCAGTAACTTTGTCTAGTTTACTCTGCCAGTCTTCCATGCCTCTCTTAGCCTCTTCATTCATCTACAAGATAAAAATTCAAAAAAATAGTACCAACTCACACACATACTGTAATAGATAATGTACCTATTTAGAAATATAAATTATATGGTTGACTGACGCAGTGCTAGAGGAGAAATCCCACCAAGTACACTTTCCAAGTAGTGGCCCTATACTCTACTGCTACAATAATTATAAAGCAGAGAAAAAATTACCTGACGCCAGTGGGATTCAATCCCTCAATCCCTGGATTTGTATGGCAATAATCTAAAGGTGCTGTCACACAGTGCAATTTTTCTTGCAACTTGCAATGCAATGCTGATGGAAGCATAGCATTGCAAGTTGCTGGTGACCTGGGTGACATGTGAGACACTTGCAAACTTGCAAGCAACTCTTTCTTGGTCTTTGATAAAATCAGATAAGACAGCACTCACGGTGCTCTGATTGGTCATTTACAACAGAATTTGCATTGCAGGTTGCTGGATAGATGTTAAATGTACATGCTGCAACTTGCTTCAAAACGTTGCAAAAAGTAGATGCTTGTTCAACTTTCTGTAACTTGAAATGTTGCATTGCAAGTTGCAGAGAAGGGTGTTACACTCATTATCTCTTCTGCAACTTGCAATGCAACAGCATTGCATTGCAAGTTGAGAGAAAAGTTGCCCCGTGTAACAGTGCCTTAAAGTCAGCTGTCTCTTCTTGTGATGTCAGTTGTGGGTACCTTTGACATTCTTGCATGAAGATCATTCATCCTATGCTTGCTTTCTTCTATGACCTAAAACATTTAAGACAGAATTAATTAAATTTAAAATGTGAGTACACTGCACATACTTTATTAAAGTGCAACACTTACTTTTTCCCTTATTTTTAGTTCTTCCTCCAGCCTATGTGCTCTTTTGTTGGTAATAAATCTCTCTTGCTCTAATTCAGATATGATATTCTGCTGGTCTTCAAATGTTGCTCTGCAATGAAAAAAAAAACCAAGTGTTATTTAATATCAAAAATTCTAAAGAACATGTTGCAGCAGCAAATTGTAGCTTAACTGAACGCTGAGTGACACACTATGGTTTGTTGGAAAATTTGAGTTCTACTGATTTTTGATTTCATTTGATTTTCCTTTCAAAAAATCAGCCTGACACTGCAACAGATTTTTGTGAATCAGGCCAATTTCTTTCTTTTCCCAAATGAAGCTTATCAAAAATTGGGCTGACATATCATAGTGTGTAACTCAGTCTTAAGCAAAATGTGCTTAGCTCATGATCACCTGGTTTCCTGGTCTTTCATTTCTTCCACTTTCTTACTATTCTGCTTGATTTCTGTGATCAGTTTCAATGTCTTAAAATCTGAATTGTTGCGTTCTGTTCTCTCAGAGTCTAGTCTAATTTGCAGATCCTGTCAATCACAAATAAAATTACATTTATATATATGAGAATATAGTATATTTAAAATATATATAATGCACCAAAATCTTTATACAACTAGTACAGGTACATTTTTACCACATTATAAAGTTGCAAGGTCTTCATACATTGTAGACTAGCATCAGCACCGATCAATATGTTATATCTTTTTTATCAAGTTACTCAAGTATACCTTGATTTGGGAATCCATTAAAACTTTTTCTTTTTCCAACAAATCCCTTTCATTTTCTGCCTTCCTCAAAGATTTCTCTTTCTCAGACAAAATATTTTGTAGTTCTTCCAGTGACTTAGTCATTCCTTCTTTCTCAGTTGAAAGGACATGGCAGTTATTGAGAGCATTCTTGAGTTCTTTGGTCTTCATTGTCAGACGTCTCTCCAGATTGTTAGATTGCTGGATTTTTGATGGTGAATTTGAAAAACTGAAGTCAAGAGAGATTGAGTTTAGAATTCACTAGTTAAGAGAAGGTTGGAAATTATCAGTTTATTTATAATTTCATCATGCTGTCAGTGGATGATGTAATCGGTGCACAGTGGTCAGACAGGTCATATGCCAGCAACATAGTGTGTTGCTTACAGGCCTTTAATCTGACTGAAGCTTTATACTAACAGACTGTAATTTGCTTCTGGATGATAAGCCCTCTAAATTTTTTCAATCAGTGTTCCAATGGAGGACATTATTTGAGAAAATGAAAGAAGTGTTGAGATCACCAAGGATTAAATTGCAGTGTAGGTACATATTGCTAAATTAAAAGTCTGCACCAACTACCAGCTACACCGCACCACTGATAACATGGCCACCTACAGGCCAAAAATGATTGTCTGTAATATGGCCACAAATAAACAAGGTCGCTTTTGCAAGAGACTGAGTGCAATCTCTAGTTGCTGGGCCAAAATGAGGTGCTGTGATAGAGAGACTGTATTAACAGTCTGGTCATAAGGTTCCACTTCAAGTATTAGCTACACAATACTGAAAAGAGCACTGACTGCAAAACTGCATATCATACTGTATGTCAGTTACAGGACGGTAGGATTTTTGAACGTTCACAGCTGTTGACAAGGTTAGTCATCAAGGTTACACTCATACAAAAACCATTCCAAAAACAAAAAAAACAAATAAAGAAGACTATCCAATCAAAAACGTTTTTATTAAAAACAGAACATTTGATTATGTAGCACAGAAAGTGGGGGCTTAGCTCCTTAGCCCCCCTAGTCCACCCCCCCCCCCCCATCTCCACAGTCCCTGTTTTTTCACAGTCACAAAAAACATGCCAATCTGATTTTTCACAGTCACAAAATCTGCTGTAATCAATGTAAACATTACCATGTTGGAGATAATGGTGTGTTGATGTGTTGGATGAAGGAAAAACCAACAAATGGCAAATCTTTTCCACCAAAACCTTTTTGCTTTAATGTCTGTAACTGGTCAATTGGATCAGGGCTTTCTGGTTCAAACTCATCAAAGTTAGATGTGTCATCTGTTCCTTCTAGTGTTGGTACAAATGGAGGAACAGCTAAAGAGTAACAACTAAAATATTACTATTCAGGTTCAGGTACACAATAGAACATTTCCTGCAATATCATGTACAAAACACTATGTTGCACTGTGTGATATACAGTGGATGATGTTGCATATGCAGGTTTAGCATCAAGATCTACTTGTGCAATAATGTGTACAACATTGCAAGGCAGACACACAGTGCCATTGTTCCAAGCAATGTTGCAGAAAATGTTGCATTAAATGTGTCTCGGCCTTTAAAAGATTTTGTGAAAATATACTTACTAATCAAATTAAGAATGATCATTATTTTTTCTCCTACACCTGAATCAGTGCATTTAGAACACATGCAAGGAGTTAAGTCAACTTTGATCAAACCTTCAATTCTCTTTTCAAATTTGGAATAACTTTTAGGAGAACTCGGAGTTTGATCAATAATCACTTATTTGATTGACGGTCATGACGCCCCCTTGCTTTTTGTTCTGGCAACAATACCTTCATCACCTAATTTTATTAATTTTACACGAGAGAGAGAGAAAGAGTCCTCTGTATGTACATGTAATTATTACTTACTTCTTTGTAATTTGTCCCACTCAATATTTCTGAAAAATGAATGACACCCAATCCCCTCATAACCAAGTCTATTTTGGCTACAAGTACATAATGATGTTATCAAGTCTTTGGCTTGCTTGCTGATCTTTAAGTCATTAGGGAAATGCATAGAACTCTGCAAAAATAAACAAATATGTAATCAACAAAGATTAAGAATATATTATATGTGGCTAAATGAAATTTAAGCAAAATTAAAATTGAGGCATGCTGGCCAGCAGTCTCTTGCTTACATGAATGGGGTGTTCCCTAAGTTATGCAGTGTCCCCATTCATGTTCATTCTTGTAGTTCACTGCAGATCCATGGTTTGTTTGAGCAATTGCAGCTAAATTTCTTTTGCCCCACCCTCCTCTCCCTGGTAAGTATGTAAGTAAGTAGGTAAGTATTCTTTTCACTGATACCACCAGTGTGATGGGTGCTAGACAGTGGGCCATGAATGGTTACCATGTATCCTTCATAACAGCCAGGCTGTGGCACCCAAGTCCAACCTGATCACGATGAGCTTAATCAAGGATGGTGCAATTTGTTCACTATAGAATTGGCCAGTTCTAGAGTACCTGTTAAGCCCACACTACCTTGTAATTCATTATCTTGCTGTATGTTATGACCACTGAGTCAGCTTCAAATGGTGTCTGTCCACACAACATTTCATAGGCAACCACACCCAGTGACCACCAATCACACTCCACTCCATAAGGTCCCCCTGATCCATCCATACTGGTGAGAACTTCAGGGGCAATATATTCTGGTGTACCTACTGGCATCTTGGAATAAACCTACAAGAGTATTGTATAGATTTATAGTAAGCCATACAAAGGGTATATTGGAGAATCATATAATGTGCCTGGATGAAATTTAGGAGAAGGTAGAACTGAGTCAAGATTTAGAGAAGGAAGGAGAAGAATATGGCTGGATTGACTTGAAGTGAGACTGATTTCAAGGTAGTGGTGGCATAGAACAGGTTGAAATGGAGGGATTTTTATGACTGCCTGAAGCGACAAGTGGCACAGGTCAAGGACTGAGAAGAAGAACTAAGTCAATGCATGCTGCCCAGTGATTTTTCCAATCACGCCTTTGGATTCCATGGTGCTCTCATGGGCATACACTTGCAGTGTTTGCAGTGCTGAAGACTTTATCTTTTCTTTATAACTTTTATACAACTATTATGGACTGATGGTAATACCATTTACCTTTCTGTCACTAGACAGCCTTGCTGAATGACCCAAAATCAGCCAGTTTTATATGACCAGTTCTGTCAATCAACACGTTGTCTGGCTTTACATCCCTGATAAAAATTAAATAATTAAAAATTATTTATCTGATATTTTATACTTTGAGTGTTGGTTGTACAGTAAAACCTCCACCCCCCCCCCCCCCCAAGGTTGTAAGGCAGACAGCAACCCTTGACCCCTTTTCCTAGTAACAAACTCCACACTTTTAATCTCCCTAAAGCAGACACCCCTCATTAGCAGACACCAATTCTGGTCCCATTATGGGAAGTTCAACTATATTTATGGTCAATTTAGTAGCTACTGTCATTATCAGTGACCTGTCATTCCTATATCCTGTTTAAAAGAGCTTATCACTCCCCTATTGTACTCCCCTGAGGAAGATCGAATGGCTGGTGCTAAGTGGTGGACCGTGCATTGTTACTGTGGCTACCTCATGGCCATGGACAAGTGCATCCCCCATGGCTGCTCTGTGACACCAAGGCCAACCTCATCATTGCCAATAAGTTTAACTGAAAATTATACATACATGCAGGGGCAAATTTAGGGGAGTGGTACATGGGGCGCACACCCCTTCTTGAAACAGCTTTGTGCCCTATCTTCCCAATACATTTCCAAAATATGTTCTGGACCCTCTGTGAGGATCAAATTTCTTTGCCACTGCATCCCCTCCTGAAGATAATCCTGTATCTACCCCTGACATGCAGAATGGATTGATACCAGAATTCTTCATAAATATTCACATTACCTATGGACAAATCCCAGTTGATGAAGGCTGTGTATAGCCATGGTTATTTCTGCTAGGTAAAACCTTGCCATTTCCTCTTCAAAGATATCATCATATTTACCAAGTAAAGACAATAGGTCACCTCCAGGTTGGTATTCCATAACAAAATACAAACAGTTGCTGTCTTGGAAGGCATAATGTAGTGATGTAATCCAGGGATTGTTGGCAGTGGCCATAATTTCTCTTTCTTCTTCATAGAAAGCAACCTGAAGATATCAAAGTTTCTTGATGAGTAGACTATCAGGATTGTCAAATACAATACAATACAATATGCGTTTATTTAGCACCAAATAATTTACATGTTTTTTGATACATGATTTTAGGGGACAAGCTATCTACAATAACCTCTTGGCTAAACTTGTCAAAGATTCAAGTTTGCCCATTATACATACACCATATTTCCATATTTTCTCAATTGGATGCTGGGGGTATTAAATAAAGTTAGCCTTGTAGACCCAGTGTTTATTGAATGTCCCAGTGTATAATTGAGAAAATATGGTACAAGTACTTCTGCATAGTTCTTAAGTTTCTTTATACTTAGTATTGATTTATCTTGTACTCACACTTTCCTGTGCTAGTGTCTGTGATTTTTTCAGAGTTTTCATAGCATATACATCACCACTATACTTGTCTTTGACGACTTGAACCTTTAATAATGAATTTAGATTGAGGTTTTTTTAAATAGATAATATAAATACATGTAAATAACCGTTTATTTCATTAATTGGGGAACAATTAATGTACTCTCACACACAATATATCACTTCATTTGGAAGCAACATGGTGAAGTGGTCTGTGAGCTTTGATCTTGTAATCCACTAGTCCTGAGTCCTACTCTATCCACTATAGCTAGCTTAGCTGAGGCTGAATTTGTTCTCAATAGTCCCAAGTTCAATTTTAGCTTCACAGACATGCAAAAAAGCAGAGGAGAAAAAGGAAAAAAGCAGAGGAGCTGGAGAAAAAATCCAAAGCGAGAGAGAGAAAGAGAGATAGAGAGAACAAGCTGACATGTGATGCCCTGTTTGGGAATTTCCTATTTCAATATGATGATATCACATCAAAACAATCTACTGTTTAAATTAATGAGAAGAATTATGGTTGTAAGAGTCAGAGAGGACAAAACAGCAAAAACATCAGGAAAATTGATATTAAATGTAGTTTATAGGACAAAGAAAAGAAGCAATAACCTCAAGTGCAAGAAATATTGTTTATTTAACAATTTTGTTCAAATTCCTATTGTTATTTTCAATAGGCCATATGCACTAACAGGTCACGTGACCCTATCTCCCCTGAATCAAGCAGCACCGTCAAAATGAACGCCAGAAATAGAAAGAGCACCTCGATATTAGTAAAAGTGCAAAGTTTCAGTTTATAAGGCGAATAAGAGAAAAAATGACAGTAAATTTAAGATTGGATATTTTCTTAAGATTCGTTCGGAAAAGCGCGTTGGATGGCAAGCTCGTGCCATCCAACGCGCTTTTCCGAACGAATCTTAAGAAAAAATCCAATCTTAAATTTACTGTCATTTCTCCTGTATTACATCTTAGGAGCTGAAAATTTGCATTTTTACTAATATCGAGGTGCTCTTTCTATTTCTGGCGTTCATTTTGACGGTGCTGCTTGATTTAGGGGAGATAGGGTCACGTGACCTGTTAGTGCATATGGCCTATTCTGTCCCTATTGTAAAGAAGTTGTGATGCCATAAATGAAATAGGGCTATAAAACCTCAGGGAGCACAGAGGTGACAAACTGGTGCCCTCACCATTCCTTTAAACCAAAATAATGATTAATGTGAGGGCCAATATTAATATAAATTTATGCAAATTTACAATATATGTACAATTACATGAATGTAATTAAATTTTCAGTTATTTGACATTTTAACATTCTCATTAATTAGATTAGTAAACATTAATAAGAAAATTAATAATTTACAATTCCTTTTTTATATTTCTCAGCGAATAATCTCGAGTCTACATATATGCAACTGCATTAAATTTTCATATTTGCCCCCAACCTGGAAGTATCGTACTTGATTGGATGGCCAGACAAGAGGTCAATATTCAATATCCTCTGCTAAAAATATTTCGGTATTGAATTCTAATTAACAGGGCATCTAAGATATTTTCCACTCCCAGAAACCGTTAACTAAAACCGTTATCATCCGCCATTTCTAAATCATATCAAAAAGAACTCTTGTGTGTTAAAAATCAAAAGAAAAGTCCATTTTGAAAGCCTAGATCACCAACAATCAGAATGAAGCGTGGAATGTAGAGAAAGTCAACCTTTTTATTTGATGTTGACAATATTTATCTTATTTTGACTAATGGTTCAAGATTTAGTTTACTTACTTGACCAAAATGCCCTCTTCCTATAGTATTTACGACTTCAAAATCGTCTCTATTCAGGCAAAGTTTCTTCAGTTCATCAACCATTGGCGAATCTGTCAATTCAAGAGCGACAACTATTGTCATCCATGTATAGCAATAAAACAATAAAAATTAAAAACTAAAACCTGTAGTTTGAAAAGAAAAAGTTTTTACAATGTACAAAATAACAAAGACAGCAAAGATTTTCTTGATTTTACGAACAAGAAAAAGAGTAGTGAAACCCCAGACAAATTTCAGAGGAATATTTTTGGTTCGCTCAAAACCACTTCCATTATTCGAACGATTTTACAATCTACTTACATTTCTTGATAAATGAAGATATATTCTTGTCTTTGAGTAAATCTTCTGCTTTACATTCTTCAAAAAGCACCAGAAAAGCATCGAGAAGAGCTTCCTTCGAAACGACATTCGCACCTCTTCGACCGCCATTTTTACTTGAAAGAATTTGGGTCAACTTCGCGCAACGCGTTGAAATCGATTCAGTCATTTCGACATAAAATTTCAACTCATCTAATACAGATGTGAGGAAAAAAATCTTCCGAGAAGAAGTTTAAAAGGAAAATGTTAAAAAAACAAAGAAAGACAATCAACTATAATGGAGTCCCTCACATTTCTGAATGTTTTTGAACTCAAACGTTCATCTTACGGCGGGATATACAACGACGTCTGTGATTGGCTGCTGTCAAGTTTCATGCTGAGATTTGATTGGATGTTGATAAGTGTATATTCATCCAGAAACGTTTACACGGGACGGGAGGGTAAGCAATTAAACATTTTTTTGTTTAGCACTTTAGACCTTCGTAATCACAATTTTGAAAGTTTTTCTTCACAATTTCTATTCCATATTTTTCAAAGGAAGTTTTTAGTATAGCTTTTCAATGACGTCAAGTATGGGGAATAAATTATCATAAATTGCCTTCAGTGTATAGAGTGCTTTTAGTCTCGCAGTTAGATTGAAGAAATGGTCAACACTCAGCGTGCATCAATGGGTAAAGGATGCACGCGGGAGGTTGCTAAACACGAGAGAAGCGTAAGAGTCGCACGAGCTTAGCAGCCGACCAAGTGCATCCACAACTCAATGGACGCACGCCGTGTGTATGTTCTCCATACATGGCGCGCGTTTTGAAACATTTCGCCCACACTAAAGTTTGGAAAAATTTTCATCGTCGTTCAAACCAAAAAACAAATCGTTTGAAATAGATAAAATTTTCGTCCATTTTAGGAAAATGAAAAGGTATTAGTCGGATGTGAAGCAGGCTAGCGCGTCCGGTTCATATAAATGATGTTCGCGGTTTTTAATGTAGGTATAACTATGAATATCTATCTCCTAGCTCGATAATGAATTCACGGAGGAAATGCAGTAATCCCTACGAAAATGGACACGTTCTTTTCGTATGCAACCTCTGCAAGCCAAGCCAACAGTAAACTATCTTCTCCTCACTTGCATAACTCACCTGTTTAAGGAAAGGGCCAAAACAGAGTAAATTGAGTGACTGTGGGATTAGTCAAATTCGCAGTCCTACTGTGGGATATGCTGGGTATCTTGGGATGTTTTGCCTGAATTTCCCTAACATCACTCTTTTTTTCTTTTTTTTCCTTTCTATTTTGTATTTTAGCTGACGGATATTCTTTAAAGGGAGGGGCCGCTGTGTAGGCTAAGCTTTTTTACACACTAAAAAAAAGGTAAAGGACCTTGTTTAACGTCGGTGCGCTCATTTTACCATCAGTGCTCCGTTTTAAGGGTATTTAAAGCTACTTAAAGCTACACGGAAAGGAAAGAAGTCGAAACAAGGATGTGAGGTCTGACTGGGTATCGAACTCGGGACCTCTCCCACAGAAGGCCGCGCACTAACCAACTGTGCCATCCTTGCTCCTGAAAACTTATATTTATCATGGCCAAGAAGTGAATAGTTAAGACACTACAATTATACATCTTCATAAAATATAAACAAAAGCTTTAATATTCTCTATCTCGTAGAAGATTCTCATGATTCTTTCACAGATATTCTTTGTAAGAACAATTCAAATAAACGTGACTTTTTGTACAAAGCAATATTCAAATGAACAACTATAAAAAGTAGAAATATCGTAATTATTTGCATCCATTTTGCTAAATATTCTGTTCAATATAATTCTAAAACGAACCGTCAATTTTTAAAAAAATACTTTCCGTCGATTTTTTGTAAATATTTCTATATCTATTTGTGGTGAAATTACTTCAGCTTCAAGTCTGTATATCTTTGTTATTTTTATCGAGAACCTGTTCTATTTCTTTTTGGTCTCCAAGTTCAAAAATATCCGACGACTTCGTCGTCAAATCATCTTCAGTTTTGTCGGATTTTTCCGATGTGTCATCGCTGAGTTTCTCGGAATCCCGATCGTTGTCGGGGGTTTCGTCTTTTGAGCGCGACTCTTCCGTTTCAGACTTTCTATTCTTATCTGTCGGCATGTCACAAACTAGAGGACTACTTGATGCGAGCGAGGCTCCAGAAGTCGATGGATTCCTTCTAACTTCAAGGTCGGACATTGATCTTTGCCGAAGAACAGGACGATCGATGGGTCGAGTAGTTCTCGGCATGGATCCGTGCCTTCGGACAGATGCTCCAGACTTCCCAGCCCCTTGCCCGACCTGGATGCGTTCTTCTAATTGTAGAGTCCTTAGTCTTACATTTCCAACGCAAGGAGTTACCTCGTTGTCTGGACTGTCTTTGGTTGGAGACTCGGGTTCCTGCGCATGCTCGGCTTGCACTTCGGTTTCCTCTGAACTTTCTTGATTTGAGGTTATTGGCGTCACTTCCGGCTCAGTCGGGAGATCTTCGGCAAGGGACGAAGAAACATCGATTTGTTTTTGTGCGTTACTCTCAATGTCTAATTTGTTTTGTTTCATTTCAATTTCTTTTCTTTTGTCTTCTAAATCAGCGAGTGCTTTGGTTGTTCGTTGTTTGTGGTTTTCACGTAAGTTTGCTTCACGAATAACTTCCTCAAGAAGTTGTAGCCGCAGTTTTACTTTGACAACACTAGAGGTATCTACAGAATCTTGTGCGGCGTCTTCTTGATTTTGGGGTTCCTCTTCTCGCTCAGAATCACCAAGTTCTATTTGCTTATCCTCTGAAGGTACCACCATCATCGGAGTTGGTCGGTATCTTATTGACAGATTTTACAGCAGTTACTGTTTCTTCGTCTGGACGCTTGACTTCAAATATCAACGTATTTCTCTTGACAGTCCCAGCAGACGATTCCCCACTTGATTCTAACTCCTTAATCTTTGAATCTTCTTCACACATTTTTCTTTCAACGTCCGGTTCCTCATCCTTGCTCTCTGACTCCTCGGCGGATTCACCATCCAAGGGAAAAGGTATAACGCCTTCATAGACAAGAGTATGGCGCTTGACTAGTCCTTTTCCTGAAGGACTGTCACTCTCACTATTTGGCTTAACCGTCTCTTCGTCCTTCTCTCCTTGAAGTGTGTTTTTACGTGATAGGACTTTGGCCTCTGGACTTCGTTCATTTACTGCTGCAGTCATTGTTACAGTAGAGTCATCATCCTTTGTAGAGATCTTTTTATCCACGTTTTCCTGAGTGATTTTCCCTTTTCCAAGTAATATTTCTGTGTTTCTCTTCACAATTCCTGGTCTAGGGATTTCGCTTTCATCATCATCTTGCTCTCGTAGTAAATCTGTATTCTCTGATTCTGGCTCAATATCCATGAACATACTTTCCTCAAGAGAAAACCCACCGTAGTCCTTGAAACCCTCGTTAGCTCGATGTTGTTCACGTTCTCTTTGCAAATCCTCGTTTACCCTTCGGAGTAATACATCTACATCAAAGCCATCGTTTTCATTTGGGTCAGTTGCTTGGCTTGTAGAAGGTTCTCGTTCGGCTAGTTTAAGTTCTATTCGATAAACCTTCGGCGAAAGAGTGTCAGTAACATTCTCAGAATCCACCTTTTTGCTTGTGACGTCTTCAGTGGTATCTACCGTAAGTTTTTGATATTTACATTCGATTGCTTGAGTATGCTTCTTTACAGTTCCTGGTAGAGGGTCTTCACCTTGGGAACTCTCCTCTGGCACATTTTCTTCACAAACACTTTCAGATTTTTGGATATCAATTGGAGTAGAATTAATTGCTTCGTCAATATCATCTACACTCTTCCTTTTTGTGCTAGTTCTCCTGCTAGATTTTTCTTTCATCATGTCCTCATTAACTTTTTGTACTTCTTTTTCAAACAGTTCTCTAGGTTTTTGGGTTTCCTCTTTTGCACGGTCACCCTCAGTAACAAGATTCTTTGCTTCCTTATCAAATTCTTGATCTTTCTTGGTAATGTCGATATCTTGTTCAGTATCGACATCTTTTCCATCTCCCTCGAATTTGCCTTGGAATTTTTGTGCATGCATTTTAACCAAACCAACAGGCGGCTCATCCTCAGCTGCAGGACGCGGCAATTCCTCCAAATTCGATGATTCCGACTCTACAGCGATTTCTTTCACTGGAGCATCTTCATTTTTCTCCAAAACTTCTAAAGCTTCTTCCCATTCCCAGGGAAGGTTTACTCTACCTTCTTCAAAGTTTCTAGACTGTCGTTTGACGGTCCCACTCTTGACCACACCCTGAGCATCACGGTGGACAACACTATGGGTCTGATCTGGAACACTCCCGGCGTCCATTTTCTCTGTTTCTTGTGCATCTGATCCTTTTTCAATCTCTGAAGTCGTACTTGACGCTACTTGTTGAGACGTGACGCTACTTGTGGGGTCGCTGAGAGTGCTTTGTAGTTTTATCTTAATAACTGTATCGTCCGCATTTTCTTGGTTCAATTCCCCAACAGGAGAAGTAGGGTGACTAGCACTTTTTCTCTCCAGTGTCCCAAGAGAACCCGATTGGCTGCCCATAGTATGAACTCTAAAGTCCTCCTTGAGTTTTTGTACTTTACCACTGAGAAACTCATGCAGAGAAGTGCATCGATGAAGTTCTTCTCTAGAGTCTGTGTCCGTACTATCCTCTTCAGGTGATGTAATACTTTCACCAATAGGCAATAGGGGAACAGACCGAGCACGATGTAATGACGGCACTTTGTTTACTTTACTTTTGGGCTGCTCAAGCACCCCAACCGTGTCGTCTACTTCATCAATACCATGTTCGGGACTAGTTGGTCGGGAGTTACTCGGACTGCCTTCGGCACTTTCCGATAACGATTTTTCCCAAGTCCGTAAAACTTCCTCAGAAGATAAATAAAATTCTAGGGCAGGTTGGCTAGTATCGAGTTCTTGAAAAGGATCATCTTCTTCATTTTCCCCAACAATAAGCAAACCTCGTTCTAAAGTACTAGCGTGAGCTTCTTCGACTACAGGCTCTGTGTAGAGCTTCTCTCCAATTGTCACAGTTTTGGACTTTTTTTCCCGACGATTACGCCGTCGTTTTCCTTTTCTACCATTCAAGTCGTCTGCGGAATTTGTTCGTCGTCGACCAGAGCCAGTGAATAATGCATTATATCTCTGTTTACTAAAAAAAACAGAAGAATCAAGAAATTAGGATTTAGAATGAAACCTTTCTAGGTTACTTCCAGGTACAATGACTTGGGATTAGCGTGGTAACTTCCAGGCATAATGACTTGGGATTGGGGGGGAGGGGGGACACGGACAAGAGGAATCCTGACTCTGACAAACTTAGCAACATACCTCGAATTCAGAATCCCTTCATAAGTAATTAGCTGCTTCCAAAAACCAGGGTTTGGGTTGATGACGGATCGCTTAGCTTTGACGTGCTTCATTGTTTCATTTAATGAAGTGCCATACTCCTTCATTCCATAGGCAATCACCTTGAAGAAAAACACAACATTTAATTAATACACAGATGGTTACACCGTTCCCATTTCTTTGCAATTACCACAAGCTGAAGGAAAAGCACTGATTTAGCGTCAGTAGTTGCCCCCTCTATATATCAGTGTTCCGTTTTAGGGTATCCATATATGATAAAGCTACTTAAAGCTACACAGAATAGAAAGAAGTTAAATCAAGTGGGAAGTGAATGGGAATCGTCACTTCGTGAGCCACTTTTAGGAACGCGATGTGAGGCAACACTGATATAAGAGTTGAACACATAACTTTAGCTTGGAATGGTCCCAATAATAAATCCATAACAATGAAAGTATCGTCTTGAGAACTCACCGTTGACGCTGATCTACTCATACCCATTTTACAATGTACTAAGACTTTGACCCCCTTTTCTCTGAAAGAAGACAATGTGGCATCATTAGTTACATATTTGGTCTTGTGCTAAAAGAGCAGGTTTCTACTTACTTTGCTTCATTCATGAACTTGTGTGTTTTATTCCAGTGAGGTAATAACTCTGAATCTTCCTCATCATAAACTCTAAGAATAGAAGTCATTATATAAATAACCACACATTGCATTCTCTCTCTGTCTCTCTGTCTCTCTCTCTCTCTCTCAAAACTCCTAACAGCTGTCATGCAGGCAAGGAATCTCAGGACTAATTTTGGCTGTCATCACTAAAATTTACTGTTCTATACAACCACCATCATATACGAACCTGATATTTAAATATTCAAAAGTCCCATAAAAGAAATTGTCTATTTCTCTCGATATATTTAATATATAACCAATCCTGGAACAAAGAAATGAAGATATACATAAAAATAATGTACACATAAGATGAAAGATTATCGAAATAATTGCATTTCCAATTACTGGAATATTCCCAGGCAGGAAAGACAAGATTCTTGTAGACTCTCATGTCTTTCCTGCCTGAGAATGTTCCAGTAATCAGAAATGCAATTATTTGGATAATCTTTCATCTTATTTTACTTAAAGTTATCTGCCGGCATCAGTTACATGTACACATAATATCCAAATAATAGATCAATGAGTGTAAACATAAGCTATTAACAGTTTGATTTACCCATTTTCCCTAAGTTCTTCTAGATTTGATGCATTCCATTCTGACCCCTATAAAACCAAGGTTGGTATAAAATATTTGCTCCACTTTGTTGGAGTAACCATGCAAATTGCAGGCAGTGCACATGCAAATTGCAGGCAGTGCACATGTACCTCCCCCCCTTTATCAACATGAATTTGAAGATGCTAGAAGATGTTGTATTTTCCCAGCCACTGAAATGGAGGAAGGGAGGAATAGGGGGAATTGGGTTTCAAGCGAGATTGTAAAACTAAGCCATCAACTTGTCATCCAAATGTCCCTGCACTATAACTAAACATCCTTTGCTTCTGTAAAGTAACAAAATCAATATTTCTTACCAAATAAACATGATCATAGATTTGTGATGCAGAATCCATTTGTCCCAATATAGTCAACATTTCTTCATCAATATATTGCTTGTATTCTTTTAATTCCATTTGCATTTCATCTTCAAGATTTTGGCGAATCTGTTGAGATAGAATGGAGATTTCAACATTCATCCTACATTTTGTAGGTGTTGTAATACATGCCAAATGCAAGGAAAACACTTGGATACACCTTACATGTATAAATGCTACTAACTGCTTTTTTGCACTATTCATCTCTTAGTATGTTTATGCAGTTGTATCTAGATAACCTGATAATATTTTTTGTTTGGAGAAAAGATTATCTTACCATTCTACTGGTGACTTCCTCTAAGTCTACTTTTAGCATTACCTATTAAAAGACAACAAACAATTAGGAGGATTTAATATGTAATTACAGCAATGATTCTACAACAATGACTGACAAATCACTCAAATAAATAACAAGTTGGTATTTGCCAAGGAGAAAAATAAACTATGCAGATATCAAATCCACTTAGTTTTAAGACACCATTCAGATAATAGCAAAAGCTACACCTGAACAGGAATATTTATCAAGAAAGACCTGTACAATGAGCCCATCTCCATTTGGATGTTCTGGTACTGAGCTACAGTGGAGCTATAGGGAGCTGGAGAGAGGTACTCTAGCAGTGCCTGAAGCAACTGACATTAATTATTTTGTGCTGGGGTGACTGAAAATGAAGTACAGTACTGTATCATGGTGCCGGAGGGGCTCCCTAGGTACCCTGTACATTTGAGAAGGAGCACAGCCTTGAGAGGTCATTAATAATTTTATAAACACCTGAAACCAACTGCTGAGTTAAATTGGGAATCCTGATTAGGAAGCTAAATATTGGAGTATTCCCAGGAAAGCATAATTAGGATACTTAATTAGACTCTGTGTACACCCCAATAATAACCTTTGGCAGCTCATGAATTTGATGCACTGTGTCGTCGTACATTTGAGCTATTTTTAGAATTTGATTCAAATGCTGTTAACATGTGCTGAAAGCAAATGCATGGCAAATATTTGGAATGTTTCAGCTCACACAAGTGGTTAGAAGTCTAAAAAAGGCAAAATGCAAGCAACATATCACATCACACTCAAGACATGTGTCAAAGTCAAGCTTTCCATTTTAGAAAGTATACTCACTTCTTTTAACTTGTGTCGTATTAGTTTCATCATCAATTCTTGTTCTGGACTAAAAAAACAATCAAAATATATTGTTGCTAAAGGTAGAATGAAAGGAAAATTTGTATGATACAAAAAATAACTTACGTTGTACCATCAGGAAGTTGAATAAGCTTTGAACTTACATCTTCCATCTCATACCTTATCAAATACAATGAAAAGGTTTGTTTAATAACACAGCATCTGTCTCCCTATCAACAATATTGTTTAATTTATAAAAGTTTTGAAATACAATGCACGCTTTAATTGGCTGTTTGTATTAGCTAGTTAGATCAGAGACATGTTTCTGCATGTTTTACAAAGACAGCATTAAAACAGAATAGCTGCTGCTAGTATTGATAAACATGCTTGGAGCTTCTTGTTAAATTCTGAATACACACACACCATTATGTTTGCTGTACATCAACATACGGACCAACACCATCTGACATTGATTATACATGTATATACTAGTGCTCAAACATATGTATAATACATGAAAATTATTTGAGAAGGCATACCATTCATTTATACACTGCTGGTCAGATGATATATGACTGGAATAAAAATTGGACCACTGATGTGAGAGACCATTAGGGAAATGGTTGTTTTTTCTTGCATTTTCTGAGCATCGATGAATCCATTGAACTGCAGTCCTTCGAATGACAAAACATTAAATTAATTATAACCTTTACTCAAGGGCGGAAAGATTATGTTCAAGGCTAGACATATTTTTTCAAAATAAAAAAAACAAAAAAAAAAACACTTCAACCCACTTACCACATTGTTTGAACAGAAACAGGTTTCAAAATATGTCTTCTATAATTTGTTGAAAGTTTAAAACCTCTGAAAACAAAAAAATCAACAATCTTAAAACCAAAAATCAAAAAACTAACCCTCATTTGCAGCTGCTCAACACCCCCTCATCAATTCAAGGCTACCACACATCCACTCTAATGGACTGGTGAGTAAAAGCAATGGCTTAGGCTCCTGCTTTAACTCTAATTATGTGACCATAAAAATCCGTAGAATTTTCCTTAGGTAGCAATCTCAATTGACAAGAAGCACCACACTGTGGCAAATCCAGCTGGCGACCACCTCTTGATCTTTCACAGCCAGTAAATTTTACCCACTGCTACACTGGGAGACCAGCGTTCAGCTGAAGTAACTACTGACGCTTTACCTTTGCAATGTACAACAATCAGTACCCATATTATTATTAGTGACAACCAAGAGTTAACATACCAACTTACCCATCACCATCTAGTTCAATTTTTGTATCTCTCCATAATGGTAGCACTAAACCAATTGTACAAGTTGCTCTAAAACATCCAAATACATAACATACATTCTGTTACATGAGCTATAATTATAATTGCTGTAGACACATATAGTTCACAAGTGAATTAACTGTACTTATTTTCTGATGATGACTTTGGTCAAAAACATTGAAGAAATTTTCTCTTCAAGTTTTAGCCTTTAAGTGTGTCACATACACATAATACTTAATCTTTAAGGGTTACAATTCTTTTTTTTTTTGTCTACATTGCTCTAATAAAAAGCCAAGGCTTGAAATATCAGTAATATGAAAGTATCATTTTATATGGCATTACAGATTTAACTCATTCCATAGATTTGCATCTTTTGCATCTGATGTAGCAGAAACTACTGTAGTCTACTTGGTAGTTTCCATTTGTATTTTCTGGGTTAGTTTCAAACCATTTCCAGCAATTAATACCTTTTATTAACCCAGTCAATACCCATAGCAATACTTTCTTCAATGTCATCGTCATTGAATGCTGATACCACGGTTAGATAACGAACCCTGTCTTTAGAGGCACCTTCAAGTTTTACAACCTGCAGATAATGCATAATAATTCAGAAGGTCTTTATCATTGTATTTACAAACTTTCCAAATTATTATGCTGACAAAGGCCAAGTTCCTGAAGACATGGCATCAGCTATTGCTGTAGTGAAATACAAGGAAAATTTGGCATCTACATAAATTTGAAACTGCTAGTTCCATTCGACAGCATGCAAGAACCAGCATGGCTATAAGTTAACTGGTTTTTGAATTTATAAGAATATGGCAAATGAAAAAAAATTAGACTTAGGCATTTAGCATGCAAGAGCCAGTGGAATATACAACATATGGCTTTAACTGCATTTTGAATTGAGAATGGCACATCAAGAAGGTAGGATCTGGAATAGGCACAAAATAATGTCATTTCAAATAGAGATCAATACTCACCAGTCGTAAGATATCATCGTCTCGTAAAAGATTAACCATCGACTGAAGATGCATTTGCATTTCCCCTTTAAAATCAATATGAAGAGATATTCAGAAAATTGACTACAGTCAATATTGTTGTTGACTTTAAAAGCTCATAGTTTTGAGGTACTAAATAGAGCAAGCAAATCAAATGCTCTCAATTTTGGATGAAACTGAAATTGTTTCTGTTGGTCTCACTGCTGCATGCATAATCAAAATGAAGTAATAGACCCAGGGGTCATGAAACATCTGGTAATAACTTATTAAGGACTTATACCTCCATGCTTGGATGCTTTCCTTGCAAAATCTCCATCAGGTAATGCAAATGCTGAACCTTTAGATGTGAAGAAGCCTTCAAAACTTGACCTAGATGAATCAAAGAAAACAATAAAATTAATGATATATGATTATAAATGCATGTACAGCTTATTACACTCTCATTATGCTTCTTGTAAAATCTATCTCATCACTGTAGGTCATTGGAAACAGGGTACACCAGCTATTTCATCCTGTGCCTTTCTTTTAGACATATTTAGTAAGAGCAGGTTATGTATGAATGGCAAAATTTCCATTCTAGTAATGGTAAACTTGCAATGAATTCAATGTAAAATCAAGCACAATAACTACAGTACCTTTGTCTTTTACAGGTATCAATTAGATTTAGTATTCTACATGCAATTTAGTCTCCTTATTTCATTATAGTAACAGTGTTTTCATTACAAGAATTTTTTAGTCAATTTTGAAGTAAGTGGGAGTTGCCAATATCTATTGAGTTCCTGAAGGGACTAAACCCTCATGGATTCATTTGACAGTAATTCCATCATCCACCAAAAGTAGCCAGTATTTGAAACACCATTAGCTGGTAAAAATACCAGACAGTTAGTATAAATTCTGAAGGACACTATTGAGTTACTAAGAAATTAAAGAAGCAGCTGGTTAATCCCAGAAAGCTACTACCGTAATTTTATTTTTTATGAGCACAGAGTAATTGATTTTTTCTTTGATAGTACATAATACCATTTCAAATATGTACAGACTGAAGTATCTTATCACAGCATTCACTGTAAACATATATTAATTACTTGAAATCTTAGAGTAAAAACACAGACAAAACATGAATTATTCCCAACGTAAACAAATTAATGACCAATTTATTGCATTTCATTTTCTTTTAGAAAAATTAAACATTCATTGAAGACATTATGATTTTTCAGTCTTGCTATATATTGTTTACAAATTGCTTTCAATATCTTAACTTAGCTGATTAACTTGATATAATCTGTTATGTTTATGCATGCATAAAGGACATTGTATTCAACTTCTGATAACAGCTGCTTACACGTGCTGAACTTCATTTGACCTTCAAAAGCTTTCCACACCAATGAATTAGAGCAAATTAAAATAATTATATGCTATCAATGTTTGTAATCCAATTTTTCATTGAGCAATGAAGATTAGTTTGATAGATTTACTTACACTAAATATATATCCCCTTCCAAGTATATATGCTAAACAAAAATGACTCTGGGGAAATGCATCCATAATTCTGAATTAAGACAGCTTTTATGTTTACATACTTTTCAAAACCAAGCATATGAAGATACAAACAATAAATGATTGGTAAAGATGGAATGTCAGCTAGCAACACCTCTAGTTTCATGATATTACAACAAAACTGTTTACCAAAATCACCTATGCAAAGATTACAGACCAGGATGGTATGAATTCAGATATTGTACCACTGGTACATTGAAATACAAGCGAGTGAGAGGAGCCTCTTTGTGGAATAGCCTCCCCATGGAATAAAGAGCTATCGACACTTTAGGGGTGTTTACAAAAAATATGAAAGGCAAATTAGTCCTCTGGGCTCTAGCAAGGCAATCATATAAACCAGTCTATGTTACTTTTTAATATTTGATATATTTACTGATGATTTATCCTATGTTGAATTCTATCTAACATCTACATCTATCTATCTACTGTTATCTACACATGCAAGAGACATAAGCCCTCTTAAAGTTGTTTGTCTTATACTTAATCTCGTCTTGTTGAAAAAGAAGTCTGTAGTTAAATGATGTTATTTAGATTAATAAGGAATATTTCTAGTAGCTAAAAAGCGAATCTAATCATACCTTGATATATAGAGAATATGCGTGCACCACTGTGTTAACATATTGTTCAAGAGACTTCAATAGCAGACAAACATGTACAACCACTGACATAATTAAGAATCTTGAGACAAAGTTATCAAACCAAGCATTCACTGTATTTTGTTATTGATTCACTTAAAATTTGAAGTGCATTCCAGGGTGATTTGAAGTGGTAGAAAAAAATTTCAAGTAAAAACTACAGTGTAAATATAACCTTGAACTTTCTTGAGAGTATAATCTACATGTGGTTCCATGAGCTGCAAATTGTGATCATATTGTGATTGATGATCAAATTTGTAAGCATGAGTTTGTGCAGATTATAACAGCTTTTATGTAAAGATTAACTGTGTTGTAATGAAAGGTTATAAAACCCTTGGGATTTGAAAACAAATATCACTATTATTCTGACTTAATTTTGTTCAAATCCTGGTATTATATGATATATCTATTTATGGAATGAACCATATAAATATGTACGGAAGTTCATCTAACCTAAAAATTTAAATAATATGCGTACTAAAATTAGAATAATTTAGGGTGAAATATTTAATTTAGAAATTAAATAAAATTCATATTTACGATATTGCCAGGAAAATATAATTACAGGCTAGTCTAGAAATTTTTCTTGCATGCTTTATATATCTAAAAATCTTATAATAATTATATCAGCTTGCTTGTAACGGAAGGATCATAACATTTGATATTGTCGAGGGCAGTGCACTTGCCGATCAAAATACTCAACTTGAAGCCAGCAAATACAATAAATAGGTAAGACAAATATCAATAGAAAAAAAGTAGAAAAAAAAACTGCTTGCAAATCAAGATTATATTCCTTTTTTTCTTTCTCTGAACCTTTAACAATATATTACAAAACTCTTTCATCTACCACAAAAAGCCTCAAAAGACAAATAAAATATTTGGGGATCGGATACAAGAATTAAAGTCATATTTTGGGTTTCAACTTACGATACGGAAATAATTAGTTGGATCAAATTCAGAACAGATCTCATAAAATCGATCAAAGCGATAGCAAAGGAAATTCTGTGAGTCAAAGTCAAAAGCAAGGAATTTATTATTTACAAAAGACCGAAGTACAAAATTGACTTAAGGAGAAGGTCAGTCTTCCACCGGATGACAAAATTTATCTCTTTTAATTTTCATATCACGGTCAGAGTAGAGAATCAGTTGATCTTTCTAGAATTAAAGTTGAAAGACGTTGTGGTTTCAGATAAGAAAAGAGTGCAATTGAATATGATAAAATCTGTGAACAGCTCGTCAAACTTCACGTAGATGCAAGCTTATTACATCCGATCCTGCACGTAACGCCTTGCTGCTGGGACTTGAATAAATGTGTATTACATTGGCTTTATCTCATCGAGTTATTCATTAACTTACGTTCTAGACCTAGGAGATCCTTCTGGTACATCTTCTTCAAGCTCCTGAACGACAACACGCAAAAAATACGAAATGAAGACCCCATTGAGGCGTATTTCACCACGGTGTTTGACACATCAAAAATCTTGAAATCAAAACGACAACAATATTTACCGAATCGGTACATGTGCTCGTGTTTTCCGAAGATGGAGAGCGTAGTACAGTTACCAAAGACATTCCCCCTTTAGATCAGCCCTAAGGCTGGAGGTTTTAAGCGAAAAACAAAGCTTCTTCTGCTAAGGTTTTTCCTTGTGTTATTCTTGTAAGCAAAGTCCCACTGGGTAACTACAGCGCATGACTCAATTTTGGGCGCCTCGATTTGAAACACCGCAAAAAAGTCTAAATACTCACGTACCGAAAAAGAAACCCAATGTCTAATCTTCGGTTCGACGTAAATATGGACACGCTGTCATCAAATAATCTCATTTTTTTAGCTTATGCGAAGTTACAAGTCATTCTTCAGTACAAACACGTCAAACACAGTCCAGCACTGGGAATGAATAATGAGCTCGCTGGGTTGCGCGCGTTTCGAGTTTGACGATCCGTATCCCACCTAGGAAGTATAATTTCCAATTATGGATATTTTGAATGACTTAAAGTAGTTTATCTGATGTGTAATGTTAAATAGTGGCATTAATTACCAATATTAAATCCGCCATGTATCCTGGAAAACAATTGTACCGCGATTCCGCTCAAATAGTTCATGGCGGAAGGGAAGGGTTTGACTATTTTACTTATTCTTCCATTTGAAATATCAAATATGAAATTTGTCAATCAAAGTAGCGTTTAAACTTCTAGTACTGTTTCAAGAAGTAGTATTCGGATTCTGGTAGTGCCTAAAATGCTTTGAAATGGATGTTCTTAAAGCGGTTGACTGATATCATTAATCGTCTGTTTGTAGCAATTTGTGGCCGGAAAATACATAGACTCTATGTGACGTAGGCCGCTCTCATAGATTTATCAGAATGCCCAAATTTCATTGGTATTTTTACTTAATCAATAGCCGAACTTGGGAAATGGGGTAAACAAAAGTCATAAATAGTGTGTAAAATAAAATCAAAAATAGAATTGCGTAATTAACTTGTAACTAGACCACCTACTAATACTATAATGAACTATCACACGGCATGAGATATGACTGAATGTATCGTCATCGGGCGCGGAACCCCGGGCAGCAATCTTCCATTTTTGTAAAAAGAAAAAAACTCATCGGTCAGTAAGAGATGTATAAACTCATACTTTAAATATGAAAACTATCTTGGCCGTGTAACTCGTCTTCACATCGACGGTAAGACCTGAAGGAGTTTCCCGTTTTCAAGTTTTTCCATACAAATTCATCATTACTATTACACTACGTAAAGGCGTAACCATAAAAAGGGTGCGTTTTCAAATTTATCCGTATCTTAATACGTAGCTTTACTACGTCTCAGGACCCAACTAATACGGGTAAATTTGAAAACGTATCTTTTTTTACGCATTCTCACCTTAGACAAAAGAATGAACGCCGTTTAGTGTGGACGGAAAGCCTGACCACAATAAAGATCCGTTTTCAGATTTACCCAGGTTAATATTGGTCCACTCATGAGATTTCCATTTGAAAACTAGTTTCACAGTAAAGACGTTTAGATAGAATTCGTTCAATCTCCGCACTAATTGTCAAATTCATTAGACTTCGATCATGTTAAACGTCGGCATTGTATTTAATGGTTACAATTATTCTTAGGTCTATCATTTTCCGTTTCGTCTTTCTTTCTTTCAATTCTTTTCTCTTTCTCTTTGTTTTTTTACATAACAGTCATTGACCGACAACTGGAAATGAATTCCAAGTACTCTGTTTACACCCAGATAAAGTTGAAAAAGCATCTTTTCGCATGGGAGCGACCACACTGGACACTTTGTCAGTTTGTGCTTAGTAAAGTGAAAGCCTAGTACTTGACATATGACACATTGCGTCATAATACGTCACGTCATAATAATCTAAAGAGATTCATGTAAATACAAAACTTTTCTGGCTTTTTTTGAACAAAACTTGTAAACCGCTACACACACAGACACATCAAACAAATTATAAACAATTCTGATACAGCCCTCATATTTGACAAGAAAAGACGTTTTTAGTTAAAGACGTTAAACAAAGAAGTAAAAAGCTCTAGAACCTTTTTTATACATATTGACTCTAATGTTATGAAATATGAAAGCTTATATGGTATTAATATGTTGCTTGAGTAAACAACGATCTTTGGCGGTCCTCAGATACGCTCATGAGCAAGTCGAAACACATGGTAGTAATAGATGTCAAAAAGGTGATTCTAATCAAAATTATCTTTGACTACTCCACAATAATCTGAATAAATTCATCCGTAGTCTCGTTGTATGCGTAAGGATAACGAAATCGGAGGAAAACAACAACAACAAAAAACAATAAGTGTTGTATATATCACTAGCATAATTAATGCAGGAGTGTCTTCTAGCAGCAAGCACTTCACTTTCTATTAGAAATAGCTAGTTACTTCCTCCAGTGGGTTGGTCATTAATTTGTGGATGGCAACTTGTGGACTAATGCTTATATGAATTACCGTATAGTCTACAATATAGTCTGTAGTCTACAATATACGCTCTACTGGCTGTGTAGCTGCTAAACAAATCTCCACACAAGTCATGCATACAAGACTACATGATGTACCTTCGCGTGAAGATCCAATAGTTCTTCACTTTCCGCGCCGCTCGTCTGAAGCGCTCTTTCACAATCGAACTTCGATCTGCAGCTTTCCCTTCTTCTTCGTCCATTTTGCAGTTTTTCTGTAGTTGTTTTCCAACCCTATCTCGTGCAGTGGAAGTCGTTGATGAGTGTGCTTCAGCTGTAGAGTTTTCGAATCAGTGACAGTGATTTTATCTGAGGAAACCTCTCTGAGCTAGAATGCAAACACGACGACACATTCAGATCCAAATTAAATTTGTGTTTAATAAAGAAATTGACTTGAGATGAAAAAATTGCTAATAGAAACTACCTAACAATTCAATTATACTTACACGATAAAATACAGAGGGTCGATACCGAAATCCTTCGATCGTAACCCCAAGTTCCTGGATCAAAATAAAAGGCGAAACCTCATCTTCCGGACCTCTCAGCTGTTTAATTCAGTTTCTCTTTCGGAGCCAAAATTGCCAATCTTTCTTCAAATATGGTGTCCATGGACGTTGAACAATGGAGCAATTCTGTGTTTATCAATAGTCTCTCACAGTAAGTTATGCGAACTAATGTTCCATAAAATGCGTGAAATAACTCACACTGTGATGCTTTGCATACGTCGAATAAATCGTGACAATAGTAATTATGCAAATCACGTGTTTTCTGTTGTTTATATCATTTTACGGAAATTTTCTTGTTTTGACTGGTTTCTTCAAATTTTATGCTTTGTAAATCGCTAGCAAAAAAAAATAAGCGTACAAAATCGTTTGTTTGAACAGTTGGCCTGGTTGGTTTTCATACTTTTTTGTGGGCTTCCTGTGGCTTGTTTACCTCACCTCGCAATGTTTTGTGGGACGTTTTCAAGATGTCTGCTTCAAAGACAGAATTTTATAAAGTTCTAAAAATTTTATTTTTATTTCTAGTGAACTGGTAAGGTTGATCTCTTAATTTTTAAGTCAGTAGTATTATTAACGTCCTTCCCAAGCATCATATCTATTCAAAATTTAAAATCAACTTAGGTTTTCTTCTAAATTTATTTTTATTTCAAAGATACAAGAATGTTTTCAGAAATTTATATAACTTTAGGTTAACTTATAATTCCATTTTATTCGTTCAACCTCAAAATGGGGGGAATTTCAAGCATTTGTTTACAAATTACTGATTGAATTGATGATGGGAAAAATATTTATGGCATGATCAACATAACATTATAAAATACATCCCATTTATACAAAGCTATCTTTTTTATCAATTTTTTCACAGTTCACAATATGTATTTGCAGGTTTTTACAGTGTCTAACACAGCAAATTCCTTTACCCGATACTTTTGTAAATCCTTCTTTTCAAGTTGCACATTATTTATGGTGAGTACGTACACAATGCAATGACAGCAGGCTTGTTAGAAAAGCTATTTCTAGGTGTGAAATGGAAGATGGAAGACTCACGTTTTATGGCGTAGGCCAGCCCAACAAATATAAACTGAACTTATAGTTACTTCAACTCTCCAGCACCACCATCACTTAATAATTCTAATTTGAAATTATCTTATATTATATAAATTAAGTAAATATGTTATTCTGATTTATTCTAATTTGAATGATTTATTTCTCATATATCTTAATATATTAAAAAACACTTGTCTTGTAAAAAATTGTATTGTAAATTTATATAATTCATTATCATTATCATTCATAATTAATTTAATTATCACAATTTAATTGATAATTTTATTTATTTATAAAGAATTGTTCTAATTTATTCTAATTTTTGTTAATCAACTGATGGTGTTGATTGGTTTTAGGGAAGGAAAAGTTACACAAATTGTTAAAGAATTGGACAAAGTTAAAAAACCTTCATATATTCTTGCTAACACCACAGCATTCTTTATTTATTTCAAGGTGAGTAAAGATCACACAATTAATGCTTTTGTGGTTGTTCTTAAATGTGTATATTTAAATTGTGTAAAATGTACTTATTTAATGCTTTATTTTATTATTATATACATAACCATACTGACAACTTCTTTCTGGCTTATTAGCTTCTTGGATGACCAGGTAATTGTTAACAAGAAGGGTTCAATGTGAAAATTGACCTAAGTGACTTTTTTGATGATATTTTTTTCAATGGTATAAAATGGTATGATTAACATTCCTGTGCTGGAAAAATTAATCTCAGGACATCCATCAAAAAGTCACTTAGGTCATTTTTACAGAGATCCCTTCAATTACTGTAATAAGTGTAAAGGCCTGATACTCTAGCAGTATCCAAATTCCTGAGGTAACTAATATTTGGTCTTAATGGGTAACCAAAAATAAAGTATGGTATGGATAAGTTGATATGGTAGGGAGGGCTCCCTGATATTTTGTTAAGGCACAGTCTTGAGTGTGATCAATATCATAGTTAAAATCAACATTTCTTCTGTGTTGGGGTGAATCTCTCCTTAAAGACTTTATGGAGATCTCCTTGTGCTTTTGACAAGCAGTGAGTGGTCCTGTATTGAAGATCTCTATTGGGTATGTTTATTAGGTATTGTATATAAAATGGGATCAATGGAGGTTGATGGCCACCTAGAGCTGGTTGTACAAAGCCTGGATAAGTGCTATCTACCGGATAAATCCTTATCCAGCGGATAAAATATATAACTTATACGGGCTTCATACAACTGGCTCTTGGTAAATACCATATAATTAGTTATATGTCATATAGTTTAATACCAGATGCCATACAAAATACCACTGCTATCATGGGTCAGCTTAAATGTCAGATACCATCATTAGGTATTGTATGTAAAATGTATGTCTTGAAGATCTCTATTGGTTGTGTTTATTAGGTATTGTATGTAAAAGACACTAGAAAGAGTGGCAGTGCTGCTTTGACATTTGCTAGTGGTTCTGGACTTGATGGGCCATGGGGCATGGTAACTGGTGAGTAAAGAGAAGATAAACTGAAAAACAGTAGGCTTGTTTTTTCCCTCCTAGGAAAGCAGAAGACCCCTGACCATCTATAAATCATAGCAGATAATTATTGTACATCTACAATTATTACAATGATAATAGTTATAATAACTGTTCATTAAGTGTCCAATGTCTTCTAGCACTTGTGCACTAATTGGATGACAATGTCTCACACACTACCACTACATTATAACCGGAATGTTCTATGCATACAACTCTCAGCTCAGCAGTTCATTTTTACTCAAGGAAGAAAACTAAAGGATCCAGAGCAAAAAACCCTTGAAGCAAGGGGAGAGAATAAACTAACAAACTCAAGTCACATGTGATGCTCCCTTGTGGAAATCAAACCTGGGGCCACAGAGGTGACAGACCAATACTCTAGCTGCTCAGCTACTCTTGTTTCCTAACGTGATGATCATGATGATCATTAATGCTTGTGTAAATTGATGTATGTTCTTTTCCCAGATGGAGATTTCTTGTATGTTGCAAGTTTCACAACAGACAGAATACACAAATATCATTTAGAATCAGGAAAGTTTGCTGGTGCATTTGGTAGTGAGACTGACTCTTTAGACTGCCCTGAAGGAATGGTCATTGGGCCGAACAGAACACTCATAGTCGCTAGCTTCTTGAATGATAAAATATTGAAATATTCTCTTGATGGAGACTTTCTTGGGGTGGTAAGTGGCTAGTGGCATGTTTTACTTTCATTGATAGCATAAAATCCAATTTTCTATAGTTATCTCTTAATATCCCACTCCTTCTCCCTCTACCCCCTACCCTTTCCTCTCCCTGTCCCAATCCCAGCTTTGGATGCCTAATTCACTTCCCTCTGAGATGGACATCCTTCAGTTAATGATGACAGGGGAACATAGAACAGATTTTGTAAGAGTGTGAAATAGACCACTCCATGCAGTGACAGTCTCAGTGCTGTGATGTCAATAAAAAACATTTGTTGATCAGAAATTCCTGCGGTCACTGTAACTATGCTGTGATCATGCAGTGTTGTTTTCACACTCATACAATATCTACTTTACTACATATCAAGGAGATCTTGCAAACCAAAATGTTTTTCACAGTTTCTTATCTTTTCTTTAGGTGGCAGATAAAAGTAGTGGAATCAAGGGGTAAGTGGACTCTTGGGTGGGGCACACAAGGGGAGCTCATGTTTAATTTGTAACTTTGGGTTAGTTTGTATATAGATAACAGTTTGCGACAGTCTGGCTCAATTAAGTGAGATGCTATGTGAACACATGAATAATTTTTTTCAGAGGAAGGCTCCTGTCTTGAACTTTAAAGTTTGACTTTAATGTCAGCTTCCAGTAACACACACTATGACAGACATTTGGTCACCAGTTTTAAGAATTAAATATTTTGAAACCTTGTGAGTGTGTACTATTAATGTCACTATTCTATTTACAGGCCAGAAGATGTTGCATTACAATCAGATGGAACTCTTTTAGTATGCAGTCATTATACAGACAACATACTCAAATTTAATATTTCAAACAGTAAGTCTCTCTTTCTCCCTGGTAGTTTGTGAAAATATCTAGCTGAATTATCTAGTTGAAGAGACACAAAATAATTATGAGCCTTTAATGAGCCTTCTGTATTTATTCTTTGTTATTCAAGATGAATTTCTTGGTGAATTTGCCAAAGTTGAACGCCCAGTTGGTATCACAGTTGGATCTGACAGGTAAGAAGTAGACTGCATAACCACACTTGCCCCCTCCCCTCCCCTTCTGCTTTCCCCTAGAACACAATTTTGCAAGGTTTCTACTGAAGGAGTTTGAAATTAAAGAACTGGAGACACGATGCAATTTTTTCAGTGCCCAACACAATGCACCGCGTGCCCACCCCTGTAACATTTGCGTGGAATGTTGCATACAACGACTGCGGGTTTAGGATAAAGTTTTGCTTCTGCAACGCAACATTGCAAGGGGCGGAACACATGGTACAGCTGTGTTGCGCCCAATGTTGCAGAAAACGTCACATCGTTTGTCCGTGTCTTATTAAGTTGTACGTTATTAGAAATAAATTGTTATTGAACTGCGTTGTTTTACAGAAACGTGTATGTAACAAGTTATGTCACCAATAGTATTCTACGTTACAGTGGAAAAACAGGTTTGTATTCTAATTACCTTGCAAACTCAATCTTTTCGTATGAGTGGGAAACTTACCACGCCGTGCCGTGAGCATGCCGTGTTGTCTATAAAAACATTCGAAATTTCTGCTGTAACCGTGCCTTGACCGCGCGATGCCGTTTTCACAGTCATACGAAATCTGGTCTATTAACGAGGAAGGACAACAATGGAAATTATTATTCATTCAAAATATATACTCGTTTCTGATTGGCTGAGGACCCGTGGTCAATTCTCCATGACCAGGGCGTCAGCGTCATACAATTTGGGGGGTGGGGGGGCTGTACTCTGACGTCACGCATCGTCCTACAATTTTTTGTCTTTACTCTTACGTCACGCATCGTCCTATAATTTTTTTTGGCTGTACTCTGACGTCACAGCGCGTCTATTGAGCGGGGAAAATGGTTTCAAACACTTCAAAATCCGTTTAATCATGTATTTTGTTATATATTTTGAATGAATAATAGAACAATTATCCGCCGAAGCCGTATGATATCACTGATTCATTCAACAGAGTATTGGAAACCAGTCTATTTACAGTATAGTGCCGAACACAAAATATATTGTTCACGAACCGCCATTCTGCGTGAAATTGCACCTATAACTTGCGTCGGCATGCAAGCACTTTGAACAATTTGCAGAAATGTTCCCAAGTCAACGGAAGTTGTGTCATCTCGTTTGTACAATCCCCGCGCAAAACGTTGCTAGTAGGTTTTCTCGTTTTTTCCTCCTTTTAAATCCTAATTTCTTCAAATTTGTCATGTCTGCATGTAATGAAGAAAAACGAAACTAGAGTAGAATTTCAGATAAAAGACTTGCAAGTAGACTTGTATATATCTGTTTCAAAAAACGTTGAAGGTCGGAGATCGGAATCTGAATACATCAAAGCCAACATATGACGGAAAAATAAACTAAGGGGCTGTTTATATGAAGGCAAGTTGTCCCTGTTAGCCGGAATAACTCTTTTGTATTTAGCGTCCTAAGAGAAAAGAAAACAATAGAGTTATCCCGGCTAGCAGTGGCAACTCGCCTTCATATACACAGCCCCTAACATACATGTATGTTACTTATTAGGCAAGTTTATTGATGTCTATGCATCAGGTGGTGGGTTATCTGGTCCTTCAAGTGTAAGGTACAAATATTGTCATTTTAATCTCATTACATTCTAAGGACGCAGTTACTTCAAGAGCGATTTTAAAGAGACGTTAACGTGGAGAGCCGAAAAGAATTCATTTACGTTACACACCGGCGGATCTAGAATTTTTGAAAGGGGGGCACCATTTTACAAAACACGTTGATGGGGGTTTAGCTTCCTTAACCCCCCCTTGTAAAGTAAATGATAACATCGCAGGGCTGTAGCAGGCAATGAAATTTTGAATGGCTCAAAACCTATACTATGACTATCCTTTTTCGCGAGCGTAGCGAGCGCGAAATTTGAGCCAAGGCGCGTCAATTTGATTAATAATTACGATAAAACCAACAACAACAAACATTTAGAAAGTAAAGCTTTGGGAAAGTATATTGTCCTATACGTTTAGACAGAAGATATATAGAGTGTGCGAGAGAGAAAGATAAAAAATAAGGAAGGCCCAACTGAAAAGGGGGGAGCACCGGCCCCCCTGGCCCCCCTTGGATCCGCCACTGTTACATGGGTCATTTCTAGCCAGGGCAACTTGAAAATCTTTTTATACCGGACTAAAACGCGACCTACATCTACATCTATATTTATTTGCGGTCGGTAAAATCTTTTGATATCACCCCAACCAACCTGTGATAAACTCAGCCCGGGAAGGAATAACCCGCACAAGACTAACATGTCTACTCCTAAAGACTGCGATATAAGCTAAATTGTTTGACGATTATTCGTGACTGGGAGAGAGATAGCTGAGCTCCAGAGGTAAATTTGCTTTGCTCACTACTACTCGAAATTCGAGGGAAGTGAGTAGAGAAACGTCTGGTACCAGGTGAGAAATGGGAGAAAACTCATTGATCGGTAGAGATTTTCCATCTACAAAGAGAAGCTCAAAGAAAACTTATTCATCCAATCTAGTCATAAATCGACCTCACCCTTCACACTGCCCGCTCCCCTTTAAAGTGGGCCTCAGGGAGGGGAAGGGCCGGGGAGAGCGAGGGAAGGGGTTTTCCCCTTCCCCTGCCCTCCCCTCCCCAAGCCAAGCAGGCTAAGAGGGCCACTGCCCTGAATGTATTTTTCAGAAACTCGAGATCATTGACTTCCCTTTAGTTTTTCTTTACAATAAATATCTTGACGTTCATGTTCAGTTTTGCAGATTACAGGACCCTGTACGCGGCTAGTTATGACAGTGATCGAGTGGTCCTATACAATAGTACTTCAGGCTTAACGTTTACACTACCTGGACGCGTTAAAGAACATGACGGCGAAGGTATCGATGTCCTGCGTAGCAAGTGTTTTTTTAGGGAAAAAGTAGAAAGTTGGTTTGGGATACCTGTGTGTGTGTGTGTTAGCAAAAACAGCGATTAGGGGGAGGGGGGAGGGGAGGTAAGAAAAGGCTAGACCACATTTATCACATAAGTGAAAATACACTAGTGAGTGAGTCTGCGTACATTGCTATTGTGAACCAGGCTTTACTCTCTATTGTTATATGTATTTCTTTCCCTTATCTATTGTTATATGTATTTCTTTCCCTTATCTTGTTTTTCTTTTCCCTTTTAGGGACTTTTATCCAAGAATCTCACCAACATTGAATTCAATCACTAATTCTAAATGGAAAATATAATATATAAATGAAATATAGAAACAACGAAGATACGTCCAAAAATCCCAGGCAGAAGATGGATCTTTGTATGTAGCGCTCCCTGCAACAAGGGATATTAGGTCCGTCGCACCTTATGTCCGAGCCCAGATCCATTCCCTTTCGCGATGCTTCATGGGAAGCATTAAGTGAGCGCGCGGTGTATCAAGGGAAGGAAGGAAGAAAGAAAAACTTTTTTCATTTTTCCCCAAATGTCTTTGCGCACTTTCGATTACCGTCTTTTTAAAGGGGGCTGTTAAACGCTGAAATTTCGTCCTGAAACTTGTTCGCGACACAAGTTATTGTTGCACGAGTGGAAAGCAGTTCTACAACTTGTCTCGTAACCCGTGATCGACACAAGTTTCCGTCAGCCTGTAACAGAGCCTGTACATTTCATTGAGTTGATTAACTGACACCATTAACTATTGAGAACGAGGCAGTGTCCGGCCTATGCAGACAATAAATAAGCAATATTATCAAGAAGGAAGCACAGTGTATTTAATATTTATTGGACGTCTACTTTCCCAAATATTTGACAGAATTATACAATCCACAATTGTTGGAAAATAAAGTACATCTGTATATGAACAAGCTCTCTGTCAAAACAGGAGTACATGTTTACCCCTAATAAATAACGTCCTCAGTAGACTCAAGTTTTTCAAACTTGTGTTTCTAGCATTAGCAATTAAAACTATTATATATACTCTAGAATTTCTATTAGATTAATATTAATTATTGATATTCAAGCTACAAGTGTAGTGACATTTCTTCTAGGTCGCTTCAATTGACCTGGGGAATTTTCATTGTGAAATGTAATTAGTAATAAAACAACTGAATATCGGACTGAAATTAGTAAGGAAAGAGTCTTTTCTTGGTTTAGGCGTCCGCTCATCGAGGGGAGTTTTCATGCTAAAAGCTGCCCAATCAGTGTTCAGTCTTTTCAAAAGTTTCTTCAAAATGGCGGATGTGAATTGTACTATATAATCAGAAGATTTTGTTACATACGACTTAAAGAGTACTTGCACTGCCAGTTACGTGACTGAACAGAGCCGTGAACGCCATTTTATGTACCCTGCGAGCAGAGGATTTTTAAACCTCCAAAAAACCTTGGTGTTTTTCCTTCGACGTTGGAGAGGGTTTAAAAATCCACTGCTCGCAGAGTACATTTCACATTGTCTTAAAATAATCTCGCCAATGTGTACGCATCCGTCTTTCTACCTAACATGCCAATCGAACACCTCAACACAATGATTTGGTTTTGTATCATTTTAGATATCTAACTCAGTTCCAACCAGTAGAAAAAGTTCGATAAAATCTGCAGCAGGTCTTTTTTTCCACACCAAAAAGTGAATTGCGTGAGGTGTTCTATCTTAAACACGGTTGGGGTGGGAATGCCACGCCCAAATTTTATAAGTTTTGACGGGCGCTACGGGATGGTTAGCCCCACCCCATTGCTCTCGCTTCTTGGGGGAAAAACCAAAAAAGTGTCAAAGGTATCTTCACACAACGGCTACGAGAAATTGATGGCAATAATGTTGAGTTTTGAAGGTCGTTCAAAAACCTGTAGCATGCAGTTGTAGCCGTTAACATACATTTGACACAATATTCTTAACTGACTCGTTTATAGCACAATATCGCATTGTAACAATCGAGTTGAAAATCGTCAGCTTATGTACTTCAATTTAATGTATCCCCCTCTCCCCCCCCCCCTACACACACACACACACACACACACACACACACTCACCCATATTGTTGTTCCCGACGGTGCTCCCCATCCATGGGGAACGATTTTTTCTTGTATCTGGTATTAGTTCAGAATACATATTATGACATTGATTAATTAACTTGGTCTTTCCATCGCCACGCAAGTGCATGGGATTCCTTTGGGAGAGCCTCTCCCATGAGGGGAGGAGGTAGATCTACCTGAAACTAGCCTGCTGTGATCAAGAGAGTAACAAAGAAAAGAGAAAAAGTTTCGAATTTTCTTCCTTTCGTCTTGACTTACGGCGCTTCACCCAAGGCACCGGCTTTACGATTGGTAAAGGGTGTTATTAATTGGATAAATACTTATACAGACGATTAAAAAAATACTTTTTTGAAAAAAGACATTGACTTGTGAACATAAACGCTTACTCATATTACATGTCATACCTCAACTACTACAATCCGTTCGAAATGTCTTTTTATATTTAAATGCTAAAATCCTTCGAAAACACAAGTCGAGGCTGGTGTTTTTAAATCCATATATTTACTTTGTCTATCACAGCCTCGCTTTGAATCTAGGGTTCAGTAGTCATCAAGTCAATTCAGGAAAGGTCCGTCCACAGCATAACAAAAGACGCATCATAAGGGCTAAGAGCTCTTCCATACTGCTCCACAGGAATCCCATACTTAGTGCATGCACGCAGAAAGACGTTTTCATTCAGCATTATGAGTCTAGTTCTCGAAGATCATAGCGATCAGAGAGAGTAGAAAAATAATATATTTACACATTTTGGATTAAATAATTCATGAATATCAAAAGTTAATTTCATATTATTCATTGAAATTCTATTTCAGCTGAAAATTGTGGTTAGAGAATGGTTGCTGGTGTTGTTCCGTCCTAGAGGCGTTGTAGCGAAACCTGAAATAATCCTTCACACAGCTAGCTTGCGCATATTGCACGACGGAAAGAACTGTGGTCACGCTATCAGACCGCTATCCGGCGCGGAAATATGAATCGCCTATCGACCACTTTGTCCAGTAAGGTCATTACTGCATGGTACCGGCATTGCTTGGGTATTTAATTAATGAAAATGAAGCAATTCTTGTTACCCCAAATTTTCTTTCGATCGTGCAATCACCATCGCCGATTGCCATTCGCCCCGTCAAGCTTTTTTGAAATAGCTATATGCATGCTTGCAGCACGAGCGCTAAGAAACTAATATCGATGGAAGTGGAGCTTTTTGCAAGAATTTAAAAGGATTGAAATGAGTTGCTTATTATGTTGTCGATATTTGTACTAGTATGCTACGTGATTCAATGAACTCCCTCAATGCCGACACCCCTGTAAGGTGGACACCTCTCTAAAGCGTACACATTTGCTTGGTCCTAGCCTAGTTGCATGCCCCATATCGTCTGTAACAAAACTCCCTCTGAGGCAGACACCTCTCTGAGGCGGACACTAAGAGATGGTCCGGAAAGAGTGCACCTTAGAGGGAGTTAACTGTACGTCAGTACAGAAGAGGAGGGTCACGATGTTGGCAAAGGGGGGAAACGATTTTTCTACTCCAATTCTGGGGGTTGAACCAGTACTAATTCCACCATTTTGAGGGACGGTCATCACTCTGTTCACTCGGCGGGCGTAGCCGGTCTATTTTCGTCCGTCACAAAATGCAGACAGGCCTCTACAGCGCATGCTCAGCCGACAAGGGTCGAAAGCCCGCTGAGTGAACGGTCACGTGACTCTCTGTTTGATAGCATTACCAGTCCCTTACAATCCACGATTTATCTTGGTATCGAAAAGCACACGTTCAAAGACTTTATCGCTCATAGAATTGTGATGTGGTTTACATATAACAATAACCAATTAATATCTATACCATATCCATTTCAAGATCATTGACGACTCACATTTACTTGTCTTCTTCGCAGCCACTCTTAGTATCGTCACGCAATGCTCAATCCTTGTTCGTCACGCAATGCTTAATCTTTGCGTGACGACACTAAGGGCTGCGAAGGTGACTAAATAATTATGTGCACATTTATTTTGAAGGGATGAAGCGGGAATAGCCTGGTTTTTGTGCCGTATGACATCGAGGCATTTCCCACTTCATCTAAAATCAATATACGCTTAAATGAAGAGCCATCAATTTTCGCTCCATATTTCTTACTCGTGTTTGAACGTCGAGATGTCGCTCCATATTCGCACATACAGATCGTTGTAGCTTTGGAGTTGTTTTGTTTCAACTTTTGAACACCAGGGTCACATGTATCTGTGCATCTTGGACATCTCAGAAATCAAAGGTCTTGCTGCTAATTATTTATTAATCCATTCCTGCTCCATATTTGGACATTTGTAATTCTATATTTGGGCATTTGTAATTCTATATTTGGGCATTTGGGAAATTGCTCATCCATATTTTGGCATTAGTGACGTCACACATTTGGAGTAGAAGCCACGCCTTGTCTTACGTCATCGTTCCTTCAGCTGATTTGGACGCACAATTCATTGCTTTTGTGTCCATCTGAATATATATTATTAACGCAGCTTGAAAATAAGTCGGCTCTATTGGAGCCATTGAGAATTAATATTCCTAAAACTGGGAATTAAATTCATTTGAATTGTCAATTATTAGTCTTCATTTCGTAGGTTCCAAACCATATAGACGATGCTTTCCTCATTTTAGAATTGAATTAAAACAGGCGGCGTTTAAACTAAATAAATGTCTTTCTTTCCACAAGATTTTGCAGTCGAATAAAAATCAATGATTTCGTGAACAAACATTAACGCTAAAATTAAATTAAGGTAACCGTCCATCAATTCAATCATTTTTTCTCTTCCTCTTCTTCTAGACTTTCTCGGTCTATAGATTGGTCTTGTTCACGTGACCTTGCTTCTAAATTCATTGGTTGATCTGAAGCCGTCCCGTCATCCTTCGCGGCAGAATCCTGGACTATTTCAGGTAAATGGCTTTGTGACTCCGTCCGTGCCAATGCACCATCTTTCAATAACTCCGGTTCTTGTTCTGCTATTGGTGCTTTGATTTCACGTAAAAGTTCTGGAAGACTTGAATTAGTAGAATCACTAGGACTAGTTTTCTTTTCATCTGAAGATTCTTCTTCTAACTGTGATTGGTTGCTTAGTTTTTCGACGATTTTTGACCAATGTTCTTTGTCATCAGATAGCGATTTCTGAAGATTTACCGAATTTTTGGCCTTATGTGAACGGAGATCGTCATCATCTATTCCCGATGCTGTCGATGGCAGCTCTGATGTGTCTTCCCTTTTCTCTTGAAGTGTTCCCAGAGGTCCAAAGGTCGGTCCTTGAGGAATGTAAAATTTCTCCAAATTGGTATCTCCAGTTTCTTTTTTAATGTCTTTGAGTTTCTTGAAAGCATTTTTCCATTTTCTTCGTGCGGCTTCACGCTTTTTTACCTCAAGATCTTGGAGCGCGCCTCCCTCTAAAACTTTGATCTCTTCTGCATTTCTAGAGGTCGATGAGTCATTCTCTAGGTTTTCTTTCTCTGCCTTCAGCTCCCTTATGATCTCTGACCATTCTCTTTTAGTGTCAGAAACGATTCGCTTTTCTGAGAGTTTATCGTCTTGAGTTTCAGGTTTTTTTGATATTTGCTCGGGAAGATCCTCTCCTTCGAGAAAAATCTCTTGCTGGGGATTCTCTGCATTTTGTGGAACTTGTTTGTACACGTATGCTGAGGAAAGCAGAAAAAATAATGTTGAGCCCCTATTGGGTACAAAGAAACATGGTTAAGAAAACAGAGGTATCGTTATAGTAGGACGCCTATATAGCCATTCACTCCGCGGATTGTGTTATTCAGTCAGCCAATCTTGGCCCGCCGAGCAAACGCTTTTCCAATCAAATTTGAACTGATATAAAATATGCTAAAAATAATATAAAATTAATTTTAAGAAACATCTTAAAATACTTCGGTTTGTATTTTCACACCAATAAGCAAGGTACGTACGGTCCCCAGATCAGATTATCTACAATCATCTCGCTCCCACCTTTCAATCCCTCAACTTTTACAAATCTCTTTCCTAAAAGCCTGCTCGCATGGGCTGACTAAAAAATTAGGAATTCGAGCAGAACATCGAATCGCGACGGGCGCGTTTTAAGACGCATCATCTCAGATGAATGTTTACACATGCTTGTTATCTTAAAGACTACTTAAGAATTAGCCTTTGGCCAAAGAGACGCTGACTTCCCGACATCAACTATTAAGATTTATGCCTTTTAGTTATAGCTGCCCAAAAACTGGTTGGCTCAATAATCCACTTTTGATATTCTAGGCTCTGGTCGAACAACAACAAAATCGTAACGATACGGTACTTACGTTTAGAAGACTGTCTTGAAGAAGACCTTGTCGAAGCACGGGAGTATGTGGACCTTCTTGATATCGTGCTAAGTCGGGTTATAGTTGTGGCCCATATGCCATCATCAGATATCTTAAAACAAGACATGAGACTTCCCATAGAGCTTGCGTAGCCATCGCGGTATTTTCTCATGATCCATAGACAGACACAGTGGTTAATGAGTGGGTCAAAAGTGGTCAGGACGATTACTATCTGATCGTAGTAGTAGTTGCGCCAACCATATACGTATAAAAGCAAAATACGCATCTAGCGAAAACAGTGAAATAATAATGGTTATTGAGTCAATTAACTTAAATCATTGCAGATAAGCATTGCAAGCTAGCAGCAAACTGACAGACGGCTAACAGACGGATCGATAAACGGTAAGAGAGATGAACACACAGAGGAATGGGTATGAGGGACATGCGGAAAGAGAGTAAAGACGGAAGAACAAGAAGAGGGGAAAGACAGAAAGGAAGAAGAGGGGGAAAAAGAAAGAAAGAGTGAAAGAAAGCAAGAAAAAAGGATAGAAGAAAGGATAATAATAATAATAATAATAATAATACAACTTTATTGGTCAGGGTAACACCGTTACCATTACTGATAATTTTCAGGTGGCCCTCAGGATGAAAGAAAGGAAGAAAGAAAGAAGAATGGAAGGAAGGAAAAAAGGAAAGAACGAAACAACGAACGAAAGAAAAGAAGAGAAGATAGAAACAGAACGAAAGAAAGACCGACAGACAGACAACAGACCGAAAGAAAGAATGAATGAATGAACGAACGAACGAGTGAATGAACGAGAGAAAGAATAACACAACTAAAACTCTTGAAATGTCGCAAACGTACACCCCACGAAGTGAACGCCATTCAAGTTAAGCATCCTCTGTAAAGACAACACCACAACCCACCTTATCATATCAACCAACCTATTTTTGTCAAAAATAGAAGATAGGCTAGATGGTTTTGTGGATACAACAGGGGATAAAATAATGCGCGGATGTTCACAGTATGAAATGTAATCATCCATGGAGATAAAGGCACGTTCATGACCATCATAACTATTTTGTAATGTGGTGAAATGGTGAAAAGAGGAAATATTTTAGTCGACATTTGCTGACAGTTTCTTGGAAGAAAATGTGATTAACGAAAGGTTGACTGACTGATTAAAAACAACGTTGCAGATGGTAAATTCATTTATTTTTTACTTTTAGTACTTTAGACTCTAAACGACGTAGAAATGTAAATTATGACAGGTAATTTATAAAGATTATTATTAATGACGAGATAAAATTCGAAAATTAAAAGAGAAGATTTATGAGATGAAGATCAGTAAATGATTGGAATATGTCAAGAAGAGCAAAGAAATAAAAAATCAAAAGAAACGATGTGACAAATGGAGCTGGTCGAGAAAAGACAAGAAATTGTAAAAAGAAAGGAAATTAAAGGATAAGAAAGGAAAAGAATGTGATAGAAAATGAAGAGAAAGGAAGGAGAGGAAAGAAAATGGAAGAAGAGGAAAGGAAAGGAAATGAAAGGAAAGAAAAGAAAAGAAAAGGAAAAGAACGGAAAGAAGGGAAAGGAAAGGAAAGGAAAGGAAAGGAGAGGAAAGGAGAGGAAAGGAGAGGAAAGGAAAGATAGATGCCTTTGTTAATGTGAATATACAATAATCTCTGTTATCAATAGAAGCCTAATAACGTGGAAAGGAAAAGAATAAAAGGATAAGAAGGAAAAGAAATAGAAACGAAAAGAATGGAAAGGAAAGGAAAGGAAAAGAAAGGGAAGCGAAGGAAAGGACAACGGAAGGCAGGGAAGGGAGGGGGACAATACCAAAGGCAAAATAACAAGCAAATTAAAGAACAAGTTCTGACAAAAAGGTGTGAAAATTAAATAAAATTAAACAAAGGGGAAACTAGCTTCTGATTGAAGAAAAAGTATAACAAAAAATATAAAACGATTAAAAAGGGGAAACAGTAAAACTATATACTTTCACAATTTCAACGAAAGTTGAACAGGCAGTTTTGTTTGTAGCTTTCTGTGTCAAAACATGATACCCACATAACACCAGTAATTATCGTTTTTACGCAGATCACACTTAAAGATGGGTATTCTCTCTAGTATTATTACTTAATCTGATAATCCTAAGATAAATTTGCAGTCAGGGAAGATTCGAGTAGAAATAACCGAGGTTTATAAATTTGATATTGATAAAAAAATTAGTGTAATTTCAAGTAAAATTCGCGCACTTTACTAATTTCTACACAGAGAAGGTGATTAAATACTTAGCGTTGGGCTGATTTTTGGTCAGTTTTTGTTTCTCTGGCACAAATTACCGACAGATGGTTTGTAGTTTATAGGATTTTGAAGTGACACAAAAACGCCTTTTCATATGAATCTTAATTGACAAAAAATCCACAAACTCTAATAATAAGCATAAAGCAATTTAAAAACATTAAGCTACGATTTAACCGCGTTCCAGAAATTGATGATATGAAAGCATATCTTGAATTCAATTGCTTGGAGTTAATGAGAAATTGGATGCCATGAATTGAAGGACTCGTTATTGATCCCAGTTATAATAAAAACAAAATGAAACCTGACAGCAAAGACAAACATGAAATATGAGGAAATATGAGGAAATAAAAAAGCTCATTTAATGTGCTGAAATATTCAGTATCAACGTTCAACGTTTTTGTTGTTTTCTTTTTATTTTGTTTTGTTTTGTCTTGTCTTGTTTTGTTGTCGTTGTTGTTGTTTTTATGGGTTTTTTTTTTCACTGCTAATACTGAATCAGTTTTGACGGCGAGATCTGAGGAAAGCATTTTCAAGCGGCAACTGCGAAAAAGAAACAACCTAAAAGCTCCGTCCAAAACTTATTTTTTTACGGCTTTTAAATTGGTTTAAGTTAGAATAAGTTTTCAAAATAAAAAAGCGTTGGAAAATACAGCGCTTCCGTCGAAGGAAAACGAATAAAAAGCAAGTTTAATTGAACATAAAAATAATGATGACAGTATACAAAACAGAGTAAATAGTAAAAGCTTATTTATGATAAAAGTAATGAAGACATAATTCAATAAACAAATGGAATAATTGGACTTGTGATGAAATTAATAAAATAAATAACCAAATACCATGAACCAAATTAAGTCTACAATGGCTAAATTAATTTGAAGGATGCAAGCGAGAAAACGAATGAATTTGTCAATTGGAACGCAGCATTTAGCTCAGGAGACAATTGAAATATCGGAACGAACATCAAGCGTATATGGATGATTTCTGTCAAACAGGTTCTCTGCTCTCTATTCAGTGAATTTCGATGTTTTTGTACAACGTTTAAGGCAATTTCAGAGAAAGGAAATAAATATTTCTATTTTTGAATTCAAAATTTAGTACCATTTTCTAAAATAACACCAAAATAACTATTCATCCAGAAATCAAAATAAAAAATATGCCGAAAAGTCGCAGAATATTCCGGGTTAAATATTATGTAGAAAATGTAATTAGAAATTTTGTACCCCGTACATTTTGTGTACTTTTAAATTTTTATTTATTTTCAAACGTGTCCGTTCACTTAGTTTGTCTAGTTTCAATTTACACGATCCGTTTTACAATATCACAAATTCCTTCGCTTGTTAGAAACACACTTCGTTTAGCTATTATCCATACTATAATTACTATGACATCTTCTCATTACTCTGCGAAGAAAATGAAATGATTAAAAAAAAACAAGTTCTCTAATGAAAAACCCCTCTCTTTATTTGACAATTTCCTTTCATCAGTCTTATACAATTTTACCCAAAACTTTTTCTGCTGTTATTAGTTAATGCATCTCTCTTGGATCGATGTTTACCGAGTTCTTTGTGTTTGCATTGTTCGATTAGCCAGTGTAATTTATACACTACAAAATATATACGTGTTATTATTATTTCTGTCTGTCTACGTAGTTGGACTAGAAAATTTCTATTTTCTTCATCAGTTTAGATCGGGCTTCCTCGTCTGTGCGTCTTCCTGTTCAACCACTTCCTCTAGTATCATATGTTTGTCGGTCACAATCCTTTCTTTTTAAACTCGCACAGAAAGCAGCTCTTTGAGCCGTGCGTCTCGAGGAAATTATTCGCCGAATGAAAGTCGGTCAGACCAGGGAGGGTCTTTGCAAGTTATTAAAGATGCCATCTAGTTCAAAGCTGTTATCCACTTACAATTGACGTAAAAAGAAAATTGTGCACAGATTGAAAGCGTCCGGGAAGAAATGAATAGATTTTAAAAATAGAGTATCTTTCGATTTAAAACTTAAAAATATGATTTTACATTAGTGTTCAGAAATGTGGCTGAAATATCGATAGTTCATTGATTTCGTCAAACCACTGATGAAAGAATGAGGTTTTGGTCAAGAGATAATTTTGCGCGTCATTAAATTTTCATGAACTTGCAGTGGAAATGTTAAGGGGTTTTACGTGTAGGAACTGAATAAACTTTAGACCACAGTCAGGCAAAAAAATTAAACTCTGAGGTATTTCCCAATGAGTTGGTTTGTTTGTTTTCTTGAAAATTAGAAGAAAACTTGACATTAAAAGTTTTTAATCGAACGTCCACCTGGCAGAGTCGAAAAAATCGATCGAATTTTTGTGGTGGATTTTGTAATTTTTTTGTCACTCATGGCGAGATATTTCAGAGGATGTAATGCTTTTCTTTGTGTCAATTTTAAGAGATTTTTTGGCGTTAAGAGATAGTAGTAATTGATGGATGTGACTTCTGTGACAAGTCTTTAGAAAATCCCCACAAATCAAAAAATTTCTAACGACATCTGAAACAAAGTTTCCATTTAGTTATTGGAATTCTTAAGCCCAGTTGAGGCTATCAATTAAAAATCATCTATCTCAGAACATATCAAAGTATGAAAATACTTATACTGTCATATTTGTTATTTAATACTTTGGGATCCCTGTTCTAAACAAAAATCCCAAAATCTCATTCAAGACTCAAACTTTTATCAGGTGTATTACTTGAGTCTGAAAACGAATCATCACATCGATCAAATAACCTTAAATTAAGCCCTTCTTACGGCCGAGTGATTTTTCCGCAAAATACTCGTTCTTATTAAAAACATTTCAAAAACACAGCTTTATTTAAACCATGTTTGAACTTTATATTAAAAGCTTTATGCGAAAGCGTGGATTTTGAAGTATAGCATAAATTAGTTGAAGTGTTTTCCCTTTGGTTTGAAAGAAAATTTAAAATCTAAAAATCAGACCTAAGATATTAGACTCGATCAAGCGTATTTGGCTTTCCTAAGCTAACATACTAGAGGACGCGATATCACGAAAAAACTCTACAATATTAGACCAGTGTTTGAAAAAGCGAGGTTTTCGCTCAAAAAGTGAAAATACCTTTTGTTATGTTTATTTTGAAACCTTTTCGAAATCCACCTCCGTTGGAAGCTGAATATGTTACAATTAAAATAACAACACCCTCAAGGAAAAAGGTTTTATTAACTGAACTTAGAGCAAAAATAAAAACTATTCCGTTTTTGAAATTTTTGTGTTGGGTTTTAAAAAAGATTTCAAACAAAGCTAGGCTCCTGTCTGTCTGTCTGTCTGTCTGTCTGCCTGCCGCCATTCACATACACAATGTTAATACTTACCAAAATGACAGTCCAACATATTGTATAGCAAAACGCTAAAACCCCAACCATCTTGGCAAAATTCAGGCACGCGTGTGAAGAACTGTGTTGCTTTCTTTCCCCACAGCGACTTTCGTATTCTCCAGACATCGTATTTCGGTCCAGCATACTAACTGTTTTAACAACAACCATATTTGACATAAACATTATGATAATAGAAGCAATATAGTGAGTGACCATTACCGCTACGATGATTTTTGTATTTGTATTGTAAGAGTCTACAGCGTACGTACAAATACCTGTCGATACGTTCAAACGAATTTGACCCAGAAACAGCGGTAAACTTGCAAGAAACACAGAATAGCCCACTAAAAATAGCAAAATTATGACAGCTCTACGGAAGTTGACATATTCCTTGTAAAAGAAAGGAAAAACTATAGCTCCAAGTCTTTCAAGACTCATAAGTACGACCAAACAGATTGTCAAGTTTCCAAACAGAACTATAATAAACGCGACGAAATTGCAAACTCCAGAATCGTACAGCCATACTCCGTTGAATCGTGACGCGATAAACGGAGGGTATTCGAATACGGCTATTCCAAGGCCAGCCAACGACAGTGCCCCAACGAGTAAGTGTGGAATTTTTTTATTGGAAGGTTTTCTGATTTTGCTGTAGGTATAATGAAGAGCGAGGATGTTCAGTAAAAGCGTCACACAAAATAAAACTATCACGACCACTCCGATAACACAATCGCTCCAACTTGGCATCAAAGTTTTTCCCATCTTTTCTGTCCCTGGCGGAGGGATCCAGAGGCGACGGGGAGACCGGCGTACCTCCTCAACTGTATAATATTGAGGCCGTTTTCTCAGGTCACCAGCTAACAAAGTTAACCAGAATTCTTTCGAGCCTAAGGCATAACATTCTAGTGCAACCGCCCGTTGCTGTCACTGCTAAGTAGCCTTGGTCCATAGATGAAACCAAATTAATTAATGCCTGATTAGAAAGCCCAAAATTAACGCGGCTGAGGGCTTCATCTTGTTGCGGTAAAGTCGAGTCTATCAGCGAGCAAGAAAATAAAAGGTTTAAATTTTGTGCCGAGTGTTGTCGCGCGACTGTACAGTACCCCTTTCATGCATCGGGGTTTTATTGATAAAGTATTGACATTGTGACGTAACGACCAGCCACCCACATCCAATTATTGATTTTCATGTATTATGGAGCTCGTTGAACCATTAGCGGAATTGTATAGCTTCAAAACAATATTCTAATGTTTTGTCTCTTATCTGCAGTAAAATCACTCTTTCTCTAATTCAAAATCACCGAATATTTTGTCTTCAAGAGGGTCGCTAGGTCAACTGTGGTTCAGCGCGTAGGTAGGAACACTTTATAATACCAAAGCTTTAGTGGTTAGCCATCGACGAACGAATCGAGCTAACCTCAACGGAAACAGCTGTTGATCCGGCTAAAAATCGATGTAAGACCCAGAGCTTGCCTTTGTGAGCCGACAAAAATCCTTTTTATCAATCATGTGACATCATTGAAACACATCTTTACAGCTATCAACTGACAAATAAAAAAACAAAAATATTAAGCAACCTGTGCCGACAACAATGTCTTATCAAGGAAGAAAAATTAGTCCAGATGAACTTTGTGATAGCCGCTGCCAGGTTTCCATGCTTAACTGGTGTTTTCGCTGAAAAAGGAACTACAACAATAACAACATATGCTGATACTGTTCTAATGGTTGTTAGGTCATTCCTGGGGCAATAATTAAATAGTTATCAAATAAAAATTTCAAAAAAAAAAAAAGATTCAGTGATAAACAGGAAAATGAAAATTCAAATCGTCGCCCCACGACCTCGTTTCCATGTGCTCGCCACCTGACCCTTAATTTCCATGGCAACGCAAATTGGTTTCGTTGGACTTCAGTGAATTAAACGCTCAAAAACAAACACTCCGATATGGTCAAAAACAGTTGGATAACAAGGTAAAGGTAAGGAAGGATACTTCCTATTGAAATATCAATAAAAATCACTCCAGAAAATCGTTCATGATTATTTGGTAGGGCTGGCGAGAGATGGTTGAAGATATGCTGGCTCCTCGAGGTTTTATGGCCATCTTTTGCCACTCTTAGGTTTTTGAGGTCTAATGGCGTTGCATATAGATTAGACGGGACCAACAATTGTCAAGATAGTCATTGTATTAATCAGCAACTTTCATGCTAATAAAATCGACATTAGCTACAAAGTTGAGTGTCTAATAGATGTGCTGGGAACAATTTTGGTTAACAGAACGAGCAAATGTGACAATAAAACAGAAATTGACTTCCAGGTTCATTTCCTTTCTTAGGAGAAAATTAGTGCAGAGAACGTAAAATTTAGTTTTCTTACTGTAGAGATATTCATCAAGTAAGTATTTTTATCAAACTTTGTGATTATCTCAACGTGCCATTATCGATTACCAGCACATCAGAACTAAACATAATTCTAGCATGGCGAATTTCTTCCCATATTAAAAGGTTTTCAGTCTCTCAAGAAAGGGGTCATAATGACAAGAGATGATGGATTATTCTGTAAATGATATTAAACTTGATATTTACCCTAAGACTCAAGCGTGTTTCAAGAGCAGCAAACAAAATTGCTATAGAAATCACTCGCAAAAAAGGTGAAAAAAAATACTCTTGTTCGTTAAGCATCCTTTTAAAAGAAAATAATTTTCCACTTTATTTTCCAGAAGTAAAAAAAAAGAAGAAAAATTGCAACGTGTCCTCAATGATCCATTTTGTTAAAATAAGGCGTTAATCTCCGCAATATAAGAAATATTTTTTCACAGATATTTGCTTAATGAATGAAGAAATCACAGAATTCTCTCTCTGTGTGGAGACCAAAATCAAAGAAATCTAGCTCAAATTCATTACCAGTTTTGAATTCTTTGGGGAATTCTAGTCATGAATTTCATATTGTACTTTTAGATTATTTTTTATCAATGAATACAAAATTTTATGTGACAGTATTCAGTCAGTTTAATTTGAACTATCCAAGACATCTCGTTTTCATGCTGATTTTTAATAAATTGCTAGCTGTGCCCCGGCCTCTGGGATATCTAGTTTGTGAGTTGATTTAATGATCTGTTAGGAATGTTATTGACAACCTTTTTTGACGCTTTTAAGATTTTAAATGAGAATGGGAACATGCATCAAATGAAGCGGAAAGTGAGAAATGAATAAATGAATGAATGAACGAACGAAAGAATGGATGGGTTGATGCCTTAATAAATGAAGGGCTGTCTCTTTGAATGAATGAAAAATGAACGAAAAAACATGTAAAAACGAAAGAACGAACAAAATGTAGAGTGGAAGGTATAGATTAAAGTAGAAATAAAGCCCAGGCAAGCCTTTTTTACTAGAGATTAATGGCCTCATAAATGAATGGAAAAATTGATCAGAAAATAATGTAAAACAAAACAGAACGAGAAATACAATAGAATGTATGAATGGAAGAACAGCTTAAACTGTGAACCTTTTTTCTGAAAAGAGCGATATATTCAGAGTAAATATACAAAAATTCACGAACTTAGAGTTTTTGAATAAACGAAAACTGAACGATTAGTGAATAACTTTGAAATAAATTTTATACTTTAATATGTGGCGCTAGTTGGGTTCAAAAGGTTGAACTGGGTAGAAAAGAAGAAAAGCGATTTGTTGATAAAAGTAATAGCTACAAAAATTATTAATAAAATTATCAATAGCTACAAAAATTATTATTAATCATATCGTTCCTCGTCAAATTGTGTTGATAGGTGACTGATTACCACTTGACTGCCTTGAACTAAGAGGGCTACCAATTACGGGCCGTTGGTTAACGACAATTTTACTACAGAAAGGTCTATCATCATCATTTATCACATAAAACAGATGACCACAAATCAATTCATTAACCATAAAAACAACACTGACAACCAAGGTAATAAAGATATGAAAAAATGAAGAAATTATAAGCAAAAAATTACGCAATGTTTGAAAAACGATAGCGAAAATCTAAAATGGTAAAATTGTACAGTTTGTATTAGAGTTGCTGATGATTACATGCACCATTCAAAAATTTTGATTTCTAAACAAGGAGGAAAAATAGTTTGTTCATGGAATTCGACGCCCACTCCGCTTCCAGAATCATCCGTTACGACAAGAACTAGAACACACATATATTTACACCAAAGACAAAGCATTTAACAATGTAATCAACAAAAAACGAAAATCAAATAGAGCTCAATTATGAACTGCTTCGTCGAAATAACAAACTCAATGAGTGTAATGGAAAGTGGAATATCACTGAAAACTGTTTACTTAATATTGTCTAAATGGCTTGAAAAAGGGACCTTTAAAAAACAGGACTCTCAAGAGAAATTCAATTTTAGGATATATGTTGGAGTTATCGCAAGAGTATTGTTGATGTTGTCCGCAAAATTGGTTGAAATGAGATTTTGGGATATGACCAGATCAAAAAGAAAAAAACCTTTTTGGTAGGTAAGACATGCATTGCATGCCAAACGGCTTTGTAAAGATAATAAAACAGCTTTAAGGATGACAAAAGTACTTGAAACACCGTTTGAAAAGGTTTAATAAAATTTGAATTAGAGAGTTAGAAAAAGCTAGAGTAGGATAGGTTTATTGGCGCACAGAAACACCTTGCCAAGGTTTCGATGTAAAATGAACATTTTTGTTTATTGAAAACCTTTCTTTTCCAAAAACTTGATTTCACTTAAATTATTAATAAGTAACCTTCCAAGATTGGTATTTAATATCTATATGGCTGAATTGACAAGATGGGATTAACATCAGTTCCTGAAAAATATTTTTGGGGTTGAAACACTTTGAAGTCTCTCTTGTAAACATAAAATCGAAACATTTCGAGAAGGAGAATTGTCAACTATTAGAGCATAAATACTATCTCGTCCATTGCTTCCCGAGTTAATAAAATTTAAAATTACACCTGAACTACTTTTCAATCTATTTCTAATTCTAATCTATTCTTTTTTAACGAAAAACAAGGCATATTTTTTAGTTAAACATGCATAATTTATTCAACTAACACAAATGCTACGGTACAACCACTATCTAATAGATCTATATAGATTTATTAACAGTATGATAAATTATAAAGCTTAAAAATACAAATTTTCTTGTTTTTATCTTTGTCTGTGAACACAGAGAAAACATTTCCTATGGGAACTTGCAATTTGCTATAACTTTTTTTCGACCCTATTTTACATACGTCAGGAGTCTGCCTTTGACGACAGTTCAGTGTACGCCCACGGCTTATGAATTTTATGCCAAAACGATAGTCAATGCATGTTTTTAGAAAAAACGAATCTCAAAAAACAATTACGAATATAAACTAACTTCTAAAATGAATTCTAGGCTAGAATACAAAATATGGAAGCTAGAAAAAAAGTTTGGTCTTTTTCCCAAAGCGTAGACGAGACAATTGAATTTTATGTCCGGCTTCACGCGAAGCCGAGAGTTTCCCGCTGAAAAAAGTTATAAATGAATATTTGATCGGTTAAAGAGTGCATTTCTGATTGTTTTTCTTCAATAATCTCTCTCAATAGTTGATGTTCCTCCAAGCGGTTTAATTTTTTATATACTAAGCTATACTTTTCGATTCAAACAATACTAAATTGGTAATAGCCTATAAAACAGTTCTTTTCCAGACATTGAGATATTTGGTATTGGTGAGCTTCAATCACAGAAAAACGAGTTCTAGTCATATTAAAGTGGATATCGGCAGTTTAGAAAGGCTATCAGATGATTATCAAATTGTAATTATTATAAACGCTGCCTACAGAGTTAGTTATCAGGAACTGAAATACGTTGAAATGGAAAGATATTTGTCTTCAATGATATCTACGTCACCTACAAAATCCCTCCCTCCCTCCCCTCCCATCTCAAAACTAACAAGCCCGACACAAAAACCAAAATATTCTTTAGAAACATATGAACAAGATAGAAAAATAGTGAGAAGAAAAGTACAACGATATCTCTCACTGCTTCTCCAAATTTTCTTTAGGTAAACAAACCACATTGAAATCTGTCTTAGCCCCTAATCAGGGACCTCATAGAGTGAAAAATTCCACCGAATCACTTAAACATAACTTGACTTATAGAAGTAATTTGGCTCTAAAGGTACCCATCTTAGAGAAACAGAGTTCACCGAGTTGTAATAATCCATCTCTTCCCCAGAGCCGTTCTCTTACTGCGCATGCTCGAAGAACAAGTTTTTTGTACGAGCATGCGCAGTTAGAAGAACGGTTCAGGAGACGAGAGTGTATTGCATTAGGACTATTATACATTACGCATGCGCATTAGAGTATGTTCTTAAATATACATGAGTATTTTGTTTCTCTGTAAACCATGTGGGACTATCATAAGTCAGCTGCATCAAGTTGGTCTTTGTACTCGGTGAACAGGCGTTGTAAGCGAATATTTGTACCTGTGAAAAACAACAATCTCTGTTTTCCTAACCATTTAAAGAGCTAAAATAAAACTGGGTTATTTTGAGCTGTTTAGGCAGTTAAATTAGTCGATACAGCGGGGGTTTGTGAAAACAATAGCATTACACCGATCCTGCAAACACTAACTTCACCATTGACGGAAAGCATGACGTTTTCCCAAGGAAATATGGAGAATAGCTCAAACAAAATGACAAGCCTCTTCATTTCAGGGACATTTTAAACATTTGTTGGTTATTTTCTCAACGTTTTAACAGAATACACGCTATGCAACTAAACCACAAAATATTTAGTTTATTTCCACGCGCTATCTCGATAAACGTTTTAGCTTATCCAATAGTCCATGGATCAGCATGGTTTTATCGAGGTGCATGGGACCGAGGACGATAGAAATTTTGGGATCAAGGATCAGAGGTTCTGATGGGATCACGGATTAATTTGGTGGGATCAGAGATCAAGTGTTTTAGGTTAAGGGATCAGACAAATTCTATTCGCCATTCTGAAGTTAACACTCGCACTAAATCATGGGATTGTTAATTTATCTGAAGAAATGGCTACATTGTAAAATAAAGGCGAGAAATAATAATTTGATGTTAACAAGTAGTTTACTACAATTTAAGGGGGAGCGTGCCCTTCACGCGAGTATTAACCTCGGAATGGCGAATAGGATCAAGAATTTTGCTCGTTTTAGAAGCATGGATCTGATATTGCCGAAATAACTGCTGTATCCGTCGAGAAATATCTCTCGTTACCACCCTGTAATTGATTGAATGCGTGCAGACATAATAATTTTTCTCACTAGCAGGGTTTGTCTCGATCGGGCTTTAACCCTTTTTAGCTCATGATTACGTGTGCATTTGATTTTGAGACTCACTTCAAAGCTATCAGTCGTTGACGCGACAGGCCACAAATTCAAAAACATCAAAAGTTTAGCGTAAACAAAAGCAAATCTGTTCGTCCAATTAAAAGAATTTAAAGAAGTTGAAACTCGAGGCACGAACAATACTTTGTTGTGAGAAAAAAGGGCTTTAGTTGCACCTGAGAAATAAATGAGTATCTGCTTGTGAAGCGTCAGCACTCTTGCGCTTACTTTTTTTTTCTTTTTCTTTCTTTCTTTCTTTCTTTCCTTTTCTTTCCTTCTTTCTTTCTTTTCGAACTTGGATAAAACAAGCTCAAGCTCTCTCAGTTGAGTTTGTGTCTACTTAGTAACGTACTGTTCATGTGTTTATGCCTAGACACACGAGGCTTGAAAGTTGAAAGACACGGACAGTGGCATTCATCGATCTGTTCCATCTACTCATTCATTCCTATATTTATTCATTCATTCATTCAACTTCCCTTCCTTCTATTTCTTCCATTTCCATTTTTCTTGTTTCTTCTATTCTGATCCGTTCGTTCTTTCATTCTTTCATTCATTCAAATAGTCACTTGCTTCCCTTTCTTGACTGAATTCACTACTATTCACCTATCCATAAATTTATTCATATTTTCTTCCATTGTTTTCCTACTCACAAATCCTCCAAAAATAACTTAATATCAGCTTTCTAAAAGCTTATTCCTAAAGAACTTACCGATAAGATGAAGTATCTCTCGAAGCAGCTCTCTCTTATTGTAGCCCTAAAAGCACATCGTCTTGTAAATAATTATCAAACGATAATATCGTGGTTTCTTAAGACCGGCGTAGGCGTAAACGCACCTTATCGAGCAATCTTTAGATATTCTATTGCGTAAAACCACGAATCCAGACATAATAACGGTTTATATAAAAACACTCGACAGCATCTTATATCTCCTTTACTTCAGATGCAAAGTCTGTTAAACTTGGGGTAATGTTAATGTGAGATGGAGTGTTCAAACAAGACAACACTGCGTCTACGTACGGACAAATGTGAAAAACGCATCTTTGTTCGCTATCCATACTTGAAGGGGGTTTTCGTATCCAAAGCAAAACGCTATTGTAGCGTAAAAGAGACACTTTACCTACCGTAGAGAAATGATCGGTTTTCAAACTGATCTCGACTCGGTTGGATAAATTTATTGAAAAACGAGTCATAATTTAATCCACTGAATAAGGATTTATCTAACACATAGTGCTATCACCCTTCATGCAACCTGAGCTGGATCTATTTAGTGTGGACCAAACCTTAGGGTATTTTCTATTCAGTGGAACCAGCTGGTTAGGACAGCCAGTTCTTAAATGGTACAAGTCAGTTCTTAGCATTAGCCAGATATGAGAAGAAATGATTTGTAGCATTTCAGAACTGGCTGTTCTGGTTGGCTCGTTATACTAATGGAAAAATACCCTAAGATGTTAGAGCTTGGGAAGTTGAGAAGTTTTAAAAGCGCTTTCAAAGATATTGCAAGCGATAATGAAGAGAATTATGTCTAAGAAAATAATACAAAGTCTTTTCGTTTTCCAATACTATATAAACATCAAAGTCATCGGAAGTAACTTTAGAGGCAACAGCTCGAAAAATTTATATTAGTAGATTGGAAATCGATAATATGACAAGACTGAATTTTGTTTGAACAGATTTCAAATTGATTGAAAATGATATCAGTAACATTAAAACGTCGACTTTCGCTCATTTCTTTTGCTGTTGTTGTTGTTGTTGTTGTGCATTTTAGAAACTATAAGCAAACCATCTATTTTATTTCGCAAGAAAATTATGGAACTGACAAGCTGGTCGATAAGTATTATAAAAGGGCTGTTTGCTGTCAGTATATAGCTATCTCTTGTCGCTGAAAAAAAGCCTAAAGGCTAAAGCCTTTCAAATATCTTTTGTGTACTAACAAACTTCGCTGTAGGCTATTTTAAGAATTAAGGAATATAGTCCAAGTTGTAGAATTTGCAAGCATACAGTGAGTTTTTTTATTATAATGATGTCACGGTGATAAATTTTTTTCATGATTCCGCTCTCAAAGCTTTAGGCTTTAGGGTTTTTTTCAGCGACAACGTTAATTGAATTAGCTATAGAATGTAAGATAATCTGCAAAGTAGTCCGAACTAGGAAGAAACTTACCAATACTCTTGGGGTCCAGCCTGGGTGTTTTGTTTGAGAGCTCGACCTGAAAATATAAAATTGTCAGGATTTTTCAACAGTCCTGTAAAAAGACCGAAAGAATCTTAAAGGGTTCAAAAAAACTAGAAAGAAATTGTATTTCGTTTTCATTCTTTTTATGTCTGGGGTTTTTTTTTCGGTTGTTTGTTTGTTTGTTTGTATATTTTTTCGTTCTTTCGTTTCTTTGCTCGTTTGTTTATGAAATCAAGGTGGAGCCTGTTCGCATATAATGTACTAAATCAAGGTGGAGCCTGTTCGCATATAATGTACTAAATCAAGGTGGAGCCTGTTCGCATATAATGTACCAAATTCAGTTAAAAGACGAGGGAAGGGAAAGGGGAGAGGGGGAATGGGGTGGGAAGGTATGAAGGGCTTGCAACGAACCCCCAGAATTTTACGAAACGCTCCCTAATTATTCAAAGGACCGTTATCTTTAATTTATTCGACAACGTAACGGTTTCTCCTCCCTTTTTCCCTCCCCCTCCCTCACTCCCCATTATCCCAACCACCAGTTATTTACATAGTAATATCGTAAGGCAAGAAGATGTTTAACAGGATGGAAAGACATTATGGTTAAAAGTATAAATGTGCAATTAACTAACAGACGTAAAGACATTCTATGGCATACCCAATCAAAGCAAAGATTGACCTTTTTACTCCAACGAGGGGGCAAAGCTCAAAACGTCACTAATGCAAGTAATCTCTACGTAGACGGTGGTACAGACTGCCATTTATTACTTATTGTATTAATTGGCCAAAACTCGATACCCACAGATCTCAATTACTTCCCTTAAGCACGTTGAGTTAATAAACTTAACCCATTTACGTCAAACCACAAAAAAGTGTCCATCACCTACTGGCGCCAAGTTGGCGTAGCTCCTGAGTACATTGGTTAAAAAGGGAAATTACGAACAAATTGAATACAATAAGATCATTTATACAAGCGAAAATAAGGCGTGTCTTATTTTAGACGCCGCGAAATGAGCCACATAAGCCATATTATTTTTCCGGCTTAGCGAAGCCTCACACGCTGTTCCTAGATAAGCCGCGCCTTTAAGTTAAAATCCAATCGGTTTGGAATAATCCATAAAAATTTGAACCTTTTCTTCTCCGGTTTTGCACCTTAATTAGAAAAAAGAATATCGCTGTTTAGTGTGGATTGGATGCCTAGCCGTAACAACAAATTTATTTTAATGCCATACCGCAAACCAACATTTAATTTGATGGTAATGATCGTCTTGGTCTTAGAAGGGCAGATCCTGGGGACTTTGATGTGTTCAAATTTAAGGGATAACAAAATAATCAAAAAATAAAATTTGTGAATAAAATATTTTGTAGAACGGAACCGGAAGCATCTTTACACCGGAACCGGAAGTATCTAATTGGACGAGAGTAAACTAGGCAGAGGTATCCTATAAAGCAAACAAGGAAGTAATAGCTGTCATAGCTTTCCGTTGTTATTTCAGGTTCCTAAACAGAATTATTATGCAGGACGTAACCGGAAGTAGACTCAAACGGACGTAACCTGTACGACAGGCGGAAGTACCTTTAATTTATCCGGAAGTGTTTCAAACGGAAGTACAAAACTATGACTAACCTGTAGGGTGGACCAAGAAATTCGTCGCACACTTCACGAAGTCGAGACTCAAGACCTGCAACGTATAATAACGGATATCATGTCTTGAAGAAATTGATAGTCCCTTTTACACCCTGGTCGTCAAGCCCGCCGAGACCACCAGATGGCGAGAAGACCGACACTCTGACCACTCGACCATGCTGCCTTGTACGACAAGTGTTCTAAAGAGAGTCCGTGATCACTAGGGGGCGTGACGACCAGGGCGTAAAATGGACTTTCCTGCTCTCAGTAGTATTATGTCAATTTCTCCATGTACAAGACAGTCGACATGATTCAATAGACAAATATAAACTCCAAGTAATTACAGTACAAAGAATATGTTCGTTGTGGTACATGATTCAATAAACAAACATAAACTCCAAGTGGTTACAGTACAAAGAATATGTTCGTTGCGGTACATGATTCAATAGACAAACATAAACTCCAAGTGATTACAGTACAAAGAATATCTTCGTTGCGGTACATGGAAACACAGCATATTGGTAATGTCCTTAATAGCGAAGTGTCCGCAAGGAAAGAGTTGGTTATAATTAATTTTACTTAAACAAGAACAAAAACAAATATTGTAGGAACAGACACAGATGATCCTGATGGAAATCAAATATATCACCATCATCATCATCTCCATTATCATCATCATCATCATCATCATCATCCTGTCCTTTTGGACTCCTCTAAAATGAAGGCACACCAATGCTAAGAAAGTCCTCTCGATCCAAAGAGCTGAAATCTTCAGGAGTTTCTTATCGAGGAAATTAGAAATTCTACAAAAATACTCCATTTATAAGATGGATAATTTTCCGCGTTTCTCAAGTGTTCTTATCACTGATATGGGATGACGGTGCTTAAAGAAGTCATTATCTTGATTAATAACTCCTTTGTGCTCTCGAACATGAGTTGATAAGAGTAGGAAGTGAGGAAGAGTTGATTACAGGTGCTGAAAAGCGACACGCTGACTGAGAACTGAAACTGACGGATCCTCTTTGATATACTAATCTAAAATAGACAACTACATTGTAAATTTATAGAAAAATGGAAATTAATAAAAATAGAAAATAAAAAGAACAAAAACTATGCACCTTCGGACCAGAGAAACAGACAAGAGAAGTAGCACACAATAACTGTTGCTCGAACTTCGAAAGTCTTAGTCCGATAGAGTAGAAGGTCAAAAATCTACACGCGATGGAATTCCCAATCATATCATAACAACCTAAATACTTCTCTACATTTACCATGACTTCCTACCCTCTCCTCCCTCACCACTTTCTTTGTAGCTTCTTACCTGCTTGAACTAGGTACCGTACATACGTCATTAACCAAAAATGGTATTCGTTTCCAGACCCCAGAGCAAGACACGCGGCCAACTGGTTCTAAAAAAAGATACGCTCGTTTGAATGAGAAGAACTAAAGAGACACCGCGGCAAAATTTACCACGCATGCGCGACTTATGAAACGATGAAAACATTCGGTTTTGTACTTTGACGGTGAAAACTACAGAAGCCAAAGTTAGTCCTCAAAAAACCAGTTTGAGGACAATGTAGTATATTCTATCGCCTGCCTTGAGCACCAAGTAGTTTTCTGTTTGCACCAATGCTCAAAATTAAGCTTAAAGATATGATGTGGGAAAATCTATTGATTAAAATTCTAAAAACATGCATTGTTTGGAATTCCTGTGGTCAAGATGCAGACGCGCGTAGGCCCGCGAAAACTTGCGCATGCGCAGTCGTTTTGCCGCGATGTCTCTTGGAGATCTTCATGGTTTTACTGCTGATCAAAATGTCACCTCTCCTAAAGTACAGGGTATTATATCTGATACGCATTCACCACCACATTTGTTTTTTTGACCCTAAACGGGTTGTATACAAAATATTGAGCATACCACAAAAAATTGAGCATACCACACAAAACATTGAGCATACCACTGCATAATTACGTGTTCCACCAGACTAGAACTGGACTAGGAATTGGTCGATAGGATACCAAAAATCCAACTCAGTTTCCAGACAAAGGTGGAGTTTTCACCACAAAGACTTTTGTCTGTCGTAGCACGTAATTATGAAAAAGCTGGGAATAACTTATAGTTATTATTCAAAAAGTATTTTTCTGCGAGTTTTCCTAGTTTCGAAAACCACATTGATAAAAACCTTCAACAGAAAAGAGATACTTTGAAAAGAGACAGAGATAGAGAGAGACCGCGGACACAGAGACAGAGAAGCAACAAAGGCTAGTGTTTGGCAGTATAAAGCATAACTATGTATGTTTGCGTGTTTGTAGGCGTAGGAAGTCAATACAATATACATAAAAACAAATTTGCATGCCGAGTTTGTTTATTTGAGGAAATCTAATTTAAACAACTAATAATTCTAAATGCAGTGACATTAATCGGAGGAAAGGTTTGGTAATTTCCTAAATGATGATGTGTATGCCCCCAAAAACTGGGACCATTATTTGGCAATTTTGTCAAATTGTTGAGGAATCGTTCTTAGTTTTGATGGGAAACATTTTTAATACGGTACAATTATTCTAAAACCTGAGCACGCAACCAAAAAGCATATAAAACTTAATGTAATTTCTCAAAATTTAATAACTTTGAAAGGATTAATTAATAAATCTGTCTTTCATTTTGCTTTTTGTTTTGTTATTGTGTTCAGCTTATTTTTTCCTCTATTCACCACGCTTTCAATTATTTACTGTCATTTTTTAGTTTTTCTCATTAATTAATTAGCTTTTTCTTTCTCTATTTAAGGTTCACTCGTGTTAAAAAATATTTGTTCTTGAGCCATTTAATTGATTTCTTCTTCATAAATTTCCCATCCATTCATAATTCACTAAATTATCTATACATTCATTTGTACCATTCACTCAATGCATTGATCACTTCATATATCTGTCTATTCATTCATTCATTCACCCATTCATTCATTCATACACGCAATCATCAATTTATTACATATTAATCAATTCATTAGTTCATTCACTCAATCATTCTTTCGTTCGTTCATTCATGGTTACATTTTTATTCATTCACTTTCATCCATTCGTCCATTCATTGATTAGTTTTTCGTTCATTCTTTCATGCATTCGTTCATGCATTCACGTTCTTTTATCGTCCATCCATTCATTTATGACTGAATCATTCATTCATTAAACTTCTTCCTTTAATGCTGTCGCGGCTAGATGCCACACAGGGCCGTTACAAACTTCGACCACTTTTCCATCATTGTTATCGTTTCTTCGATGGAGATGGAAGATCCTCCGAGGTCCTGATTACACAGTTTCTAATTCTCTGTTCCCAGGTCTTCGTGTCTATTCCTTCATGAATACTGCCAATCCTTCATTCATACATTCATTCATCCATCAACCCATGTATTCCTATCGATTCTAATTTTTAACAAATCGCTTCATCTCCTAGTGTATCCATTACTACTAATACCATCCTGTTTTTCTCCTCTTATTTTTTTATTTCCGAAAGCAAAAATTGTAATAAAAGCGCCGTCCCTAATATAGGTCTATAGGTTTTGCCAATCAAAAAAGGGACCTAGGAATTACGCATAGAGGTAATCAGCTTTGTGGTAAAAGCTAGACTGCAAAAGCTACTTTCCAAACAGGAATTAGGTGTGTGTATGAAAAAATTCCCATTCTGTACGTATGTAATGCTTGTTGTTGTTTTGTCGTTGCTGTTTTTGTTCCTTAATGGAAGTATCGGCCCGAAAGCTCGGAGATATATATGGCAAAAACTTCACGAAAACGAACCAACCATGAAGAAATCTCATAATATTTCTTAGTGCCGAGCTCATACACCATTCTTTCTTTTGTCACCACAAAATTTACACGTACAGTTCTTTTTGAAACTAAATTAATGATTTTTGGAACATTAATTGAAAGCTCATCCTAGAGTATTATCGTAGATTAAGAGCTTACTTAACGATAAGTGAAAGCGTAGGGGTTCAAAACGGATTATCCTTGAGCGATAAAATAAACTTAGCGCGTAGGTGTAAAAATGTATCGCAGCTGTCAAGGGATTTCAAAAGAACAAGGGAGTATTGGCTCGTGTGCGCGCGATAAGCTAAAGGAAGATCCCAAGTTCGATCTCACACCACGAACAGGCCTTTTTCTTCACGAAGGACAATTGACAGGCCGTTCACGAGCCATGAAAATTTGATTTCAATTTATATAGCGATTGATTCTGTATTGATTCTGGTTTATAGCAGATTGAAGTTTGAAATCTGGGTCCTAATCGAGGCTTAAACTGAATTTAAGCTTCTTGGGTAACCTTGAGAAAACAGTTTATTCTCTCAAATCACTGTAAGCTTTAGATGGATGGATGACTTCCAGAGAGTGATAGACAAGACCAAAAAGGCAGTAGAGCTAAAGGTTGTAAAAGGGAAAACCTCCATTTTACTGTGTGAAAAAAAGAAAGTGTTTACGCCAATCTAGATGCTGTTTTGCATTCTCTTCCCCTTGTCTTATAACATAATTTTTCGCTCCTTTTTGTTCGTTTTAACGCTTAAAACAGGTTTGCACACTAATGTTCTTACCTCTAAGTGAGATACTGTTGCTGTCTGCTGACGACCTGGGTTCGAACGAAATAGACGACCTCCCTGATGAGAAAGCCTGGGGACGAATGAAACACAAGACATTGGGCTTCCTGTTATAAAATGGCAGTAGTGAAGCTTGGGTCCAAAGAGGAAAGAAGCTCGCTTTCTGCAAACATTTGAAATCAATGTATTGAAAAGCCGATTTTACAACAGAGCTCCTATGAAAAAGACGAGGGTTTCAGACCAAAAGTACCAAAAATGTAAGAAACTCGCTCGAACGAAGTGAACTGAAGTGACTCAAAGTTTACAATAAACCTAACGGCGATTAGGCCGCCAACAAAACGACACCCAAGTCAATTCAATGTTTTCTAAAACTCTCAACGAAAATCAGTTAACTGAAGGATAAGGAGAAAACCCGTTTTACTTTTGTTTGAATTATTTGTTGCAGTTTAGCGCGGGGACAGTTCAAACGAGCCAAAACGTGCATCAATTTGCGATCAAATTTGAATACGCTTAAAGTCCTCGCAAGTTGATGCAAGTTAGCGGTCAAACGAGGTCAAAACTTGCGTTCTCGTTTGATGGGACCTTACAGTACAGGTTTTACCTTGAACTCTGACCCAGTAGTTGTGACAATGGTCCTCTGACCTCAAAAGGATCCTGACGAGGTAACGTCGACTTGTAATCAGCATTCAGTGCTAATGGGTCTTCAGCTCGAACTAATTGAATCCTGTAACAAGATTTTGAATTTACATTTACATTAGAACAGTTCTTGTAGGACTGTAAAAATTCCGTGTCGTATGGTGCTATTTGTGTTCGGGTCGTATCGTGCTATTGAGGGCCACAAGTTTATCAGTTTACTGTCACGTGTTACCCTCGTGAAATAAAGTTTATTATTATTATTATTATTATTATCGTGCTATTCGTGTTCGGGTCGTGCCGTGCTATTCGTGTTCGTGTCCTTACTCGTTGCAATTTTTCTGCAATTCGTCTCGCAATGACGTGTACGTTGCAAGAATTATTATTACAGCGTGAAACATATCGTGCATCGTGTAAAATCGTTGCGAGAAAACGATTGCAGTATGTAATGTTTTTCGGCGCTGCACCGTGTAACACCCTACAACAGTTCGTGCACCGTGTAACACCCTACAATAGTTCGTACACCGTGTAACACCCTACAATAGTTCGTGCACCGTCTAACACCCTACAATAGTTCGTACACCGTGTAACACCCTACAATAGTTCGTACACCGTGTAACACCCTACAATAGTTCGTACACCGTGTAACACCCTACAATAGTTCGTACACCGTGTAACACCCTACAATAGTTCGTACACCGTGTAACACCCTACAATAGTTCGTACACCGTCTAACACCCTACAATAGTTCGTACACCGTGTAACACCCTACAATAGTTCGTACACCGTGTAACACCCTACAATAGTTCGTACACCGTCTAACACCCTACAATAGTTCGTACACCGTGTAACACCCTACAATAGTTCGTACACCGTGTAACACCCTACAATAGTTCGTACACCGTCTAACACCCTACAATAGTTCGTACACCGTGTAACACCCTACAATAGTTCGTACACCGTGTAACACACTACAATAGTTCGTACACCGTCTAACACCCTACAATAGTTCGTACACCGTGTAACACCCTACAATAGTTCGTACACCGTGTAACACCCTACAATAGTTCGTACACCGTGTAACACCCTACAATAGTTCGTACACCGTCTAACACCCTACAATAGTTCGTACACCGTGTAACACCCTACAATAGTTCGTGCACCGTGTAACACCCTACAATAGTTCGTACACCGTGTAACACCCTACAATAGTTCGTACACCGTCTAACACCCTACAATAGTTCGTACACCGTCTAACACCCTACAATAGTTCGTACACCGTGTAACACCCTACAATAGTTCGTACACCGTGTAACACCCTATAATAGTTCGTACACCGTCTAACACCCTACAATAGTTCGTGTAACTTGTTTTCAACGTCACTGCGAGACAAACAAGAAATTTCACCCTTTTAACAGTGCCTTAAGTGAAAAATGTTTTCCAACGGGCGAAAAAACGCCTCACGTAACGAGACCACGCCTCATGGTACGGACTTCAGTCATACGAAAACTACTCTACAGGACAAAGACAACTCAAAGACACAAATTTACAACTCACCAAGTTCCAAAGTCTGGTTCAAATGAGAACGAAGACTGGTTCGACAATGTAATGACAGGATAGCCTCGTTCTGATATCGAAGCTCGTGAGATAGTGATGTCATGCCCTGTGGAAAATCAAGTCAAAAAGCACGTGAACAGAACGTGACTGCAGTAAACCGCCCACTAGACATGGGGGAAATCATAATTGCCACTTGTCAGTTACCTCCGCGGTGATCAAGAGTGGGGGAAGACAGACAATATGTACTTATTGGCTGAGTGGGAGGGCCGGACGGGACAACATTTGGCTGTCAGGTCCATACAAATGACCAAGAGCCAAATGTTTTCCCGTCCGGCCCGACCTAACTCAGTCAATAAGCATTTTATCATATGACCTGATCTTTACTGTTACGTCAAAACAACGCACAATGACAAACAAACGCTTTAAACGCTGCCTGTCCTCCGTAAAAAAGATGAGTTAACATGGGAATGAAATACATTTTATCTGAAATACCTGTCAAAATAGCCAGAGCAGACTCATTTTTGACGACCACGCTTCGTTTCTTGGTGTCCCTGATATAAAAAAGCAAAGTTTTAGGAAAATTCTCTAAACCGGAAACTTTGCCTTTGCATACTGACACAGAGGTAGAATGTACCACGCATGCGCGACTTATGAAATGAACACTTGGTCGTGTACTTTGACGGTGAAAACTAGAGTAGATTTCGTATGAGTGTGAAACGAACCGCGCAGTGCCGTGGCCGTGTCAGTGCCGTGACCGTGTCAGTGCCGTGATGCCTATAAAAACATTTGAAATTCCTGCCGTAACCGTGCCGTGACCGTGTGGTGCCGTTTTCACAGTCATACGAAATCTACTCTAAACCGCAAAAAGCAAAGTTAGTCCACAAAAATTGTAGTATGTTCTGTCGCCTGCCTTTTACGCCAAATACTTTCCTATTTGCACTTATGCTCAAAATTTAAGCTCAAAGATATGATATGGAAAAATCTGTTGATAAAAATCTTTAAAACATTGCTTGGGATTCCTGTGGTCAAGACGCAGACGCGCGAAAACTCGCATGCTCTAGCTCTCGTCGCTGCTTTCCAATGAATGACAAGATCGACTCACCAAACGTACACACCCCCTGATGACGTCACTACCATGACGTAATACCCGTTGCACTGTAACATGGAGGCAGGCGCGTCGAGAACCATCGCTGGCATCAACCTGATGACAATAACATGAGATATCAAATGAGTGGAATCAAGGATGAGAGCCAAGGCTGAATAGCGTAGAAGGCTTGGGCTACCGTTGGGTTATGAACGTTTTGTAAACCACGAAGGACTAGGTGATACTTTGAAGCCTCCAAAAATTTCCCCTCCCATCCCTCCCACTCTATTGCCCTAAGATAACGCAGAAAACGAGATAGTTCACACTCGCTTCTTCTAAACTCGTAATGGTTATTGTATCAAAAAAACAAAGTACAGACTGGTAATCATTTTCAAGTTGTTTCTCACCTTTTCCCGCCAAACGAGAAGACGTTCAAACTCTTGTTCTGACAAGCAATGCAAACTACGTTTCTAAAGAGAAATTCTAAATTAGTATAGTAATGATAGTCCACAAACTACTTGCTAATCTTATTCAAAAAGCTACAAGACATAAGGGATGCAAATAGCCGGGGCGGAGGGGGGAAGGAAGGAGGGAAAAACTTATCCCTAGTCTTCTTCTTACTTTCCCAGTTTCCCTCTCCGGAAAAGGCTAAAGTATCTCTTGTGTACCTGGAAGGGAGTACTGACTAACCTGTTACCAGCTAAAGCAATTCCTGGACTCGTTACCATGGTTTCCCATGACACTTTACCATTTAATGAACATTTGAGAACATTAACAGCATTGACTGCAAAAGAAAAGGCAATCTCACTGATGATGGTATTAAGACGACAGTGGTTGTTAAATATAGTAGAGGTAGTGATGATGATGATGATGATGGTAATAGTGTTGATAATTAGGGTTTAGTTGGTCATTGCGTAGCCCTACACGCAGACATAGGAGCTTAGTCAGTGTGCAACTTTATTGTAAGTGAGAGGTTCTTAGTTCAACTGCCGTCATCGTACAATTGTTGCATCCTTGTTTCAATTTCTTTCTAATTTGTGTAGCAGCACACTTTAGCTTTAAAAAAAGAGCACTGCCGGAGGGAGAGAGAGAGAGATTAGAGGGTAGTCTGCCTTTTGCAAGATTCCTTCGATTGAAGGGCATCAAATATCATCCATTCTTTGGTGCTGGTGTTGGGGAGTTACGTTTATCATGGAAACGATTGTAACATTTTCAGTATCATTTAATAAAGCTGACAACAGGAAAAAACGAACTAGTGAGCTGAGAGTTATATGCATGGAATATTAGAATGTAGTGGTAGTGTGTGTGTAAGAGTACGGTGTCCCCCAATTAGTGCGCAAGTACTAGAAGACTTTGGACACTAAAATAAACAGTTATTATTAAAACAGTTATCATAAATAAACAGTTACTATAATTAACTAACCAGACGAACTAAGATTGTTTTCTAATTCCAATGTAACACCAGAGTCTGAACCACTACCACCAATCTAGAAATGAAATCAGAATTTACTCAACAAAGAATGAAAGTCAATCTTAAGTACATCTTCACTAAGTTGGCAAAAGAACTGTGTTATAGTATTTGATAACATCGTGTACCACGCTTGTCTGTCGTACTTCTGAAGGTCCCTGACAATGGTTGGCTCAGTTGGTTGAGCGTCGGTCTTTCGTGCGGGAACTCGGGTTCGATTCCCGGAAGGACCAACACTCAGGGTCTTTAAATAATTGAGGAGAAGGTGCTGCCTTTGTGATTACATCTGCAAATGGACCTTCACGTTTTCTCGGATAAGGACGTTAAAGCGTAGGCCCCGTCTGCTTTCACTCTAACCCTGCTTGTATAGTGGACGTAAAGATCCTGTTGTACTGTTCGCAAAGAGTAGGGGATTGTCGCCCGGTACAACAGTCTGTCCTTACTACTAACAAACTCTAAGCGCATTTGATTATATATATATAGATGTTTGCGCTATATACTGAATGCTAAAATTTCATTTCATTTTCATTTCAGTGGGTGTGAACAGAGAGCGAGTGATCGCGACTTACAACTGACATTCACAACATGCAGTAAGTATAGCAAACAATCACTGCAATCATTATAAATACATGCTGACATTTGTCAGTGCCGTCAACATGCTTGTTTATATATATATGGTGCTGTAATCCGAATAATCTGATATTTTTACATGATTTTATAGTAACAAGTACCTGTATATTGCAGGGCCCCTCTGTAGCTGAATGGGCCAACCTGTTTAGATAAAGTTTATCCTTACCTGTACTGTGAGAGTTTTTTCAGGAGTTGGAGATGGGATACAAACAGTATGTCGTACAGGAGCCACAGCTGTTGTGGATTCATCGTGATCTGTACGGTCTTCTCTTTGTCGAGACTAAACACAAAAAACACCAGTAAAAAATGTGACATCACATGAAAAATAAAACTTCCTATGAAGCCATAATGAACATCAAATAACACTAATCATAACTGAAATTAAGATGATCAGAAAGATGAGATGAAAATAAGTAAATGAAAAAGGAACAGTAAGAAGAAAGAAATTAAAATAAGGGGAAAGACAAGAAAGGAGAACTGTAAAGTAACAAGTAAAAAGGATAAAAGAAAGGAAGGAAGTAAGAAAGAAAACAATGAACAACAGAAATCAAGATAACTCACAGATGTAGAAACAGTTCTGGAAGCTGAAACACAACAAACATACTGTAAGTCAAAATGTAATTCACCATCAGTAAATATGTGATTCAGTAACTTAGCATGATCAATGATCAATAAAGAAACAAAAGACATCATGGATTGTTGTTCTTTTGGGTGTTTTTAACTGCTGTGATTGACTTGTGATATAGTCTATTTGACTACACTGTTGCTAGTCCATCACCACCCCCACCCCCACAGGAAAGAAACGTGGGGAGGGTAGTCTATGTCTGCCCAATAATCACCCCTCCCCCTCTATGGAACACCTATCTCCATTCCAATACCTTGTTCTTTATCCTTGCGTACTCTTTTTGTTGTCCCTGTTGTAGGCGTGTCCGCCTTTCTCTTGACTGACACTGTGACTGACGTAGATGAAGTAGTAGAAGCCGAGGCAGCTTTAGAAGGGGACTGGTGACTTGCTGCTGAAGATTTGTTGGGAGATTTTGCACTTATTGATGTTGCCTTGACAACTGATATGGGAGATTTCATGATTGTTGTATTGTCTTTTGAGCTGGGATGTAAAATACCAAGATATCATTTAGCATCTACAAACACTTTCAAAAAGATCATAACTACTTATTCTCTCTTGTTTAGTATAAGTACCAGTGTAATACATTAATCTTAATTTGAATTTTAGGATATCATTTTAGTTAGTTATTCAGCTTTTCATTTATTCATTAATTTTATTAATTTGTGTCCCAAATTAGTGCCATGTAAGTGCTAGAATTATCAGACAAGTTAATAAAGATGTATGTATGTACAAAGTGTTGTTTTTTAATGTGATCATTTAGAAGGTTCTAGAGATTGAGGATTGTACATGGGTTGGCATTCAAAGGGCTGAGGGTTAATATAGGTGTGTATCCTTTTCTACCTTTCTTTAAAGCCAGTAGTAGCTTGTTCACCTATCCTTGAATGGAGTGCAGAAAGGCTCTAAATAGAAAATAGATAAAGCAATGATAAATCCACTAATGATTTTACAGCAATGACTATGACAGTCACAATAATTTGTATAATAACTGGTATATTAGGTATACACCATTTGGTCGAGAACTGTGATTACAGTAGACATGCATAGATCACACCACTGGACTTTATCTTGTGGAGTACTTCTTTGTTCTCACCACATTTTGACATAATCTGTACATCTATCAGAGTACAGGCGCATGAAAAAAGGAATCTTACTAATGGTTAAGTCTAGAATGTTACTTACCTGTGATGTGGGTATTTTAGAGAAATCTGCTGAGTTGATAGTTGATGATGGTGGGGGTGCTGTGGTCTGACTACTTCCAAAGGGTAGTGGGGTATCACTGAAATTAAAAATAATAAGAAAAAAGTACTGCAGAAGTCTGAGGAAATATTATGCAGAAAAAATGCATCTCTAGGCTGAAAAGATGGGAGAATGAGAGGATGGGAGTGAGAGAAAAGAGGGTTGGATGTTGGGAATAAAGGAATAGAGTGGTAATATGTCACAAGTTGTGCAATATCTTTCACTCACTTCATGTCCATCTGTGCTACCAACACTGGTGTTATTCTTCTTTTACCATCTTTAGTTCGTGTTTCTTTTTGTTGTTCTTTGACATTCTGCAAGAGGAAATATTAAGTACAATCAAGAGACCATTAGCCACTTTCATACTGTGAAGACTGGGTATGAGTCCCTCAAATTTTGACGATGGTAACGCAAAACTCATATAGTCAGAAAGAGCACATCGAGCTATATAAAATCCCGAAGTTTGGTGTTAATTGGTTTAATATTGAATGACTAACAGCCGTGCAAAAATGCTAGAATTTACAAAGAAATGTATGGTTGTAGGGACATTTGTGGACATTAGTCCCTACAACCATACATTTCTTTGTAAAATCTAGCATGTTTGAACTGCTGTATCTCTTTCAATGTATATCCGATTAACATCAAACCTCGGGATTATATACAGCTCAATTTGCTCTTTCTGACTACATAAGTTTTGTGTTGCCATCATCAAAGTTTAAGGGACTCGTACCCAGTCTTCACGGTATGAAAGTGGCTAATAATACTAAGACAGCAAAACTCATGGCTAGATGTGTGTGTGATGTGCTTGGCACTTAAGGTTATTTTTACTCTGTCAAGGAACATATACACAATATTGTATAATTGTCATATTATGCCAATCATCACTGTTACTTACCAAGGTTAAATTGCTTGAAGAACTTGGACTGGGAAAACTTGATCGAGAGGTGCCTGGTAAACCTGAATGATTCACAACAAAGTTTGTTACAACTATGTTATACTGTGATAAAAAATATATTAGAGTTGATTTTGTATGACTGTGAAAACAGCACAGTAATCACACCATTCACGAGGTTATGGCAGGTATAGAGGCTTTGCACCATCACGTGACGGCAGCCATGACAGGAGGCAGGAACAATAGAGTCTGGACTAATCTGGTTTACATGAGAAAAGGTTCAGTTCCCCAGGGGGAAAATACTCTATTGTTGTGCCTCATGTCATGGCTGCCGTCACATGATGGTGCAAAGCCTCTATTTCAAATGTTTTTTAAGACAACACAGTACTAACACAGAATGAAATTTGCTCTGTTTTTCATAAGCCATTGTCTTACAAATAATATGATTCTGCTGGGGTACAACAAGGGGTGTTGGGTGCACCAATGGGGAGTAGGTATGGGGTTACACTAAAGGTTTAATATAACATGTACCTATGGTGGAGAGGGTACATGGGGAGGGGGGGTCGTACCTCGTACCTCAGGTGCAGAACTCTCCTTTTCCTACCACTGGAGTCCATGCAGTCGGTGACATTGAGGAAAATATTTTTCCATCTGGTCTTATTGTACTCAGGCAAGTAGTACACTTTATCATAGGATGCTTTTATGAAGTTAACTCTCATTCATAAATCTATATGTTTGGGTACACCAGTCTAAGTTTTTCCTGACTGCATTCTTCCATAAAACACTTTCATCAATAAGTGATTTTTTGCCAGTCAAGGCTTGTGTGTGTGTGACAATTGATATTCTGCTCGTGACAGGTATAGACATTCTCAGTTCTGTATGTTACATGTACAATGTTACTACCCCTATAGATTATGTGTATTATCTTACCATTTGAAAGCTGTGAATCCTGTTTTGTGGGTGTTCCTGTTGGGGTCCCTGTAGGCACCAGTGGTGGAGGCGGTATGGATGGCTTGGGTGTATTGGCTTGAGCTTGTTGCCTCATTAGATGTCTTTGTTGTATTTTTAACATTTCAGGGTTTTCAATGATGGATGATGCAAACTTTGTTTTGTTACTACTGATGCTTATTCCATACACTTGCTTATGGAACTTTTCCTGGAAAATAACCCAGTTACAGACATGATGAAAAACACTCCTCATAAACAAATATCATCATCATCATCATCATCATCACCTCATTATCAAAGGCATCACTTTAACCAAATAAATTTTTATATCATGCCATTTCCAAAATGTTGCTACTAAACCAAGCTCAGCTATTATCTATCATCATCAATAGTAAGAACAATGTCTTGCAGCCATGCTTGATCTACACTATCAGCAAATCTTCATCAAAACACTGTCATATAAAATGCAGCTAAACCTCCACTAATGGACACCTTTGGGAGTCGGACATCTCTCATAACCACACAGCAATGCTTTGTCCCTTCTCCTGATAACCTCTACATGTATATCTTTAAACTCCCATAAACAGACAGGCACCTCTTGTGAGTGGACAACACTTCCTGGTCCTAATGGTGTCCACTTATGGGACCAGAGGAATGTTTGGTCTAACTACTGTATCACTCTGACTAATATAATTCCAAGTACAAGACATAATAATAATAATAATAAATAAATTTGGGGTAGCTCATCACCCTTCCTCACAGCAAAGTGCTGAATTACAAAGGGCGCAGCTCAACATGATCGGGTCGAAGGAATACAAGGGCACTTGACAAGACCACTTACAAGTAACATAACCTTTACTCAAGAGTACAAGTACTCATTTTGGCTTGCCACTAGCGAGTATGAGTCTATAATGAGCTCAACCAAAACAATACAGACTAGTTTGACTCACTACTTGGTAATATTCTTAAGTCAAATACTCATGAGTCACAAATGATACTTGCCTCTTATTCTAGTGAGTAGAAGCTATAAGTAGTATTGTAATATTGTTTTGTTGTTGTACCTTTTCTTGTTGTGACATTGCCTTTCCTAACTCATCTGGTGAAAAGTCAGCATAAGCGACTGTCCCATCCCATGAACACACTAACAACTCAAAGCCTGACTGACTCCTGAATCAAAAGTAAATTAACAGTGCTGTTACATGGTGCAATTTTGTTTGCAACCTGCGCCTTGCAATGAAGGTGCCAATCAAGTTGAAGGTGGGAAACAAGTTGCGTGAACCACTGCATGGGAGTTACACAGTGCAATGCCAAAAAGTTGTACAGCATGCAGTAACCAGTGTCACAATGAATTTACAAGATACAGAGTAATTACCGCACTGTAATGGTTCATGAAGCTTGTTTTGCAATGCCATTGTAAGGCCAGTTACATAGAAAATAATTATTGCAACAAACGACAGCACCTTAAGTCAGAGATTGTTTAAAATATGCTTGTAGTGAAAACTTCTTTTATATTAGTACAGTTCAACTTTATCCAATTGACATTTAAAGATGTCCGTGCAAAAACTGAGTAAGTGACTTTTGATTATATCCTAAATTCTCCTTTAAATTACAAGATCTTTGAGGAGAACTTACTTGTAGATTTTGATCAGACAATATTATCACTTCTGCTGTTTCTGCAGCGATCTCTTATAATGACAATGAGTGACTGTAGTTGAACTTTAAAGACATGCAAGAATGAAAGATGAAACTCAACTACACAACTTACCAAGACATATCCATGACTGAGTGGTTGAATAAATCATGAACAACAACCAGAGGTCTCTTTAACGATGTTAACTGGAAAACCAATTTCGTCAGTAATGACAGATGATGGGTTTGAAAATGTTTCTTACTACATTTGTATACTCCATTGACTTTCAATTCCTTCATTCATCCATTCATTCATTTATTCAGTCAGTCAGTCAATCAATCAATCATTCATTCATTATCATTACCATAATGCTCATTCATCAATGAATTCTTACCCAAATAGATAATGAACGATCACGACATCCAATAGCACAACATGAATATTGCTAAAAAAGAATAAAATTTAAAATAGAATTTACATGTATCAATACACCAAAAATCCCATTTCAAGTAATTTTATGTTAATGAATCAAGATAGAGCAGATTTCATGACTGGGAATATGGCACTGCATGGTCACAGCATGGTTATGTCAGGAATTTCAAATATCTTTATAGGCATCACTGCATTGACACAGTCACAGCATAGTGTGGTCTGTTTCACATGCATACAAAATCTGCTCTATAATACACTGCAGGTACCTTGAGTCTTGATGAATCACCATTGATTTTCTTTACAAATAGTTTGGGATTAAATCTCTATTGAAAACAAAGAATACTGAAAATTGAATACCATTTTTTTGATCTCTTGTTTCACTTTTGAATATAGGCCTTTTGAGAAATGTCACAAAAATATCAGCACTGATGGCAAAATGGACAGCATTAACTGAAAGAGCACCTAATTTAGAGATTTTGCCATGTTTGAGAATTTGTTGAAGTACCAGAATAAAATTGAGGGTATTTTTTAATTCCACTTTTTCACAAAGTATATATGACTTGATGGCAAGCCATGATGTCATCCAGCTATACATTATTTCTAAAAACTCTTTTTTTTTACATTCTGTAAACTGTACTTACAACACAAGTGATGGCTTTCCTGTGACCTACAAAATCCATCCTAGTCCTCCAGCCATCTCTCTCAAGTATTTTTGCAACAGGGCCAGAGTTATTCATAGCATGTGCTGAAACAACATAGTGGCCATCTGGAGACCAGCTCAGACGTAGGACATGAGTTGTTCCACTACATTCTGTGAAAGGCTCAGAAACAGATGCTTCCTGTTGCCAGTCACTTGTACGCCAGACCTTCAAGGTCTTGTCATCAGCTTGGGATGCAAGATATTTGCCCACAGGGTCCCATGTCACACCTTTAACAAGACCAGTATGACCCTTTAGGACTTGGATGACCTCTGGTATATCAAAAATAGAGATTTTTAGTGTTTACAAAACATCAAATTCAAATATGTTACTCAAAGCAGGGTATCTGATAAGACACATGGATGCTGATCTGTATTCCTATACTAAAACCTGCATCTTCTTTATCCTGAGCACATTTTCTGTACTAGTTTATAGAGATAAAATCCAAAGATGTGCATTAGTTTCCATTTTTTTTTCCATCAAAGTCTGTGTTTGAGTCCCAACAGTGAAGTGCTTTTTCCAGAAGAAAGAGACTTCCTACATGTACATGTTGTAACATGAGCTACAGTTTGACATTTGGCAACCTGATTACTTAGTTACTCTTGGTCAAAGGGTACAACTGCATTAAAGACACTATGCAATAACATTACCTGGAAATTTCTGAGCATTCCACACAGTAATTGTATTATCAACACTAGCAGATGCCAGGAATGAATCATCTGGAGACCAGGACAGGTCAAGGACATCTGAAAATTATAGAGACAACATGATCATGATCTTCATGATGGAGGACTTATCTGTCACTATTCTGTACTTGTGGACAAAGGCAGACTATGTACTTACTGACTGGGTGGGAGGGGCAGACAGGAATATATTTGGTTCGAAGTCATGGCAATATGGATCAAGCAAAGCAAGGTCTGTACAGAATGAGCACGAGCCAAATATTTTCCATGGCCCATCCAGCCCAACCTAACTCAGTCAATAAGCATTTTATCATGTGATTCTTATTGATCATTTTGTTTACAGATTTAATATGTAAAATATTTAATGTAGAGGTAGTGCATGTGTGCCAGCAGATGAAGAACAACTATGTGAACATGTTGCTGAGAAAGGTTATTTATTTGTATTGTACTTATGTTAGACTCCTCTGCAGGTTTCTCTGTAATCATAGAATTTGAATTTTATATCTTGGGTTTCCTGTGTTACTGATGGAGAGGGACTAGGCACTAGTTAGGTAAGAGAAAGGAAGGAGGAGACGGCATCTTGCTTTTCTTCCCTTCCCCTCTCCTCAGTCCCCCTCTTCTCGAACAAGAATCCCACAGGAATCCCAAAAGAGAGAAAATGGAGATGCCAGCTAAGGAGGCTATATTTGTGTCTCTAAGCTGATAAATATTGTAATCATTCACTGAGCAATTACAACATACCTCCATCATGTTGTCTCAAAGTGTGAACACATCTCCATTGTTCAATGTTCAGTTTACCACCACCACCACCAAAAGTTGTCATGGAGCCAAGATATCTTGCCATTTGCCATATCATAACTAAATTGTCATCTCCACCTGATGCTAGATACTTGCCATTCATGGACCAGCGTACACAGTTAACACATGCTGCCATGGTAACCAATCAAATAAACAATTTAAACTGAAGTAAGGTAGACTATTAAATTAATATAAATTTATCTACAATTGCTTACCTAAATGATTGTCCATCTGACAGAGGAGTCTTGGAATCTCAGTATTCAATTCTTCTTCTTCACTTTTCAGTGGACCCATATTCCAAATAGCAACCTTCCCACAGTCATCACCTAAAAATAAAATACACATGATCCCAGAATTCAGAAAAATATTTTGGGTTATTCTAGATTACACATCCCAGAATTCAGAAAAATATTTTGGGTTATTCTAGATAAGTCCATAAACTGTGCTTTGTAGGAAATTTGTTAGTGCTTACATTATCATAAATTATTAGAAAACGCCACTATTTTGTGCTCTACTAAAGGATTTATCCAGCAAAAAGCACTATCTACTCTTCATACAACTGGGACCAAATGCTCATAAACTGTGCAAACTGGATTTTGTAAGCATTAGTAAATTCAACTATAGATAATACATATATAACTATAGATAATACCTTGACCACCAGTAGCAAACCTTGAGCCATCTGGATGAATATCAACTGAGAAAATAGGCCTCCCTGGAAAGAGCAAATAGTTTGAGCATAAATTGATAGTTTATTACCTGTCCTTTAGGTGTGAAGCAGACTTTGTATGACTGTGCATAGTCACAGCATGGCATAGTTACGGCAGGAATTTTGAATGTTTTGTAGACATTATGGTACTGATATTGTACAGTTCGTATAGGAAACTGCTCAATAAGAAAAGGACGTCCAACAAACAAGTTACAAGGTGGCCAGTCAAACTACATGAAAATGTAACCACTTGAGAAAGATTAGAGTAAATGCTCTTTAGAGGAAACCCTTTAGAGTATCAACTAAACCGAATAAATTCTGCAGCAATTAAAGAACGAAATACAATTGCAAATATGTAGATATCCATTCATTCATTTTCGTTCACTAGACATAGCTTATAAGCTTAATCTGTGCATTTTCTACCAACTGGTTCAAAACTTTGCAAAAGTACACTTCAATGAAAGAAAATGAGAAAAAGGATATATAAAATACACAAGCGAAAATGAAGAAAATCATCCCAATGCAATGATAAAATGTAAGCAGTAATAAAATGAGTCATCATTTGATCTCTAGTGTAACACGCGAGCGATGTGATCTTCCAAATACTGGAGCGGTGCTGCAGTTTGCAGGACCTCATAAAAACTGAAACTACAAGAAATCTAAACTTACCATCATGAGAAACCCAGCTCGGCTTAAGAAGCCTCATTTATACCGTACTTAACTGCGTAAATCCAATTAAAAAATGCAGAATTTGAATGTAATAAATTAAAGTCAGTTCGCCGCCATTTTGATTTGAAAATTAAACTGCTGACTCTATTGATTGCAGTATGCTAATTCCCAGGCCATTGAGGTGTAGAACGCATTCGAGCAGACACAGGAATACCAAAATCTTGTCAAGAAAAACACCCTCTCAACCGTCCTCGGAGACCCAGGGCGTCAGGGAGCGGGGAGGGGAGCGGAGGGGAAAGGAAAGAGGGGAAAAGGACGCCCTGGGCTTTTGACTACCCCTAACTTGTCTTGAGGCCAAAATCAATCCAATTAGATGGTCTAACGTAAACAAAGTTCAAATGACAAAAATATCTGGCTCATTTCAATTATCGCTTTCATATGGTGACAGTTGTTAAGCCATATCCTGTGAGAAGTTCCTCAAATAAATCTTGTTTCACCAAGGTTTTTGCAATTTATCTATATTTTTCACTCTAAACTCATTGCTATTGCAAAATACATGAAAGAGATTACGTATGTATTGTTTAAAAGTCGCGGTGAGCTGGAAACATGGTACTTTTCAAACTAAACGTGACAGCTTGTATTGTTTAAAGTCTTGGCGATGCGTGGGGTCAACTTGCTTACTGGTAATTTTAGATGATTTTAATCTAATGGTACAAACGCTTCTGATTGGCCTCATTATAATTAAATTATAATGAGGCCAATCAGAGCCTTTGTTGACGTTTGGCCTCAAGACAAGTTAGGGGTAGTCAAAAGCCCAGGGCGTCCTTTTCCCCTCTTTCCTTTCCCCTCCGCTCCCCTCCCCCCTCCCTGACGCCCTGGGTCTCCGAGGACGCCTCTCAACTTTCACCAACTTTCCATCTTATGACATAAAGAAAATCGAGCAAACGGTCGGTGAATTAGATTTCTAAGCGCTCTAGAAACTACAGTCACATTGTTGCATTTCTCTCAAAATAAACCTTTGGTGAATGCTGGTGCGGAATGTTTTGAACAAAACCCCGACCTTTAGCTATTTAACGATATCTTAGTTTCAGCAACTGAAATCTATTTTTCATTCCCGTATTTTCCACCTTTTTTAATTCTCTTTTTTTGATAATATTTTTTTCTTATTTTTACGTCTTTTAGTCCTCTCTCTCTTTTAATCAACAACTTAAAAGAAAAGAAAAGAGAAGAAAAGAAAAGAACCTGGAAATCGAGAAGGAAAAAGAAAAAGAAAAAAAGGAAGAAAGAAAAAGAAAAAGAAATCGGTCAAGTAGCCGGTTTCGAACCCGGCTCTTGATCTGCTCACTTGCTTCACAGTTCAAGGATTTTCCAACTGCGCCACGGGATCGCGTAATTTGCACAACAATAGATAGCCAATTAACAGGATACACTAGGTTATTTTGTCCTCCAAATCCCTCAGTAGACCAGTTAGCCTAGTGGTATGGTGCAGTCATTTACGGCCTAGGATCCGACTGTTTCCTCCCTCTTTGACTGCGAAGCTCGCTGTGTTCTACCGGATAGCGCGGAAGGGGCCGAAATCTCCATCCTATACGTAACATGCGATGATTCAGCGATTTGTCTGGATGCATGGTCCGACTTCTACTTCTACTTCTACTTTATTACTCTTCAACACTTTCGTATCAAGAAGAGAAACAAAAATATACAAATATAAAATAAATAAATCATCTATAGATAAGTAAATAAACGTAGGTATATATATATATTATATATACAAATTCTAAAAAAATATGAAATGTACTAAAATGTTTAAAGCTCATATAATAATATTCTAGTTGTCTGATATATACCCGTCAATCCTAATCAATATGTAAACTGATAAATGTGATAATTAAAGCTTATGTCCTAAACGATCTCTATGCTCGCTTCAATTGAAAAACAATTCCAAATAACATAAAATAAAATAAATAGATAAATAAATAATCTAAAATAAACTAAATAATCTAAATAATCTAAACTAAAATACTTTTGTAATATTATTACTCTAATTCCCCAATATATTCCTTAAATCTCTAATTAATATAGCAGAAGATATAAAAATTAAATTAAATGGTGGTGCCACGATTTTTTGGTTTTGCATAAAATTAGCATTACTAATTTACTTTGAGTACCGGGGATCGAGTCCTACTTGAGTCAACAACTTTTTTTTCTTTTTTCTTTTTTTTATGGATTCTATTTCTCTTCTCTAATTTTTCTTGGCTTAAAATACAGATCTTCGATGAAGAAAACTACATAAACTCTTTACATTAGCTAGATACTTTCAAATTTGGCGCAATTAATAAAACAAATATCAAACAAATAAAATTTTCATTCCACTTTCCAAAGACCATTTCGACCTCTGATACTTATGCAGGTTATTTAAGTACTCCCTAATCCCAACCAAATATGGTGTAGAAATCGACCCGTCTCCTACCAGTCCTTCCAGTATGCTGGCGATGGGCCGGGCCTGAAATTGCAAGCACTGTTGTAATAAGCCTATATTGCCTCAAAGCAACGATGTTCTATAAACTTGCAAAGAAAAATGTAAACCGATAGATATAAGCCTGTAAATCCGTGTGATGATTTGAAATCAATTTTGCTATAAAAATATTTAATGACTTATTATATTCTATAGCGCTTGCTTTCATGTGATTGGTTGTCGGTGACAGGCACGTCAAATATCATTTGTTGGTACGTTTTTCACCAACAATTTTTTGATACACGTGAAAAAAATGCGACATATAATTGGATGTGTTATAAAAGTATGACAGCTAATTGACACAGACGCGCCAAAAATGATGGGTTAGCAAACCGAATACAGTCAGGCCGAAACAAAAAACAAAGTCTCTCTGGGATCTCTTTGACTGGGTACTAGTCCCCCCTCCCCCCGACCATCGTGGCAAGGCTAACACGGGCTTAACACGGGCTTGCTTCAAAACTGTTAGAGATCGACCAGTTAGACGTATGAACCGTTCGATCAGACGCGGTGACTGTACAGAGAAGGAAAGAGAAAGAGAGGGAGGGGCAAGGGCAGGGAGCATCGGTTTGTTCCAAATATGTCTCACATACAGGATAATACAAAGTTCTCCATAATAGCGGAAATCGGGTTATCGGAAAGCGTTCGAAGCGATCTAAGCAAAGTAGAAAATACGAACTTAAGACCTGCTTGCCACAGGAACCCCAGTAGCTTAATGGTTGGACTGTCTGACGACATAGCGGAAAAACAATTAAGCGCGGCTTTTTTTATGTTTGGTTTGGTTTGGTTTGGTTTGGTTTGGTTTGGTTTGGTTTGGTTTGGTTTGGTTTGGTTTGGTTTGGTTTGGTTTGGTTTGGTTTGTTTGGTTTGTTTGTTTGTTTGTTTTGGTTTTGTTTTTGTTTTTGTTTTTCATAAACTGATAATGAAGCATGGAAAGCAGTAACTGCTACACTTTTACTGACTTTAGTAAAAACTTTTTACAAAACCTTGTGACGCTACATGCAGTAAATTAAAGCTTCGCGGGGATTATTTATCAAAACAATTATAATGACTTTTCTGCTGATCAAAATGTCGCCTCTCCTAAAGTACAGGGCATTATATCTCTAAAATCGTATTCACTAAATTTTGGTCTACATTTGATATTTTGTTCTTTGTGTCTAAAACGGCTTGTATGCAAAATATTGAGGTTAAAAAACCTATTGTGTACTTTTAATGAGAGGCTAGAGGAGATTTCGTATGACTGGGAAAATGGCACGATCACCGCACGGTACCGTTACGGTAGGAATTTTGAATGTTTTTATAGACAACCCGGCACTGACACGGTCACGGTACGGCGCGGCAAGTTTCCCACTCATACGAAATTCACCGCTCTATTAACCGTTTTCCGCCCTGTCGAGTCTGACTGGTACTCAAAAGGCATTCAAACCCTGCCTGGGCTCAAATTTATTCTGAGCTAATTACACACTCGATGAAACATACATATATTTCTAACACTTTCTAACTGTGGCAATTGCATTCATAAAACGTTGCGCACGAGAGGTGGCATTTTGTACAGTGGTCCCGTTTGTTCGAGTGTATTTGAAACACAACCCACTATCCCAGAGGGGCGTGGGTTCGAGTCTCACTTGAGCCAAAGATGCCAAAGATATTTTCTCTTTCTCTCGTAGGGCGTTCATCCAAGCCCTTAACCTGAGTATCAGGCCCTTTTGGGAAAGGGAGTGGGGAGGGGAGGGGAAAGAGGGGAGGGGGGGGGGGGGCACAAGTGTTCTTCTTTATCTTTCAGATCGTTTTACTTTTTTTTAAGCTTGAAAGGAATTATGAGATAAGCGAGGAAGAATTTCAGACAGCTTTGGAGGAGGCCCTAGAATATTTCCCAAGCATTTCCCTCCTCCCCAGTCCTCCTCCCCTTCCCCTCTTCCCTCCTCCCAAAAGGGTCTCATATACTCAGGTTATCAAGCCCTTGCACTTTCTCTTATTTCTCTTTGATGGATACTGGTGTCACAGGGATTTCTGTTATATTTGATCGGCGTGTTTGAAACGCTTCATCGAGTTTGAACTAATGTCTTTTATGTCGTCTGTTCTTTCCGACTCATGAACAATCTGTTGACCCGTGCAAATCGTCAATGACATTAACACAGGTAGCACCCGCTATGCAATTAATTGAACAAAAACCTTACAACAATCATAAAACTCACAGATATCCAAAATTTATTGAAATTGTCATCGAGTTTAGGCAATATGAACGCAGGATTGGGGTTGCTTTTCCTTGCCTTTGTGTTGTCACTCTTGGCACTTGAAATTCGAGGCAAAGTTTTTCCAGAAGTAGTACAGTCTGTAACAGGTAAATCCATCAACACTTAAGAGCAATTTAGTATATCCACTTGATTTTATGAGATCATCTCTTTACTGCTTCGCTCTGCTGAGAGTCATTGAGTTTGTTAACAGTTAACCTATTCAAGTGAGAGAGCTCAACACTGAGAAATAAAAGATAAAGTAGATACTAGTATATTGGTTAATTGGATATGGATCTAGTGTTAATTTTTTCACATTTAGCTCCATCCTTTTCGTTACTAGCTGTTTTCGTTTTGCAATTAAATTAATCCATTTTCAGTGTTGTTACCGTTGAATGACAGAGGCAAACAAGCGAATGTTAAAGTGTCCAAGTATACGCCCGACCAGTGCTAGAAAAAAATTCTGATTCAAGAAAAACTTTTCTTCGTAGGTAGTACACTCAGGCACTTCAACTTTCCTTTCTTTGATTTTAGTGTTAAGTATTTCCGCTGAATTTGTACGGTCATTTTGTATGTAAGAAATTGCAGATGATGAAGAAAGCCTCGAAAAGGATCCTGCTATCAAGCCAGAGAAGCATAGTGGAATAAGTCGTACGGAAAACAAAAACCAGCTTAACAAGATAGAACATGCGCCGGGTTTGACCAAGAATGCTCAGTGGGTCACAGAAATAGTCGACGACGATGAACCCGATATACAAAACGCAAACAAAAGAGCAAAATCCGAGAGAAAGTGGTCTTCCAATGTTGATAAAGTGGCTATAAAATCGAGTAAAAACAAAAATAAGACAAAAGTAAAAAATAAACAACTCCATGCCCAAACTGCCAGTTTCCAAAGGGCTCAACATAAAGACATACTGTACATACCCAAGCACAATGGTGCCGAACTGTTTTGGGATTCAAAAGCATTACATTGGCAAGAAAAACGTCCTTTCTTGCCACTGAAATATAAAGCCAAAAACTTTCTTTCCCGTTTGCAAGAGAACAACCCGTTGTTGCCAATGAAATATAAAGTCATGAAACACTTTCATCGCCATTCGCAAGAGAAAAGCCCTTTGTTGCCAATGAAATATAAAGCCAAAAACTTTCATCGCCATTTGCAAGAAAATAGTCTGTTGGTGCCATTGAAATATAAAGCCAAAAACTTTCATCGCCATTTGCAAGAAAATAGTCTATTGGTGCCATTGAAATATAAAGCCAAAAACTTTCTTTCCCGTTTGCAAGAGAACAACCCGCTGGCGCCATTGAAATATAAAGCCAAAAACTTTCATCGCCATTTGCAAGAGAAAAGCCCTTTGTTGCCATTGAGATATAAAGCCAAACAATTTCATCCTCAAATCGAAAGCTTTCAGAACGCCGAACATAAAGACATTTTTATGCCCATGGCAGATAGCGGACTTTTGAAGTCTCACTCATTACATGAAAATTGGCTGCCGCTGAATGAGAAAGTCAAACTTTACCAAAACGAGAACGAAATAAAACATAATTCTACTAGTAACATCTTGGAACACAAGCCTCTTAGAAATGTGAGTGCTCAGAAAGGACGGAATAGGAAATTTGAAAATTACGGCTCAATAGGGATGAAAAGTATGCCAGAGTTTGGCTCTATGGCAATAAATGCACATTGGGCTCCGCTAAAAGACCAGGTTCAACAAATTGAATCTGAAATAGAAAAAGAAACAGAGATAATGTCTAAACCAAGGGTTGAACTGAAAAATCGAACTGCATTGCAAAGTTACCCTTTAAATCTACAAAAAGAACAGAGTAGTGAAACTAATATGACTACTGTAAAACAGAAGGAACATGGCCCACCTAGAAATGATAGTAATCTCAGTTGGTCTATGATAACTAACAATACACAAACGGACAATGGTCTATACAGAAGTAACAGTGTTAGTGTACCTGGGAGACCCCAAAATACAACAAATCTTATGAATAAGCAAAACTCATTTCTCACGCATTTCAAAGCTCATACAGAAAAGTATGATTTTGATGAAATCAAAACTCCCTTCAACAAATCTAATAATTCTAAACACGTTTTGAGCTCTTTGAAGGCAAACATTGACCAAAAAACGACAAAAGCTGAGCCGACATTAATGTGGTCCAGCGGTAAACTCCTTCCAGCTCCAAAGGATTTCCTTGTAACGAACAACAACAGCCAGATACAAAATCAAACAGACAAAAAACATCAGGATTTGGACGAACTGCCGGACTGGAGTCCTTGGTCAACATGTTCTGCAACGTGTGGGAGAAAAGGAATTCAGATTCGTACTCGTAAGTGTGAGCATGCGCAATATAGCCACGTTTGCAATGAGAATGCTGTTGATTGGAGATCGTGTGCTACAATGGTCACATGTCCAGGTAATGTATGTACTTTTTTGACTCATACCTCTTAATTATTGGGGGGCCATGGTAGAGACTAGTGGAAGGGTCTTATGAGGTGCGGACAACAAACTCGTGCAACTTGTCTTACAACATTATTAATTACTTCCAGTTGTAAGTTGCAGAGCAACGTTGCTTGTGTCGTTACCCGCGGTTCATCTTTTTCGCAACCGCATCTCGTTGCAAGTTGTAACAATATGTTGCAAGAAGTATAATATCATGTGTAATTTCTCAACGTCACAACTGTCAACTAGCCATTAAACCTTTTTGTTGGGCGGTAAAAAAATACTAGCAAAATCGTCCTGCATCTTAGAGCTCAATAATATTGCGCGACCGTATTACCTCAACTTTAGAGCAGTTTTCGTTTGAGTTGGAAACAAAACGCGATGTGACGTGTCCTTTTGTTTAAGAAAAACAAAAGTTTTATCGTAACCGTGTCGTGTGGTGCATGACCCTGTCAATTCCCAGTCAGACAAAAATTTATCAAAACTCGCCATGAAAAGAACGCGCAACTAAACAAAATCATTGTCGCCCTGCTTAGTTTAATTTAACACTGAGACATGCACTTATGGATTTAAAATGACCCACAGATACACCTTTTAAACTTGCCAAGCACATCAAAAGCAGTGCATCGATGGAGGATTTAGATCCTCGTCATCAATGGGGACATTGGTCTGCTTGCTCTAAGAAATGTGACAGAAATAACCTGAGAGTTCGAAAAAGAACATGTCCAGGTCAGCATTCAGTTGACACGGGTGTATGCCTAAAACCTACGATGCAGTGGGCTTGGTGCAGATCTCAAATTTGTAATTGTAAGTTGAGTGTCAGTCTTATTAATTAGTCAACACTTTTGATGTTTGTTTCTTGAAATGAGTAGCCTTGTTTGCCCTCAGTTTGCCTTGACATACTCTTGGGGTAGTGATAATCAATTGTGACAACTAAAAGTGACAAAGATGTCAGACTCGCCGCGTCTGTATGTATTATTATTGAATTGTCCTTGTAGAAATAATTGGCATTGGAATTGGTAGGGAGCGCATTGTCCGTTTCTGGAGAATCTCTTCAAATGAAAGTATAAACATATTTGGGATCTTGATTCAATCGAGACCTTACTTCACCTTAATTAATTAGATAAGGGGCGTTTATTGGAAAGTGGGCGTTAATTATGGAAGAGTTTCTAACTCTGTAAGATTCTTGTCCTCAGACCTCGCTTGCGCGCCCAAAATCTTATAGCGTTTTGAGAAATAAGTGAAATTCAAGATTTTGATTGTTTTCATTATTTTTTTAATCTCAGCAACAAAGCCTTCAGCAAAGACTAAATCCAATTCTACGTCCTTTTTGTCTCATCAAGTGCCCGGCAACACATCAAAAATCGTCATACACACAGATAAAGGACTAATGTTTCAAAGTAACTGCATGACGTCACCTTGGGGAAAATGGTCGAAGTGTTCACGAACTTGCGGTGAAAATTCTCTTAAATTTCGTACCAGGTCCTGCTCGTGCAATTCGAAGGATAGGTGTGACAAGCCGATGATTGAATGGAAACATTGTACATTGGACGCATGTCCAGGTAAGGTCGATTTGGTGGGTAGGAAATAAGGGAGTATGACTACTCATAAGTAAGGTATCTAAGTAGATTTGATAGGTAGAAATCAAGGGAGTATAACTACTCATACTATAAGAATGGTATATGACAGTACTGACAAATGAATACTTGAACACACTCAAACACACTTTAACGCACTCTTGGACATACTCGGTCCCACAAGCCACACAATGTTCCCTCATTTGTTGTACAGGAGCGTTGCGTGACAAACGTAAAGTCACTAGTCATGCTACAGTGGGATGCATGATACTCATTTGTTACCATGTGAGCGCACAAAAGGCCGGTACGGAATTTCAATTGTCCCCCCCCCCCCAATTGAATGTTGTCTGGTGATGATCCAAACCCCCAGGGCTCAATGACTGCACATTGTATCGGGAGGGGCAAGGAGGGAGGTGGAGCTCCCGGAAACCTTTGTACAAAGAAAGGGTGAATTTTTGGAAAAACATACAAATTTGTGCATGCGCTATTTCTCACTGGTTTGCAACCGCTGCAACAGCTCGATTTTCACAGATTCTCTCACATGGATCTCCCCTTTCTTATACACAATCGTTTACAGGGAGCAACGAAATGTTGGGAGGAGACCGAGGGATATGGGGCAAGAGAAGGCCAGCTGATACTCAGGTTACAACCTGTTCTCAGCTCTAATGGCTGTTCTTCCGAAACATATGAATAGCATGTTATAACGTGACTTTGCTCGAGATAGAAGTGTTTTTGTTACTTTACTTCATAGGAGAGGAAAACTACAGTCCATGGTCTTCATTTTCTGAATGTTCCAAGTCATGCGGTGGAGGATGGAGAAAGAGATTACGTCATTGTGTAAAAAAGATAGGTCTATGTGATCAAGATCTACTGATTGGCATCAGAGTTTGTAATGCACAGGAATGTCCTAAGATGAGAAAACAAAGTATGTCGTACTTTTAAATTATTTTAACTTTAAGCGCATTGTAGTTTAACATAGTGTAAAAAGTCTCCTGTGGCTGCAAAAAATTAGTGGCAACAATGTTGCGAGTTCTTGAAGTTGGTTCAAAAACCTTCTTCGTTTCAGTTGCTTCAGCATTGTTTCGCTAAAAATTGTTGCTGCGCGCCATGCTTCACTGTTACACCAAACCTTTTTGATACAACCATGTTGTGAGTTCTTGAAGATTGTTAAAACCTGCAAAGTTATTTCGCAGCCATATTGCGCCTAAAATCGTAGCTGGTGCACCATGTTTTTAGGCAACAATATGATGCTGTGCTAAAGTAGTCGTCTAGTATGACACAAACTTAACGATATATGCTACCAGATAAATCCACAATGATTATCATACCGCTGTAATATTTTTCTTTACTAGTCTTTAGCCCAGTTTCAGTCGGAAACAACTTAAACGATGTAGAATCGAACTGTGGGTTTGTACCATGTGAAGAATTTGGTTGTATTGACAACCCTTACAGCAAGTGTCTGGCAGACAGACAATGCGACCCGGTATTTTATGATCTCAATGGAAATGTGGACACTCACTGCACAGGTAAGTATTAAACAGTACTTTTTTCTTGTAGTGTTTAGTTCAATTTTTTATTAGAAAATTTCCCCTGAAGTTTTTCACCTAGGATACAGCCGCATCTGGACGAGCAAGTTTTTCTTTACAAGTTTCTTTGACAAGTTTTCTTTCTCCTGTAGACGGACCAATAAGTTTTCTTTGACACGTTTACTTGTGTAGACGACAAGCAGGTTTACTTTTCAAGGCGGAATGTTCTTCAAGTTTTTCATGTTATCCATCTACACGAGCTAATCTTTGCTTTGACAAGTTTACCTTTCAACAATGACCGCGACTACTCCTGCGTACAAAAGTAAACCATCCCCCGGGATTCAATAAAGTGTTCCACTCATATATTGCTCTTATTTACTTACATGAAGCGTGGCAGCGTTATTTTATCAAGAAGCCCATCATGTTCTGTGGTTATGATCCTTGTCTTTTGTCACGTTGTCAAACCGAGTTTGGTAAGTGTTCGGTGGACCTGACATGTAGACCAGTCATCGTTGGACCCAATGGCTCTCTCATCGATTGCCGACCCTTTGACGCTTTTTATAAACGAAGATTTTATAACCGATTACCAAGACGACGATATTTCAAATAGACGGTGAAATTATATTTATTATAACTCATCAATAAAAACAAGATAAAAATTCCTTCAAATTCCAATTAAATGTTCTTTCGAAGACAAAAGTATAGTTCTATAGTTTTGTAAATATCAATAATAACTGGAAGACAGTTGGCTATTTATTTGATAAAGTATGACAAATAACAACTTTTGACGACTTTCATATATCGATGTACACTTGGATTCGGACACCACTTTGCCGAAGATCTGCCTCGTTCACTTGTTACTTTAAGTCCCGGGGGAGGCGGGGGACTCCATTGTAAAAGGATCGGGTATGCTCGTCGTATCTCTTAGGAGTAAAAATTTGGTATCTTTTAGGGTGTTAAAATTGAAGTTTAGAGTTTTAGCATTTCGTGGTATCTTTTAGGGTATCAAAAGAGCCCATCTCTTATTATCTTGTTCTCAAATGGAAGAAATTTGCCCAACAAAAGCATGCCGACTATCCAATTTTGTGCTTATAGTAATAATGTACATTTTAAAAATTGTTATCTCTAGACTTCCGGTATCTTTTAGGGATATTTTTGAAAATTTCCGACGAGCATACCCGACCCTTTTATAATTTACAATTGAGTCCCCCCCGGGCTTTATGTCAAGAAGCCCAATGCACTGTACACGTAAGAGAATCCGGAATGATGCAGGATTCCAGATTCCTAGAGCTGTCTATGGATTCCACGGGCTGGATTCAGGATTCCGGATTCCAAGGGCTGGATTCCAGATTTTCCAATCAAAATTTCGTGAATTCTGGATTCCCTTACATGAGGCGATACCGGCATGCAATACGTATCAACAATTTCCTCAGAGACAAGGCCCGGACACACGTTGCACCCTGCAGAATTGCACCGTGTGTCTAGGCCTCGGAGCGAGCTAAGAATCGATATAAACTTCTGCATTGTTCTACGATTCTAACCGATTCATTGTTCTAACCGCCGCCCGGTTGCTTCAGTTGGATGAGCGCAGGTCTTCGATTCAGAGCGGAAGGTCGGGGTTTGATTCCCCGGCTGTACCAACACTCAGGGCTTTAAATAACTGAGGTGCTGTGTTACGAGGGACTGCTAGGTCCAAACGTGTAGTTTCTATATCATTCTATACAAATGAGAGCTGGCGATGAACCTTTAACTGTAAGACGAGACAGTTCTTTCACTGTAGTCTTTGTTTTATTATACTTTAAGGAAGGGATAAATACCGAGAAGCGAGGCTTTTAGCCATATACATCCCGAGGGCCGTACTTATTATGTGATTGAGGAGGGTTTCACACAAAAACCATTCAAAAACACAATCACTGATTAGATCATTGTTACTGAATTTACAGAAGGAAACCCTAAAGAATTGCTTTTCAATTCTATTCAGGGCAATACTAACGAACTTCATGATAATACACAAAACGTTTTTTTGTTGAAGAAATTTCATCAATTAGCTCAGTAGTATAGTGGCTAAAGGAGGGTAAAGGAGTGCAGAAGGTCTCGGGTTCGAACCCCAGTCGTTAATCAAAGACTTTTTTTTCACCAGTAATCGCTACTTAGTATCTTTCTAAGAAAATTTGTAAGTCTCGATCAACACATAGATGGTCTAAGAAAGTATGGGACGAAATTATAAATTCAAGGGATGTATCTGTATAAACCCCGGGAATTATAAATTCAAGGGATGTATACAGATACATCCCGGGAAAGATCCATATAAAACCCTTGAATTCATAATGATCGTGAAATAAGCGATATAAAGTGCTATGAATAACAAAGAAACCCGACTCAATCATATAATAAGGACTTGTACACACGTCTAGCTCTAGGTCTAAAAGGGATGTCTATCTATTTGGGAGACTCTCTCTTATATAATGTCCTGTAAGACAGGCAAACACAATCAGTCAGATTGGACGGCGCCTTTTCCAATGTGATTGGTTGCACGTGAAAACATTGCCAATCATGTTATTCCAGAGATGTCAAGGTTAATCTATTGTTTCTTAAAGCCAAGGAGAATTCCCTATTTTGATATTCTATACTTTGATATTCTAAATTGAAATTACTCTTGTCAGCAAAATGACAGCACACTGAAGACTATAAACCACCAAATTATTAAAACTAACGCGGTAAACCAAAAACTAATTAAAACTGGAAAAGTGTATCATAACAGCTGCCTTTGTAATTACATCTGCAAATGGTTAGACCTTCACGTCTTCTCGGATTATGACCTAAAACCGTAGGTCCCGTCTCTCCACACTTCACGACTTACATTGGAGGGACATTAAAGAACCCACACCACTATGGGAGAGTAGGCCATGAAGTTGCCGGTGTGTGTGATCTGTCCTATTACACTACAGGGACCACAGTAATTGGCGAAAGCTTTTGTGGTGTCCCTGCCTTCATTGGAAGGAAAAGCTAATAAACTAAACTAATTAAACTGATGCAGCAAAATGTATCGTTTAGCAAGGAGATGAGAAGAGCTGCAGTTGTTGCATCGTGTGACACCTCCAAGACTTACATATCGCGTATGCTTGTGTTGTAAGTGGGGTTCTGCATTGATAAAAAATAAATTTAGAAAACAAAACTTTATTTATTCTAGGACAAAATGAAGACAATACATTGATCGATATGTTGCAAAGTGCATTCAATATCATCCTCGGGGACCCAGGGCGAAAGGGGAGAGGAAGGACAGGAGGGGGAGGGGGAGGGGGAAGGAAAGGAGAAGGGGAAAAGGACGCCCTGGGCATTTGACTACCCCAAACCATTTCCAACGGCAAAACTTAATCCTCTCTCTGATTGGCCTCATTATAATTTAATTATAATGAGGCCAATCAGAAGCATTTGTGCGGTTGAGCTCGATTCGTCTAAAATTACAAGTAAACAAGTTGACCCCACGCATTGCAACACCTCTTAAACAAAGCGAGCGGACACGTGAAAACCTTAAACAGAAACAGAAGCTGGTTGTATCGAAAATTATTCAGAAACAAGATGTGTTTGCAAAGCTACCCACAGGATTCGGGAAACGTTTGACTTTAATACCAAATTTTGCCTGATCTCGGTGTGCAGAACTTGACACACAAACATGTTAAACTGTCATAGCATCCAAGCGTTAATTGAGATGTGCCGGATATTTTTGTTATATGACCTTGTTTACGTGGGATATCCCTAATAGGATTAAGTTTTGCCGTTGGAAATGGTTTGGGGTAGTCAAATGCCCAGGGCGTCCTTTTTTCCTTTTCCTTTCCTTCCCCCTCCCCTTCCCCCCTCCGGTCCTCCCCCTCCCTCCCCCTCCCCCTTCGCCCTGGGTCCCCGAGGATGATTCAATATAAACATGAAATAACACTCAATATAAATAGCATAAAACCAATATTATTTTATAGTGACCACACCCAGATTTAAAGGCGATTCAGTGACTAAGCTATAAAAAAAATCCTATACTTATGATATAGCACTGCATTTTAAATGCACTTTAACCAAATTCCTTTTTCCACTGCCTTTTATGAATGATGAAAGGCGGCCATTTCTACCTAATGTATTAATACATTGTCATATTTCGAAAATTCAAAGTTTAACAAAAACCTATAACTTAAAGACAATTTGTTTTAAATTACTGGGAAATTTGAAGCCACAACCCTTCTCATATAAAAGCATCTTCAACAGATACGACTCTCTTGTGTCGTGACTTGCGCAGTGTGTAAAATCTCCATGCTATGATTTGGATCACGGCCAGGAACATGGGAACTAGGCACATGAGGTTGAACATCACATCTTGAAGGGTAGAATGTTGAGCTGATAGAAGAAACATCAACAAGTAAGCTAGAGTACAATTATATAATAATGGGTATAGTACGCACGATCTGATTGGTCGAGAGCCGTGTGATTACAGCACACAATCATAGATGACGTCATTGAATTTTACGCACTCACGACTTCGTTTCGTTGGCTACTTTTTTGTTCTCACCACATTTTGACGTCACCTGTGCATCTATTAGAGTACAGATGTACGGAAAAGTGTGAAACGGCTGGCATATTTATATGGAGGTTTGGGAAGTGAATACGTGAGAAACAGGGATACCATTACAGCTTGTTCAGTCCTGTTTTTCGCGCGTGCGATCACCGAAAGTCTGGGATTTATGCAGACTTTTCCCTTTTGATATAAATCAACCGACTATGCTATCACGCGCAAAACATCCTCCTCTTAAATAAAAATATAACAAGTTTGATCAGGAATATCTGATCTAAAAAGACGCAACGTTTTGTTCCCATTCACCAGGCCCCCTATCACAAAGCGTATGTAACGTAATTGTCAATCCCAAAATTGGACCTGATTTCCCCCCCGAGCGTTTACAGTCATTTTCTCGAAATGGTCAGTGCCTTTTAATATACAATTTCTTTGTTATTCTGCCGAGATTTAATAATAATTTTAATAATTTAATATTTATAACGCGCATATTTCATATGGATATGCTCATATGCGCACTGCTAAAACAAACCTAGTAATAAATAAAAAATAATAATTAATTAATAAACTAATTAATTAACAATAAATAATTAACTCCTAATAGAATAAAAATTTAAAAACTTATAAAACCTAAAAGGTATGGTTCAAGATATTAAAAATCTAATTATCCTTAAAGGCAAGCTTGAAAAGAAAGGTCTTAATGGCCGATTTAAACTTATTTAAAGATTCTTCATTCCTGATTTCTACAGGAAGCGCATTCCAAAGTTTAGGGGCGGCAGACTGAAAAGCCCTATCACCTAATGTTGCTTTACACCTTCCACTAGCTGGAACTAACAAAGTGCCATTATGATGACGAAGATTATACCTAGAAACCCTAGTAACCGATACTAAATCTGATAAATATTGTGGTGCCAGCCCATGTAAACATTTAAAAGTTAACAGTAAGATCTTAAAATGGATACGGTACCTTATAGGCAGCCAGTGTAAATTGAATAATACAGGTGTTATATGGCAAAAACGAGGAAGCCCTACAATAAGCCTGGCTGCAGCGTTTTGTACTCTCTGCAATTTAGTAATATAAACATCAGGAAGGCCGTACAATAAGCTATTACAATAATCTAATTTACTTGAGATATTTTGTGCAAATTCGCTTTAGTTCACAATAAAGATTTTGTTACATAGGGAAGCTAGTAGACTATGAAGGATAATGTAATAACTAAACAAACCTGTTTTCCGTGACTCCATTGTCGCATCTCGCTTCTGTAGGGTGGAAGATAAATGAATAAAGTCATATTATAATGAATAGGCACCATCACTTTTTTGGGGGGAGGGAGAGGATGGAGAGGAAAGATAATATTCTTTCTTTCGCTTTCTTTTCTTGTCCTTCCTCCTGATCTTCTCACAGAACCGCCATCGCACACCCAGGAACGCCAGCAATGGCGGGAAAAAAGGGAATCTCCTTCTTTCCTTCCCCTCCTTCCTACACTGGACATCCTAGTATCCTGACAATGTTACGGAACCAATGGGGAAGGGCCGGTATTTGTAGCAATCATTTATTTTACGTAGAATTTATACAGTGATCTTTGTAGAGTGTTTAGTACGTTACCTGATATCCATATCGTGTTAAAATAAAAACGACCATCATTGGAGCCAACGATTGAGCGGGCTTGGTGAAGAGAGCGTTGGTACCGAATACCATGGACGAAACCGGAGCCCTTGGAACACAGTGAAATAATATTACATAGCGTAATGAAATTTTATAGAAATCACATAAAAAATAAGTACAAAATGAAGGAAATATTTAGAAGCAAGTGAAAGAAGCTGAAAGACTTACGGCCGGTGAAAATTCTCGACGTCATCATCGATGATGTCCGACAAGGAAAGATTGAAATAAGAACTTGCGGCAGCCACTATTGCTCTGACAGAACAAACGAAAAAGGAATTAAACTTCCCTCCATCACTACACATTCTAATGTTCTATGCAGAAACTCTCAGCTCACTGGTTTGTTGTTACTGAGGGAGGAAAACCCTCGAAACAAGGGAGACAACGAACCAAACGGACACACGATGCAATATTTCCTGCAAGATCACGTGCAACACAGTTGCAATGTGTGACCACCTCTGAAATGCTGCGTGCAGTGTTGCGGAAAATGGTGCAGAAGTAGAACTCGATCCTAAATCTGAAACTGTTGCGCGCAACATTGCAGAGGTTGGCATACGGTTAGTTCATTCTCTACCCTTCCTTCGAGGGCTTTTCTCCTTGTTCTCAAGTTTTCCTCCCTCAGTAAAAAGGAAAGCGGAAATGTTACAATGTGGCATCGTGTGTCTAGGTCTTCCCTTGCTTCCCAAAGTTAAAAAACTTACTTGTCAGAAAGGAACATGAAAGCTAAAACCCAAATGTATCGTCGACCAATCAAGTAAACACACACTGCTAAAATGAACTGGAAAAAGAATATTGAATGAAAATAAGTTGAAAATATTCAACAGTCAGTAGAACTAATAGTGCGACAGACTGTAAAGGGGCTGCAATCTGCCATACAACTGAGTAACAACTTAAATAAGAAATATCGAGTATTGGTTTACGGGCTTCATTTACTAAACTCACCTTGAAATAAAGTGACCAAAGAATCAACCGATAAGAACCATATTTGGTCAACAGAGGACTGGTCGCAAGGACGAGAATCTAAAGCACAATATGAATTTGTATTCGTTACATCGCGTTTATAATGAGACAACTGGAAAGAAATACCGAAATAGATACGGGAAACACAAGTTGCTTTTCGAACCCTTCCCTGGAGCAAGAGGAAAAGTAACCCCTGCAGGTCCTCGTGATTTCCACATTTCTGGATGTAAAAATTATGGTATATTTGAAAACAAAATTCTGTTTCAAAACTGGTTTTCTATTCAAAAGTCATCGAGCGCATGGCAGTTTCACTTCAGGTACCGCTGGCTCGTGAAAATGAACGTTTTGCTACGTCATCTTCGTGCATGCTCAACCTGGAAAGTCGCGAAGGCTGGCAGAGGGTTTCGGCGATGCTGAGGACCAGAAAAAATATCTGCTTGTAGGGTATGGGAAACAATTCTAATCATGCAGTTTAAAAATCCCAGAGCCATCCGACAATTTATAATACAGTAGCCACAGAGTTAACCCGAGGACGGTAATCACCTCGTAGGCAAAATCCAAGTTTTGGATTCTTGTACGACGACGAAAGATGATAAGTCGAAAATAAAGTCGAAATATTGCAGATCTTGTCATCTTTTCGTCGCCGTACAAGAATCCAAAACTTGGATTTTGCCTACGAGATGATCACCTTCCTCGGGTAACTCACAGGCTTCTGTATGCAGTTTAAATTTATTATGCTTCAAGAGGGAGGAGGAACTAGTGGAAGTTGAAAAGACTGGAATTCTGGTCTTTTTGAAGTAAAGCTTAATTGATATCCAACATGTGAATAGCTTACAATCGCCTTTAACATGTTTAATAATTACCTGAGGTAATATGTATGACGAACCAGCAATAAAACTTAACACAAACTAAATCACATGGAAACAGAAATAACGTTAGTGAGAATTAGGCTATTGCAGAGGCTTTGAGTGCTTATGTGCACGTGGCCACACTTTTGTAGTTAAGTTAAGTCAGAGGTCCAGACAGAGCTATGGACTAGCTTTACAGACAATAGTTCTATTGAATATCCAACTAGTAATACTATTCTTACAACTTCTTCTGCAAAATTGCGCGCAACAGACTTGCAACGTGTTTCTAACTCTGCAACAGTTACGCGCAACAGTTCTACCTCTTTTTCTGCAACGTTGTGTACAACGTAACATCGCAGGGGTGGACACATAGTGTAACTGAATTGCGCGCAACGTTACAGTCGTTTTATCGGGCCTTTACTCTCTTCTCGGAATGTTTGGTCCTTCTAGTTAACGAGGACTATGTTTGAAAGAAAAGTGACTGCAAAACCTACCGTTGGTATGACATCAGGTCCTATTAAATAATCTGTGAATATGAGGAAAAAGTTGCTCTGGAAGGTACCATGGAATACCTGCATGAAAAACAAAGAGAAGTAAACATGAACTTAGTAGAGCGACTATGAAAGCAGCGCGGTCACCATAGGAATTTCAATTGTTTCTACAGACAAAAAATTGAACTCGAGGCAATGGAAATTTAAAAGGAGGATAATAATTAGGAACTGTGGCAGTCGAACAACAACAAAAACAACAATAACAACAACAAAAAATTACCACAATTCGACAGTTCGAAAAAGTGTAACCAGTCAAAAGTATTTTTCGACTTTAACGATGGAGTTACGAAATTAGCGCGTGATATGTAACTCGATTTTGATTTCAATGATGTTTGTCATTGAGTTACGTAAAGACGTCAAAGTGGGAAAATGGCTGACTTACCTGGAAAAAGTTCATTGTTACAAACAAAACTGAAAAAAATTAAGCCAACAAAGCAAATTTTAATTTCCAGACTTTATGATTTGAACACTGTCTTATAATGCACTCTGACTGGTTGAAATTGAATGTTTTTTTAAGAGTACACTTGTAGCATACTTTCAGTTCTCACCACATTTTGACGCAAGAATAAATGGTAGCTAATATCGATATATTGAAAAAAAATACACTTTCATTTTCTTTTGCTTTTGCATATACCAGCAGAATTTGGAAAAATAAGATTGGCTAAGGTTTCTCCAAAATCAACTGATCTTTTGTTAACTAGTTCTGTACAATATTGGTATATTACGCGCGCTCTGATTGGTCGAGAACCGTATGTGATTACAGTACACACGCATAGATGACGTCATCAAATCTTACGCTTGCTCTGATTGGCTGAAATGTTTCGATGAATATTATATCAAACAAATCGATTCCAAGTTTCTGTGGGTCTAATACATACACAAAAGACGTCAAAATGTGGTGAGAACAACAGTGACGCCATTCGACATTGTCTCACCACATTTTGACGTCATCTGTGCATCTATCAGAGTACAAAGTAAGGGTGGCAGAGCGGTGAGAGCGCCGGTCTGTCACCGCTGTGGTCCCTCGTTCAATCCCCGGACGGGGCATTACATGTGGCGTTTCTTGTTCGTTCTCTCCCTTGCTTCGAGGGTTTTTTCTCCGGGTTCTCCGGTTTTTCCTCCCTAAGTAAAAACGAACTAGTTTCGATCTAAGCTGTGCTCCGTGATCAGACATGAGTCGTATGGTGGCTGCTACGTGTATGTGTATGTAAATTTGTATGTAAATGTATGATTGTTCAATTGTTCGTAATGATAGCGCCCTTGTAAACCTTCGACTCGATCACGATGAGCTACTCCAAAATTTTTTAAACGCACGGAAAATGGAATGTATTTGTTAACCAAACCTTACCTAAGTTCTTTTGTGATACTAGCTGCTTTAGTAAAGTCCATGGAGGTATAACATTATTTTCGCATTTGGATTCTAGAATACAATAATAAAGTCATATCTTAAGAAGATACGAACACCTCAAAAGAGTCCATTCCAAGCAAGCCATTGAGAGTCTAGTCCAGAACTGGCTTTTATCTACGCACACGAGACTATGGTTCAGTGGATTGAGTGATCTTGCGATTTCTCAATTGTCTTTAGATTTGCGCTTGTTTCTTTCACGTGCAAAAAAAAATCTTGAAAACAGGATAAGGGATTTTGGAAGTCCCTTGCCCTGGGATTCAAGTGCTTTAATGATACAGGCCTATTTTTTACTAGAAAAGCATAGCATTTGCTCAAAATATGTTATACCTTGGCTATTAGTAACAGCAGTGTCAAGCTTGATGGTTTTTCCAGTATATGTCATCAGTAACCAGCTAGCACCTGCAACTAGTATGCACACAACTTGAAAATAATGGAAATTTTCCTACAACAAAAAATTGAAAGGAATTCCATCAAGCAGGGAAATGTAACTACATGGAGAGATCATTTAGGGTGAATGATTTTTGTGTACAAATTTTTCAACATATTTGTAGATGTTGTACTGGGCCCAGATGTTTTAAAGGTTAGGAGAGCTTAGTATCCGGCGGGCAAAATGTGTGGATTTGATATCAAACATGTGCCTGTGAGTTGGGCATTTGAATATTAAAGATAACATTTAAGGTGTTAGATTATGAGGCTAAACATGGATGCAGAAAACTAGTACTTACCTTGTTACTACCATAAATAAAGACACAAACAAACAACTAGTACTAACCTTGTTACTACCATAAATATAAACACAAACAAACAACTAGTACTAACCTTGTTACTACCATAAATAAAGACACAAACAAACAACAAGTACTAACCTTGTTACTACCATAAATATAAACACAAACAAACAACAAGTACTAACCTTGTTACTACCATAAATAAAGACACAAACAAACAAACCCAAAGGACTCAGCATTGTTGCCACTTGACTATTAAACAAAGAAAACAATGTGAGCATATAGATCTACTAAATAAAAAAATGTAATGAAAGACAAGGAACTGGTTTCAACAAAATGAGAATCATCAAGTAATGCCAACTAGCAAGAACTCTGAAGGTCTTTGGTTCAAATCTCACTCAGCCCAGAATTTTTCTAAAGAAACATGTATTTACAAGGTTGCTGCCTGCCCCTATTGATTGGTGTCCCCTCTGTTGCTTATTTTAGAAATTGCTTTGCATGCACCAAAATGATACTATGCAGTCTCAGTTAGCACTTGGTATACAGTAAGTCAAGTAAATTCCCATTCCCTCCCTTTCCAATGACAACCCAGCCAGTGATTTGAATATTTCATTCTTTTATCAGTCACTAAACAAGAATACATACCAAAAATGCAAAAGAGTATGTCTATCTTCTTCATGCTTTGATAATTCAGCAAATAGAGCACAATGAGCTAATAATACTGAAGAGATACCAATATTAGACTTCTGCTTTTGAAAAATCCCAAAAAGGAGCCTCAAACTTTAATTAATTAATTAAATGACACTGATCATTTATACACTATTAATTTAATTTTAGTCTAAATGTGGTCACCTTTCATCATGCCAAAATGGGAGGGGACTTAACAAAGTTTTCCCCCTCAGAGATCCAAAACCTTACCACTTCTTTGATAGCCTGACCACACCCTCCTGAGGATTTCATATCTTGACCATCCCCTCCTGTGGATTTCATATCCTGACCATCCCCTCCTGAGGATTTCATACCTGACCATCCCCTCCTGAGGATTTCATATCTTGACCATCCAATTTCATACCTGACCATCCCCTCCTGAGGATTTCATACCTGACCATCCCCTCCTGAGGATTTCATACCTGACCATCCCCTCCTGAGGATTTCCTACCTGACCATCCCCTCCTGAGGACTCATACCTGACCATCCCCTTCTGAGGATTTCATATCCTGACCATCCCCTCCTGAGGATTTCATACTTGACCATCCCCTCCTGAGGATTTCATATCTTGACCATCCTCTCCTGAGGATTTCATATCTTGACCATCCCCTCCTGAGGATTTCATATCTTGACCATCCCCTCCTGAGGACTCATACCTGACCATCCCCTCCTGAGGATTTCATATCTTGACCATCCCCTCCTGAGGACTCATACCTGACCATCCCCTCCTGAGGATTTCATATCTTGACCATCCCCTCCTGAGGATTTCATACCTGACCATCCCCTCCTGAGGACTCATACCTGACCATCCCCTCCTGTGGATTTCATATACTGACTATCCCCTCCTGAGGATTTCATATCCTGGCCATCCCCTCCTGAGGATTTCATATCTTGACCATCCCCTCCTGTGGATTTCATATCTTGACCATCCTCTCCTGTGGATTTCATATCCTGACCATCCCCTCCTGAGGATTTCATATCCTGACCATCCCCTCCTGAGGATTTCATATCTTGACCATCCTCTCCTGTGGATTTCATATCCTGACCATCCCCTCCTGTGGATTTCATATCTTGACCATCCCCTCCTGAGGATTTCATATCTTGACCATCCCCTCCTGTGGATTTCATATCCTGACCATCCCCTCCTGAGGATTTCATATCTTGACCATCCCCTCCTGTGGATTTCATATCCTGACCATCCCCTCCTGTGGATTTTATATCCTGACCATCCCCTCCTGAGGATTTCATACTTGACCATCCCCTCCTGTGGATTTTATATCCTGACCATCCCCTCCTGAGGATTTCATACTTGACCATCCCCTCCTGTGGATTTCATATCTTGACCATCCCCTCCTGAGGACTCATACCCTGACCATCCCCTCCTGTGGATTTCATAACCTGACCATCCCCTCCTGTGGATTTCATATCTTGACCATCCCCTCCTGAGGACTCATACCTGACCATTACCTAATGTAACCAGCTTGAAAACTGTACAATTTTCTGTGGAGATCACCCTCACAATAGTCCATTATTAGTCCACCATTGTAATGGAGGGCAATCTCCCCAGAAAGTGGAGATAATTAACTTTCATGGCCTTTTCATGTACAGTAGTGCTGGCTATCCCTTCCACCCATCCCTTTGCCTCTCTCATGGTCACACACTTCCTCCTGAAATATCACCTTTAGTTACAACAACTTGTAAAAATGTTGCAATTACCAAATGTAAACAAAGCATCGTAAAAACAGAGTGAAATCACTAGATGAAGACCAACAATCCAGTCACTTGTTCCTGGTGATGTCCATGGAAACCATGGTAACAGAAAACTGCAAAAAACAAATAAATGCTATTGTCAAATATAATAGACTGATTTAGCCAGGTCTCTAGCCCATACATATTTTTTCTCTAAGGAAGAACTTAGGAAAACAGCTTGAAAATGTGCACTTTGGTTAGGGAAGAATGAATGAGAAATGCAAATGAAAAGCAAATAGAACAAGAAAGGGGAACTGAGAGGCAACTGCTAGCTAACATACAGGCTAGCCTGAAAAAAAAGACATTCTTTTGGGGCTTTGGGATATTTGGAATTTTGGTGTAGACACACCAAAAGAAATTACACAGGAACCTGAAATAATCCAAAACCCTAAAGGAATGCCTGCTTAGCAGCCCCCAGGCTTTGCAGGCTAATATACAGGCCTAAGGCAGTAATGCAGTTTGGGTGCTGGTATACCATTTTTGCAGATAACTAGATATTAATTCCATCTCCTAAATAAAGCAATTTACAACATATTTACTGTTATCAATGTCCTCTCAAATATCATTAGTCTTGTAGATCTACCTTACTGCATAAAATGGAGCTCCATAAAGAATGGCTTTCTGTCTGTTTCTAAATATTTGCCAACCAGAACTATCCTACATAAAATAAAATACCGTCAATCTGGGCATTCATACATTTCCTATATTGGAATACTGAGTCCAATTTAGACATAATAGGGAAATAGGTTAAAACAGAGAGAGCTGAAAGAAAAAGAAAAAGAAAGAAAGAAGGAACGAAAGAACGAAAGAAAGAAAGAAGGAACGAAAGAAAGAAAGAGCGAAAAATACTTCGATAAATTGTATTTGGTAAAAATTATCATAATATTATTTTGATGTATTTACTTGTAAATAGCCAAACAAAGGATCATTTAAGGCATTCCATATTAGGAAAATAACTTGAGCCACGTTAAACCAGGATTCTGAAATACTAAAAGTTCAAACAAGGTGTTTAATCTCTGAAACAGAACAACACGATACGAACGATTTCGTACTTCCGTTACGCTGGATTTACAACGATCAAGGAAAAAATTAAAGTGACTTCTAAGAGCCCGTTCACATGAAGGCGAGTTGTCCCTGGTAGCAGGGATAAATGATTTGTTTTCTTTTCCCTACCAGGCACAACTCGCCTTAAATGTGAACGGGCCCTAAGGAGGAATAATTAAGATGTTTGTATCGCTGTATCACAGTTACCTACCGGTATACGTTCAAAAAGATCTTTACATAATAAAAATTAAATATCCAGTGCATTAATGTAGCAGCAAGCGTAGTCATTGAGTAAGCAAAGGCATTTTTTCGAACGCGAGACATATTAACCATGATTACCATCGATTACCATTCGATCGATCAAGTCGTACGTCTTGTCAGCACGTCACCAGCTGTTGCGGTTACGGGATCCCTGTGCTATACCCCGACAGGTACGGTTTGCGGTACCGACTACGCACCAAATGCAGCTATCAAATGCACTTTACATTATTTCTTCTGTTGCTTGTGCTCACTGTAGTGTAATTTGGATTTCAAATCGGGCACTGCACTTCCGCTTAGGAGAGAAAAACGACACAGGAAGCCCATGGAACGGAAAAATAAGAAAGCCCAAGCAACAGAAAAGAGTTATCATAGGCAATTATTTGTCTGCGCACTAGGGGCACCTTCTCTCATCCCTAAAAGAAGCTCCACGACTCGAGTCATCTAAATACTCAAAAGATACGGAAGACCATTCGTAGTTTACAAGTAAGTTATACATTGTACATATTTTGAACTGGGATTTCGATTCAACTTGTTAAAATACCCGGAAACTGCTAATTAAAAAAATAATAGTATGTCGATAATGATATAAAGGTTACTCTTTCAAGAATGACAAGTATGGCAGCAGAAGTAGTGATTGTGTTGGGTTGTCGTACGAATTCCGATGGTACAGCCTCAGAGATGATGAGATACAGAGTACAGCAAGCAGCCAAAGTCTACCACTCACTTGTTGCCCCAAGTAAGCCTCATCCATGGGTTATTGTGACTGGATATCAAGCACCAGGCAACCAGGTTAGTGCCATTCAGTGGTTTTTAGAAATTATAAGCATAATAGTGATTGTGCCTGTTGTGATTACAGCTGCGACTTTAGAATACCCAGTCAAAGAAATTCATGAAGTGCTACTCTTTGAAAATGACACAAAATTGTAAAATCAACTGTTATTGAATTAAGTGACAGTTCACTGGGAGCTCAGTGAACTCTCTCAATGTGGACACCTCTCTAAGATGGACGCATTTTCCTGGTCCCAGCCATATTGTCTGTAACAAAAATCCCTCTAAAGCACCTTTCTAAGGTGGACACTAAGGCCCAGTTCAGACGTCGAACTTTTGCCGCGTCGAATCTAATAGTTGCATTTTGTAGATGAGAAGTGCAGCTTCTGAACCAAATGAATTTGACAAATTTGATTCAAACTGAAGTTTTCAATTTAATACTTAATCAAATCTGTCAAATACAATAGGTTCAGACGCCGCACTTCTCATTTACAAAATGCAACTATTAGATTCGACACGGCAAAAGTTCGACGTCTGAACTTGGCCTAAGAGATGGTCCTTAAGTCCACCTTAGAGGGAGTTCACTGTAGTCATCAAAGTGGCTCATAAGATTATTTGTGGGTTCCAAAACGAAAATGTCCCATTACTGACAATTTTTCTAGATTTTTTTTAAAAAGATTCAAAATGGTATGGGCTGGCTGCTCCAAGCCTAAATATTAAACTGCTTGGTGTTTTAGTGATAAACTTAACTGCACCTACACAAGCAATTATCCCATTCAAATAGCTAAATATGGACCAATCATGATTTCAGGTAATCCCATTCAAATAGCTAAATATGGACCAATCATGATTTCAGGTAATCACAGAAGCAAAAGCAATGCTCAATTACATCCAAGAAGAAGGTTTTCTTCCTATGGAACATGTAATAATTGAAGAGAAAGCCAAAGAAACAGAAGGCAATGCCTATTGGAGTCGTATCATTGTTGACAGCCTTGGAGCAGATCAAATCCATGTTGTTACAACAGAGTTTCACTTAAAAAGAGCACAGCAAATATTTGAAAAGGTTAGAAATATTTGAAAGGTCATTTTCACAGTCATATGAAATCTGCTCCTGATCAATTGTACTTTTTTACACAGGTTTATTCACCAGATATCTACAGCCTCCATTTCCATGACTCCATGCAACAGTTAGATGAGGAAACTAAGAAGTGGAGGAGAGAAAGAGAAGACATGCTTTCCTTATGTGTGGACAAAAACCTTGCAGCCATTCCATTTGAAATAAAGGAGTCACCCGATGGAAAACCAATAACTCTTCTCCACTCTCCACTCATCTCAGATACAACTTTTAAGCATGGCTTCACAACTAGATTTGGAGGAGTTTCAACATACAAGACATTGTCTTCCCTGAACCTTATGTTCAACCCAAAACGTCGTGATCCTAAAGTTAATATCACAGAAAATAGGCAACGGCTAGGATTCCACTGCGGTTATAATTTCCAGCTGCAGTTCTTCATAGCTAAATGTGTACATGGTGCAGGAGTGTGGGTTATTGGTGACCCAGAACCAAACAGCTATGACGCTTTGGTGTCCAATAAACCTGGAGTTACTATAGCAGCCCCTGGAGCAGACTGTTCAATACTGTTGTTTTGTGACCCCATTAAAAATGTGTGTGCTGCAGCTCATTCTGGTTGGAGAGGAACACTAGCAGGAATAAGTCACTCAGTACTCCAAGTCATGACTGGAAGATTTTCTTGTAAAATTGAAAATATTAGAATTGCAATTGGACCAACAATAGGGCCTTGTTGCTTTGAAGTGGGTGAAGATGTAGCAGAGAGGTTTGCAGCTATTTCTAGTGATGTGGTTGTAAGAAAGGAAGACAAACCAAAACCATTTGTTGATCTACGCAAGACTACAAGGATCTTATTGGAACAATATGGCATTTTGCTTGAAAACATTGATGACAGTTCTAGGTATGTGTATGTATGTAGTTGTGGGACTCACACCCACCATCCCAGAAGCATAGCATGATCCTTATATTCATGACTGTACACACAAAATATCAAAAATATTGAATAACCAAGGCTTATTAGTGTTTTATGGCACTGAATTCTCTCCAGATGTGTATGTCACAAAAAACTGTATATTACCCCCAAATTATCCTCACAAATTTACACTTGCCAAACTCCTTCATGCACAACTACACAATTACCAGGGAATAAAATGAGGAAATAATTTTCTCTTCAATCTCTTAGTACAAGTATATTATCATTAATTCCAGGGATCTTCAAGGGATTACACCAGATCAGCGTGTTACACAGTGCACATACTGTGATCTACAACAAAGGTTTTTCTCCTATCGACGAGATGGAAGTCAATATGGAACACAAATTGGATGGATTTTAGTTGAACCACAACAACAGTCAGATACACACAGTCAGTGTTGCCTAGAGTGACTATTAATAGTACTACAGTAACAAAACGGACAAAATTATGTTGAGAATGAGTGCAAAATTGAATTTTTTACTGACAAAGGGCTTAGGCTCAAAATGTCAGTTACCTTTTCCACATTATTATTTTAGTTACAGATTTCCATAAAATAGAAATCAACTGAGGTCTACACAAGTGCCACATCCTCACAATATCACATGAATATTTACAGAGAAAACTCAGAGAGAAAACTCTTGATTTCTCTAGGAAAAACGCTCAGTCAATAAATTTACAAGCCTAGGAAATATTTCACTTTTATGCATCAAAGTTAAATGGACTCCAGATCTTGTTAGAAATACCTTTAATAGCAAAAAGCTTACAATATGTGATCTTCTATAAATGCTTTGTAATAAAGTTATGAAAAGAGGAAAACATTCTAACTTTGTGCCGTGTCCATGAAGCCCCATAAATATGACCATCTACAGTAAACCCTTTTCCCTAATTGACACCCAAGACAGAACGCCATTTCACTATTATAACTTACTGTGCAGTGTGTTACCATGACTCCCCAACATGACTTATTTACAAGTTAACCAATCAGATATCAGTATTTTGTTTTGACACACTCTCAGATGCCAAGTAGTAGTGTGACATTTCTTTCAATTTTTTTCTTGCTACTACAAGTATATACAAAACCCCCAGGGGGCTAAATTTGGAGATGTAGCAAATACTTCAAATAAACAGGATTCTACACATTCAGCTCGTAACTTGTAAAGAAGTTAATCGAGTGTCCATGGTTGGATGCGTTGCACAGTAACTCTATTGTAAGAGGGAATCCTCTCCAAGGGGTGTGGCGTTGACTTAAAATCAGAGTCCCAAAAACTTTTAGTCAATAACAAGTCATTTCAGAGTCTCCACTTTTGAAAAGAAAGGAAATCAATGAAACTAGTCCCATATATGCCTTGTATTGGGGTCTTGCAGTCTCCCCTTGCCATTTGGCACACCCCTGTCTCTAAAATACAAATTGTTGGTCCTGAGGCTGGTGTTTGTCTAGTAATTGACCAGTGCTGGGCTTATGCAAATACACTCAACCATTTAAAAATTCATCATTTTATAGTTGTTTTTTCTGTTTTATTTTTATTTCATTTGTCCTTGTGCAAACCATTAAGAACTTGACACTGAAAGAGGCTCAAGTTTTAGCTGAAACGTCTTCGTATTGTAAATTTAAGTCAGAGAAAATAACTACTATAAAATGATGAATTAGAAGAAGTCTGACTGCAGTAACAAGATTTTTATTATATTTAATAAATGGATCCACCTCAATTGAAGATAATATTTTGGCCAGCTAACTTTGTGAAAACAAAACAATCAATGATCATATTCTGATCTCTTTGAAGGTACAAAAATCTCTACACAAAAAGTAATCACAATGATACTAGTACCCTTTCCCTCTAAAAGGTGTTAAACTCTAATGAAATGTTGCATCTAAAGTTACAGTGCCATAATCGTTGTATTACTGCACCCTTATGTCCCAGGGGCCCATTTCTTGAAAGAACTGATAACTTACAAAGCATTATTTTGTTAATTTTAATTTCTATGATTTTACAGGAAAATGACGGGTGATCACACACTCCTGTAATTTTTCCTGTAAATTAACACACCTGTGAAGTTACTGGGCCTTTTGAGTAATGGACTCCAGGGGAGTACTCTGACATAAGGGTGAAAGAGAGATGCAAAGCCATTGTCAGGGGGTTTGGAATTTTCAAATCCTACTTTTCTAGAGTATGAATTTGTAGTAATTTTCACCAAGGCTTTATCTGTCTACTTGTAATCTAAATTGTCAGGAAAAACTACTAAGAAGTTGTTGGCTTGCCTTATGGGAAGTCTTACTTGCAGTGGCCATTTTTGGGTTCACCACATGACGTTACCCTCATAAATATGTCCAAGTAACCCCTGGGGTCAAGTTGTTCAAAGTTGGGTTAGCGCACTAACCCACGGTTAAAAAGTTTTCTTTAGACTTAATCCTGGGTTAACACTGAACCACCTTTGAGCAATTGGATCCAGGGCTAAAAGTTGAAGGACATCTTACTGTGCACTACAAATGTTGAGTTTGCAGTATGTCTTGTCAATGACAACTTGTCACACATTTTGCTGTAGCAAGTGGAAATACAATATTTTCCATGCTGCAATTGTGACAAGTTACATAATATTGGTGCTAATTATGTTAACCAAACCTTATTCCTGTACAGTTGCCTATAAACTGATTTATCAAAACTTTAACAACTATGAAAGTATAAATCTTAGAAATGTCTAAATTTGTCAAATTTCTAATAACAACTTTAGAAGTGTGCTATGTACTCTTGAAAATGACAAGTACCAAAGATAGTTCAACTTGACAAGCAGCTCTGTTTGTTGATACGTGAAACACCATTTGAGACTTCAACAGCTTCAATGCTGTCAACATGTGGTTGACCATTTGCAGTTGGAACATCTCCCTCTTTGGAATCTCCACCTTGTATCACAGACATACTTTGAGTTTCAGCAGTGATTTTCTCTTCTGATCTCTTCTTTTCAGGTACTTCTACATGGATGTCTTTCTGTTCTTGAGTGCAACTTCCAGTAGAGATCTCTTCTGATTCAGGTTCACTAGTTGTTACAACATTTTCTTTCTGTTCATCATGTTGTACTGCTGTTTCTTTTGCTACATCTTTTTCTGTCACAGTGGATACATCTCCTTCAACATCATGCAATACATCAATTGTTACTTCCTTCTCCGCATGGACATCTTTCTGTTCTTCAGATACAACATTGTTATTTCCAGTGGAATCTTCTTCTGTTTTATCATCAACAGTTGTTGGAACAATTTCTTTCAGATCTTCATGTTGTACTTCAACTGTTTCTTTTGTTTCATCTTTTTCTGTCACATTGGATATATCTTTCTGTTCTTGAGCTGCCACATTGTCACTAGTTGTTAGAACATTCTCCTTCAGACCATCATGTTGTTCTCCCTCTTCTGCCTCTTTAGGTACATCTTTCTCTGTCAAGGTGGATAAATCTCCTTTAACATCATGCAATACATTATTTACAACTTTCTTCTTGTCAATGAAATCTCTTTGTTCTTCAGCTGCAACATTGTCATTTGCAGTGGAAATTTCTTCTGTTTTATCATCAATTGTTGTTGGAACAATTTCTTTCAGATCTTCATGTTGTACTTCAACTGTTTCGTTTGGTTCATCTTTTTCTATCACAGTGGATATATCTTTCTGTTCTTGAGCTGCCACATTGTCAGTGGTTGTTAGAACATTCTCCTTCAGATCATCAGGTTGTTCTTCTGCTTCAAGTTCTTTTGGTACATCTTTCTCCATCAAGGTGGGTAAATCTTGTTTAGCATCATGCAGTACACCAGTTAAAACTTTCTTCTCATCATTGAAATCTCTCTGTTCTTCAGCTGCAACATTGTCATTTGCAGTAAAAATTTCTTCTGTTTTATCATCAACTGTTGTTGGAACAATTTCTTTCAGATCTTTATGTTGTACTTCAACTGTTTCTTTTGGTTCATCTTTTTCTATCACAGTGGATATATCTTTCTGTTCTTGAGCTGCCACATTGTCACTAGTTATTATAACATTCTCCTTCAGATCATCATGCTGTTCTTCTGCTTCTGTTTCTTTTGATACATCTTTCTCTGTCAAGGTGGATAAATCTCCTTTAGCATCATGCAGTACATCAGTTAAAACTTTCTTCTCATCATTGAAATCTCTCTGTTCTTCAGCTGCAACATTGTCATTTGCAGTAGAAATTTCTTCTGTTTTATCATCAACTGTTGTTAGAACTTCTTCAACTGTTTCTTTTGGTTCACCTTTTTCTATCATAGTGGATAGATCACCATGTTGTTCTCTCTCTTCTTTCTCTTTTGATACATCTTTCTCAGCTGCCACAGTGGATACATCTCCTTCAATGTCAGTCAAAATTTTCTTCTTGCTAATGAAAACCTTCTGTTCTTCAACTGCAACATTGTCATTCCCAGAAGAGATTTCTTCTGTTCCATGGTCACCAGTTGTTGGAACATTTTCCTTCAGGTCACTACTTTGTACTTCTACTTCCATTTCCTTTGGAAGATCATGTAAAATATCAGTTGATACTTTGTCATCAGATTCTGATGATGCTTTGGGTACATCATTCTCTACAACACTTGGAAAATCTTCCTCTTTCATAGTTGGCACATCTCTTTTAAGTTCAGGCAGGACACTATCTTGTACATTTTCAACTCCAACCTCAATTCTTTCCGGTACATCTTTCTCTGTGATGAATGACACATTCTCTTCAGGTTGTGATGGTATATCATTTAGTAGGCTATTCTCTACAGACTCTAGAGTTTCTGGTGGTAAAACGTCTTCTGTGGCAGCTGGTACATTTTCTGTTGGTTCAGGCAGTGTTATTGTGTCACCCTTGTTCTGTGATGTATCTTCACCTGAAATATCACCATCCTTTAGTTTGGATGGGCCATCATTTTGTGCTTTCTGTACAGCAATGTCTGATATTTCTGTTGTTAGGTCTTCTTGTGTCATGCTTGATATATTATCTTTGGGTTCTGGATGGATATCAAATGTCTCATTGTTGTCTATAGATACCGGCATCACAGTTGTTGCATCTTCCTTTGCCACATCTGATGCAAACTCTTTGACTTCACACACGACTTGTGTATTTGCCTGTGACAACTCTGATAATTCTGCTGGCAAAGTTGATACTTCCTTGTCTTCATATTCTGTTTCTGTTGGTATATCTTGCATGTTTGTTTCTTCTGGTAAATTTTCCTGTACCACTCTTGATGCACCTTCAAGTTCAGGCGGCTGAACTTCACTTGGTATTTTGTCTACAGATTTTGATGTTTCTGTAGATAAATCTTGCTCTGTCACAGTAGACACATTGCTTTCATCTGTTACAGTGGACCCATTAGTTTCATTTGGAGAATCTTCCACTGTCAAACTTTCTTTGGGATCAGGTAGGATATCATCTTGTCTCTCTGTAACTGCAGATTTAGATAAAATCTCACTACCTTGTACATTATTGACTGATATTTCAGAATCTAATATATTTTTGGAATCAGGTGCTTGCTCTTTGAAATCTTCACCCGTCAAAGTTGATACATTCTCTGTGGTTACTCTACCATTGATGTCTGGTAGATCCTCTTTGGTTTCAGACAAGCTGTTATTCCCTAAAGCATCTTTGTTTGCCTGTTGTAACCTTTCACTTTCTAGACCCACATCACTATTCACTTCTTCAGATGTGCATTGTTCTCTTTTTTCTTCCTCTGCTGATAGATCACTTAATTTGTCCACTAACACATTAGCATTGATATAGTCAGCGAGTTCATCTTCAGCTAAATCACACTCTGTTGAATAATATGCAAGTTCTTCTTCAGTTAGCGCCGAGTTAGCATTCACCTGGAAGCCATCATCTTTGACACTTAGAGAAGAAATAGGTTCATTGCTAAGATTTACTCCAGTAGAGTCAGCTTTGGAATCATCTTGACCCAAAACTTGTAAGTCTTTCTAAATGATAAAATAGTAAAAACATTATATAAGGATTGCAACAGTGTGATATACTCTCCAAGACCATACCATAACATATTACCATAATTTCTTCTATCAATAGCTTGAAAAACTACCTTCCTAATAACCATCTATTTTAAACTCAGGTAAAAGAATTTCCCTTTCCCTTTCTCAACAATTAAATAATCCTACTATATATTGGAGATAAATGTGATGCTAAATCTAAAACTCCACAGGGGAAATATAACATCAATGATAAAAAGAAAGCCCAATTAATGTATGGCAAACAATGCATGAATGGATAACATAATTTATGTAACTTGTGAACACAATACAAACTAGAACTGTTTTGTTGCACAAGGGTGAAACCACATCATACTATGACTGTGTCAGTGCCATGTTTTCTACAAAAACATACATTCCAAGTGTGGACAAGCCATGTTGTTTTTGGTAATTAAAAGACTGTAAGTATCTTCTTATTTCTTATATACCTTAGCAATGCACTATCTTTATTACCAAACTATACTATCATTGTTACTATCGGTTAGATCTGCCTGCTTATTCATTCATTAAATTCCATTTGCTTAAAAAGTCTTTCTTTGAGGTTTATTTGGAAACTGATGAATCAGTAAAAAACTAAATTACCTTTAAAATATTAATGAAAACACTACAATTACAGCAATTTATCCATTATTGAATTATTGACTTTATTATCAAATTTTAATCATATCAAAAGATTTTTACAAACCCATAGTGTGTGCAATGTTGCAAAAATACTATCTCTACTTGGGAATCATTCAAACTAGAATTAATTGGAAGGAAACTTTAATAGCTCATGTTATTAAACAACATGCAGTCAAAAATGGATATTGTTAGTGATTTAAAGTCCCTATGACACATATTTTTTTATTTTCAAACTCACTTCTTTTCTGGAAATATAGTTAAGATCTTTTTATCCCATTTTGGAATACTCCTTATTTTCGGAGATATAAAAGTTTCAAATTTCAAAATGCAAATGTGATGACGTCAGGGGAGTCATCATCACCAGCTTCTCATGGATTTTACTAAAAGGTCTTCAATTCCACAACCAGATTTTTTACTCAAACACAGGCTTTACCAACGGAAATAAATTCCAAATGAAAAAATTAGAGTATTTCTAGTCATCTTGGTTTTGTATAATAAATGATGACTCCCCGTCATCAAATTTGCATTTTGAAATTTGAAACCTTTGTATCTCGAAAAATATGGAGTGTTCAAAAGTAAGACAAAAAGACCTCAACTATATTCCCAGAAAAGAACCGAGTTCGAAAATAAAAAATATGTGTCATAGGGACTTTAACACTTTACTATGGTAAAATTCTCTCAACTCTTAGTGCACTTTTAATGTGTTGTTCCATCTTGTTTAGCATAATTCAATAATATAGATCTATCATGAGAAGTGCTAGTTTAGAATTATCATAAACTTGAACAAAAACAGTGAATGTATAAAAGTACTCTAAAGCAAAATGTATGTATTTTAACAAATTGTTTAATCCTCTACTACTCCATCTAATTGGTTGCTCTTTAATGTTGATTCTCCTTTATAAAATCTTACTTCATCTGGGTTGTTTATGTCCACTTCTGGGCTGGGTGATGAAACAACATCGCTGTGTGCACTTACCAGAGAATCACTGGTTGAAACAATGTTCTCACTTGGTGGAGAAATACTCCCATCACTTGACACATCCTTACTGCTGTTCACTGCAAAGACAATAATTATCATTATCATGACTCATACAGTCCTGCTTGCACACACTCAATAAAACCTTTGGAAAAAAGTCACATGATGGGAGCATTGTGTGAGCGGGCCAGGAAAAAAAAAGTCCTGCCTGCTCATTTCCATGTGCTACATTTTTATTTGTAATGCAGAGCTTTTCAGCAATTTTTAACTGAAAATCCGGTCATAAAAAGCTTAATGCCCGAGTTAGGGCAGGCCGGATGGGAAAATATTTGGCTCTTCACTTGTACGGACCTTGCTGCACTCAGTCTGTATGGCATTACCTAAAGCCAAATATTTCCCTGTCTGGCCCTCTCACTCAGTCAATTAGTACATAATATTACTAACAAAATTTGCTTCTCCTGTTTCATATGCTGCTTAACTTGTGTGTCCTTTGAAGCAGGTGATTCACATGGCATACTTAATGTTAATTGCTGAACTACTGCTGTGACATATCCTGTCAACTTTTACAAGCTGTCGAACCAAAAACCCTGCTGTTCTGAATTGATTTATATACTGCTCTTTTACAGAACTTTATTTTGGAATTAGATACATCACATCAGGGCACAGTCGCTCGAAGATGGGTTAGTGCTAACCCAGGGTTAAAATTGAAGGTTTTCTTTAGACTTAAACCTGAGTTATCGCTAACCTGCCTTTGAGCAACAGGACCCAGTTGACTAGCATATGGAGCCTTCCTAAGCTTTTGAAGAAAATATTTTCCATAATAATCAAGTTATCAGCTTTGTTTGCTGTATGTAGTGTTGAACAAACACACAAAATCAATGAATGAATAAGTACATAGCAACAATCAAAACTGAGAAATATACCTGGTTCTGGTGAAATATTCTTCACACTTTCCTGTGCCTCAAAAAACTCTTCTTCCTGATTTTCATCAGCAGATTTTTCCTCGGTTTCATTGCCATTTTCTGCAACAGTTTCTGAATCAAATGGTTGTTGGTGATCAGCTGCTGGAACTGGTTCTTTATTAGTCACACCATCAGTAATGTTGACAAGACTTGCTGCTAATTCCTTGCCATCAGTTTCAAACAACTTCACCTGATAAATACCATTCTCATTCTTTGCAATAACTTCAGCTTTCAAGGGAAATTCAACATAGTCCTGATTTAGTTTTGTAACAATGACGTCTGTACTGGCTGCTGGGATATTTACTACACTGCACTTTATAGCTTGTGCAGGAAGACCAAGGAATGAATCACTGATTTGGCTGACACGGCTTATGTCAACACTTTCTGTGTTACCATAGTCAACATAAAAGACTGAGATCTGTTCATCATTGCATTCCAGAACTTGTGCACGATACCACTCATCATCTTGTGAAAATCTGCACAGACATGGCTTACCAACAGAAATCTCAGACAGTGTTATGGATGTGTTTGGTTTGCTGTCTGCAATATTATTCATCATTGTTGTCAGTTCATTTTCACTTGATGCAGGTTGAAGCCAGACACAATTAACACTCTCAGCCATCAAGAACTTCACATCTTCTGATTTACCAACACAAAATGTTGTTGGAGTAAAGGACTTTTCTTCTTCTTGGGTTTCAGCAGGGAGAGATGAAAGCAAGTTCAGACATTTTCCTTCAACCTCTACTTTAACATCCCATCCAAACTCATTTGGTTCAACAAATGTTACGTGTAGGACTTTATCAAACATTTCAGCTTGTACTGACTCTACATCAGTTGCTGACAAGTTTGTATTAGCAAGACCACATGGGACAGAACAGATGGGAATATCAAATAATTCTGGCTCTAACTTCCTGAGAGAGGAGATGGATACTACTTCTGAGTTCCCATAATCAACAAATATGACTTTGACTTCGGTGTCTGAGACCATCTCAGTTACCACGGCCCTGTACCACTCGTCATCTCCAGAAAACTTAACACAGCAAAAAGATCCAACATGACAGTCAGTAAGACAGTTCTCTGTTAGTCCAAGAGAAGGGTAAACCTTGGATATTACATCAGTAACTTTATCTAAAGAAGAATCATCATGAAACTGTAGATAAAACGTTCCATTGTTTTCGGCATGACTTAAACTACATTCTCCAACTTGACCTGCAGTAACTGCCTTTTTGTCTATTGTTAAGTTTTCACAACTGGGGACTTCAACTTTGGGTTCTTCTTGTCCAGGCACTTCAATCTCTGGTTCTTCTTGACTGGGGACATCAATTTGTCTTGGTACTTCAACCTCCCGTTCTTCAACTTTTAGTAAGTCTAAGATTGATGTTCCATCAAATGTTAGACTGACTTGCCATTGTTTGTCTTGTTTTGTAACAAAATCTGCCTTTAGTTCCTGGTCAAATACCAAAGCTTCAAACTTTTGTAAGTCTCCATCAGTCCATTTCACTCCAGGTTTATCTAGTGAGCACTGTATTGCTAGTATTGGTGGATTCAGGAATTCATCTTTTAGGGCCATTACCTTTGATCTTTCAACAATATCAGAGTTTCCATAGTCTACAAAATGAACTTGAATATGTGCATTGTCAGGAATAGCTGTCACTGTTCCTCTGTACCAATTGTTATCAGAAAACTTAGCACAGCAAA